>JAPSES010000219.1:6522213-6544981 GCA_029822895.1 Maxillicosta whitleyi
TATATAAAACTCCTCAAACTTGGCTTACCTCAGAGCTGGCAGCTTCTTCTGGTACAGTCACCATAGCAACATTGGACTCATAATGGAGTCGAGGTGGAGAGCCTTGGGGTGGACTCTCAAGTCTCACATCAGTCAACTCTGCTGTGAAGCGCTCACCCACTAACAAAAACACCTACAGAGAGAAAATAACAAATGTGGAGTATGTATAAAATAAACAACATTATGGGGTATCAGTATTACATTCATAATTTTTACTGAATACATGCACCAGTGTTTTCAGCATTTCTTACCTGGTTGCTGATGGGCACAGTCACTGTAACAAAGCTTTCTCCATCTCTCAACAGCACCCTTCCCTCAGCTTGTCCTCCCAGTATCTGATCAATGTCCATCACTTCATCTATGGCTCCTCTGATCCTATAGCCCACACTGGCATTGCCAAACAGCCCGGCAAGTCGTGTCACATTCATTATCAGGACTCTTCTGATGTCTGACCCTGACCCCTCTACTTCTATAGACTGTTGCTCAGGGTTCAGAGTAAAGACACCATGGGGCTCATCATTGGCTCGCACCCTGAAGTGACAGACAATGTATATTAACAAGATTTCTTATATTTAACATGGAAGCGAACAAACAGTATGTCGCTAAAATATCACAACAAACCTGATGCGTGTGCTGATTAAATTTGGGTTGGCATCCAAGGTGGCACCACCCTCCACAGCTGTGAGATGGACAATATACAGCTCCTCAAGCTCTGGCACAGTGTCTGGCATCAGGCTGAGAACAATTTCTGCTTCCCTTTGGCCTTCGGGGATCATCACTGAGCCAGCCAAAGCTAGGAAGTCCCCTGCTATGTCAGCCTCACTTTTTATCTGCCAGTGGACCTTGGATAAGAAGAAAGTACATGTTTCTTGGATAAGAAGAAAGTAAATGTTTAACAAAGTGACATGTTAATGCTGGGCATAAAAGAACAAATAAAGGTTAGTAGCACTATTGCTTTAAATTCATTTATTTAGCTAAATATATAGTAGTGGAAGTGGAGGGGTTCAAGTGATTTTTGAGGTGGTTTTATTTTTTTTTTGCTCATTGACATATTGTAGCAGATCCTCAATATAGAGCAGTTAAAAACATACTGATGTATTCTCACCGTAATGTTCCCCATGACACCCTCTCTGCGCGTTATCAACAATGATATGTTATGTGGGCCCTCTGCATCTGTGGATTCATTGTAGACACGTTCTGTGAGAGCATCCTCAGTAAACTGCACTATCCCATTTGGGTCACCAAATTTCTCAATCTAGGAAGGAAAAATTAAAAAAAAAAAAGACAGTTTCTAATGATGTAAAGGCAACAGGAGAAAAACACAATGTAAGAGAAACAAGAAAACAATTAAGTGTCAAAAAATTACAAAAAAAGTGGTGTGACAGTGGAAGATTCAATCAAAATGACAATTAATTGTATGTCTTTTAGGCTTTGAGCTTGAGTTTTTAGGGTTCACTTTATCAAATCTTAAAGTAACCTTAATCTTACACAATCTGCATGATAACATTGAATTGAAATCATGCTGTACCATTAAATAATAATCACAATCATTTCATGAAAGTAAAATCAACTCTGAAATCACACAAGTACCTTCAGAGTTACAGCTCCAGCCTGAGAATCTACGTCCATGTCTCCGGACAGAATACTGAGCTGTACAACAAAAGTCTCCTCCACTTCCACCTCCCCATGGGGAAGAATCCGCAGGTCTATGCTACGTGTACCTTCCTCTCCATCCATGAAAAAGAAGGAACCATTCACAGGGTCCTTAATGTCTGTGTTGGATGGAGGAAGGACCTCTTTGCTGTTTGGACCCCGAATGAGCCAAGCAACCTGTCAAACAGTAAAAACAGTTTTAAATAGTGAAAGTATGACCAAGATGGTATTATTTCATTGTCTGGGGGAAGACATTGCTGGTCTTACCGTTGCATTACCCACTAGACCTCCTGCTCTCTCCAAAACAAGGCTGATTTTGAGAGTGGAGTTTGGATTAATGACAGTGATTAGGCTCTCATTGACAAATCGCACCACTCCACTTGGAGAGTCACTCTTGGCGATGGTTACCCAGGTAACATGTTGAGCACCGAGAACTGCTCCCCCCGTCGCTCCAAACAGCAGGATCTCAAAAATCTCTGCATATTCACTGATAAATACAATTTCGATATGAAATGAGTATTCCCATACATTATGTCTCAACTAGTGTACATTTTCTATCTCCACTTGCAAAGTTCTTTGGGATTTCTCTTGTGACACAGTTTTGATAATTTACTTATCAAAATCTACTCCATAAAGAAAGGAAATATACAGATTATTATCATAGAAGTCACCATTTCTTAATTTGTCCTCTCACCTTTCTAGGTCATCTAGAATAGTGACATTAATGTATCTGGTGTTCTGTCCATGGATAAATGTCACTGAGCCATTAGACAAGATGTAGTCCACATTAGGGGTTGCACTCAGGCCTCTAGAAAAGAACCGAGCAGAAACCGTTCCATATGAGCCAACTTTCCTGATCACGGGAATCAATAGCGAGCCAATATCTTCCTCAACTGAAAGAGAGAAAAAAATTCTGTCGACATCTCTTCATATCAACTGTATCATGGCAAATTCTTCTACGGAAGATGCATCAGGTTTTGCAAATGGTAACTTTTTACCTGTAATGTTGACATAGCCCTGATCGAATTCCAGGATTCCTTCAGCGTTGTCATTCGTCAAGATGATTACAGACAGAGAGGAGATGATGCCAATCTCTGGAGGCTGATCCAATTGAAGACCTGACTGTCTCACTGTGTAGTCCACATCACTGACCACCAGAGGGAGACACAGGATTAAGCATGACAGAGTCTCAACTCAACATAATGTGGACACAATTATGATTCTGTAGCACTGAGTGTATGTATGAAGAGTGCCTGATGAACATGCTTAATATATGGTGCACTTTTTCTGCTCTGCATTCTAATAAACAAACTTCAAAATTTATTTCATATTCCAGGTAATTTACTCTACCTGACATTGACAAGCTCCACTTCGGTGATGTTAAGGAAAAACTCCTCAGGACCCTCTGGAAGGCTATCGTCATGGATACGCAAAGTGATCTGTTGTGAGCTCTGGCCTGGGATGAACAGCAGTCGTCCTGACGCTGGAGTAAAATCTTCTGCACTGACCGCTGTACTGCTAGAGGTCTCATAGGTCAAATACACACTGCCAAAACTACCCAAGGATCTGTTCACGGTTACATTCACCTGAGGAAAAGCAAGCGAATCATACAATTATAGGTAACATTAGTGTAACTGCTGCTTTTTAAGTAATGTCGCATTCTGCTGAATTTACCATTCCCTGATCCTCATTCACTGTGATCTGGTGTTGGGTGAATGAAAACAGGCCATGGGGGTTATCACTGGCTGCCATAGTAATTGTAGCATGTTGAGCTGTGGGGCTGACATCCAGTCCGGGAGTGGCAGAAGTCAGTGTAAACTGGTAGTCACGACGCTCCTCTGGGAGTTCATCATCTACAGCCTGATGTTATGATAAATACGACAGGGACATTACTTTGAGTGCAGATAAAGTCACTACTATGATTCATATTGGCCTGTACTTGGGATAAAGACAGTATTTTTCAGGAACCTGTACAATTTTAAACTATTACACACCCTCAAAATAATGGTGGCATCCGACTGTCTGTCTTTCATAGTCACGGTACCAGAAATCTCCAAAAACACAGAAGGCACAGCTGGAGTGATATTCCAATAGACTTGAACCTCCCCAAACACACCTGGACCTCGCATAAGACTGGGGAACAAACACACATACAGATAGACAAGGATTTTATTATTAAATTCTTGATTAACTGAGGCATTTCTTATGTCTGTGATGTTAAATGTATCTAACCTGATCACAGCACTCCCATTATAATCTCCCTGGGGTTCTCCCATGATGATCCTTCTGGAGGATTCGACAATTCCAATAATCCCTAAAGCAGATTTTTCGGCCCGGATAGTGATGGTGGCTAAGCCTGGACGGTACATGACAAAGAAGGGAAAGAAAATACATTAATTAATCAATGACAGACAGTCCAGACAAAGACACCGATCAATGTTTTTGCCTATTGACTTGGTCATTTTGAAAACTAACCACTTAAGGGATCAATGACAGCACCACTCTCAGCAGGAAACAGACGGACAATGAAATGCTCATCTCCTTCCAGAATGGTGTCAGCTAGAGCCCTAATCACAAATGTCTTCATGGAGTCATTCTGGAACAGATGGAAAGTACTGATTAGTGTTGAAGAAACTTAGATCATATCTATGCACAGACATTTATTATATAAAGTGACACTAACATGAAAAAGTGATATGGCACATTATCATTCCTGACTAAAAGGTTGCCCTGAAGTAATGAGAAAGGATGATGACACAATGATATCATTTCTTTACTGTACCTCATTAAAAGCTATGGTTCCGTTGAAAGGTGAGAGGTCTTTGGTTGCTTTTTGTTCTAGCTGCCACTCCAGTGTAACTGCTCCAACGCCACTGGGACTACGCTGCACTGTCAGCGTTGCCACAGAATCAGGATCATCCACAAATTCTGGCTCACTGATCGTAAACTAAGAGGAGATTAATTAAAATTATTAGCTGAAATAATAGATTGGTATTCACTAGTCAGGAAAGAACTCAATCAGCCATTCTTCTACATTATGTTTAAGTTACTGTTTGTGCTTTATTTTTTCAAAATATAGGAGAAGGAAATAATTTATATTTGGTTAATGTGTTGTTGTGTGTAAGTCATACTGGATGACCGAATATGGTGGTGGGAAAAGAACAGTATCAGTAAATATGAGTACAGTATTTCAGGCTAACCTCCAGGTTTTGAAATCCAAATCGTCCAAGAGGTGAGTCATTAGGAGGAATATTAACAGTGACAGATGTAACATCTCCGAGCCGAGCACCCCCAATCACACGGAGCAAATTTACTGTGAAGGTCTCTGCAGTCTCCACCAGCTCATCATCCACGATGGTGATGGCAATAATGCCTTCACCCTAGATATTATGGATTGAAAAGACAAGTTAATAATAATAATTAAAAAAAAAAAAAGTAAAGAAAATACACCTTTAAGGTACAAGCTTTAAGCATTAATCTGTGGACACTTAATCCTTGTTGTAATTTGATGCAAGGTTATTTTAGTACTGGGCAATGTATCCATCTACCTGGCCATCTTGAAAGGTGATATTCCCTGAGATGGGGCTGAAATCATTAAGATCAGCTGTAACTGTCTGAGCCTCCCAGTAGATGACCAGCCTTCCAGTTGTACCAGCTAGTCGCACCACAGACAGATGGAGGACGTTGTCTGGTGGTGCTATCTCATAGGCCAGTACAGTATCCTGGACAACATGTGGAGTAATGATGAGAAAAATAAGACCTATTTTTAATAAGAATCTACATACATACAGAAGCTCATCACTAAACATACATAAATGTTTTGTTCTGATAAATTCTGGTTCAAGTGAAGTCACAGAAATTAACCTCAGATATATTGAGCTGTAGAATCCCTCGGGGGTCATCGTTCTCCTGGATGGTGACCTCTGCTACTTCCATACCGGGTCTTTTCAAAGTGGGCTGACCTGCTCCAACTGACCCTCTAATGAGCTCCACACTGGTGATATTTACCAGGAAACTCTCCGCCAGCTCTGGGATGTCATCCTTAACACAAGAATACAAACAAACAAAAAAAAAAGCCCCAAAACGTGCAAGTTAGTTAGTTGGACACATATGGCGTTTTTCCACTACATGGTACCGGCTCTACTTTAAACGACTCTTTCGCTTTTCCATTTACGAAAAAGGACCCTGGAATCTGAGACCCGATACTAGTTTTTTAGAACCGCTTCAGCCGAGGTTCCAAAATGTTGAGACCGACGCCGAAACGTGACGTCACGACACAGCAGACCACTGATTGGTCAGATAGTTTTCTCTGTGACCCGCGATTTACAAAAATCAGATGCGGAAGTAGTAGACAGTCAATACATGAATCCACACGATGACAGAACAAAACTACACTATAGACGTAGACGGTCACGTAGATTCAGTCTTTGGTGGCAGACGTAAAAATCCAGACGACAACGAGCGAGTTTTCGGCAACTCTGAACAGACGACACGGAAGTAACGCGCCGTGTAGGAGTAACGAGTCGACCTGAGACGAGCTGTTCCCAAGTGGAAAAGCGGCATTAGTCGCTTTGTACCAATATCAATACAACACTACCCTACATAATAAAACTTGTGTATGGTACAGTATTTGTATACACACAACATTATCAAAGTCTCATTAGCGAGAGGAGTGAATACACATTATTGGAGCAAGTAGTGACACTGAAAACTAACAGAAGTGTTACAGGGAAGACCAGAGAAGAAGCCAAAAAGAAACAAAGCATGGCAGTGTTTCAATCAAAAATATGTATTTTTATGTTTTATATTTCTGTAGTGCACCGTGTATTGAATGAAAACTGTATATTTTGATCACTTATGTCACTCTATAAAAGACCAGATAGCCTAGTTAAAGGAGCTATGAAATAACAGTGATTACACATCCCTGTGAAGAATGCCAGATCCATGCTTGTTGAGAACTGTGTTAAACCTGCCTTTTCATTAATAAATTGATAAATAATGAGGAAAATGGAGAAAGAGAAATGAATTGGTGCAGAAGATTATTTCAATTACCAGACAATGTGGATGGTTTAGTGTTCATCTATTGGTCACAGAATTGCTTCATGGTTTTATTATTATATAATTATTTTGTTATTATGGGAAGGCAGCTGTGGTCTAGATGGCTGGAAGGTCAATTGGAGAGTCGGCTTGTGTTGGTTTGATTCCCTAAATTGGCAGAGGGCTGTTGGCTGATGTCCCATGAACAAAGCACTTAATCCTCCCATTTGCTTCTGGGCGCCTGATATGGCAAGCCCACTGCTCCTAGTCTGCAGTATGTGTGTGTGTGTGTGTGTGATGCGATGCATGTATGCATGATCTAGTGATGGGTTAAAGGCAGTGGTCAAAATTTCGATGTGTCGCATGTTTACGTGTGAACCTACTGACAAAATAAACATTTCTTCTTCTTATATTCATAATGCAAGAAAAATGCACAAATTATAAATGAGAGGGAGGTGTAAAGTGAAGAACAGGATCGTTAAAGTTGTTGTTCCTTGCATTCATTTTTATGTCATATAAATATTCATATTTATTATATATTCATTATTGGTCATTCATTCAAGTCTTTGTTAAATTCCATTCTTACTGGCAGAATTGTGACAGTGATGAAGGCGACAGTCGCACTGTCTATCAAGATGATGGTGTCAGTTTTGGGAGTGTAGTCTTCTCCTGCGGTAGCCTGGTTGGATGGTGGCTGATAAAGGGCAGGCCTTGTTTGGTAGTGGACCGCCACATCGCCTGAGAAGCCCTGCTCTCTCACTAAAGTAAGCGTCACATTGATTGGAGCCTCTGTGGATTGGGAGAGCAGAGACGTTACATAAAAGCACTAAAAACTTCCCAAGACCTGTCATGATTTGGCAGATGTTAATAAAAGTCAGCAGAAATCCAATACAGGCTGGACTTTTGAAGGACATTATGTAGGTAGCTTACTCCAGTTTGTGGACTTCTATGGGCCAGACTCCAAAGCACAGATTGAGACAAATCCTAAATTACTTCAAATCCTGGAAGCACATATCTTCTTTACAGTAATTCTCAAAGTGTGATTACCGTAACCCTTTCAAAATCTGACCCAGAAATATGCATGACTGGCTAAACTAGACCCACTGCTAGACCCACTGAGAGCAACTGTTTCAGACAAAAAGAAAGAACATAGAGAACTCTGAAAAGATTAGTAATAATATCAGTCAGTTAAGTCACAATGTGTATTTAGCGATTAATCACCCAATTTTAATCAGCTTTAAGAACAGAAATTCTTACTTTGTGGTTCATTTGCTAGAGTAAACTGGGAGTCCAGATGCCATCCAATGACCCCGTAGGGAGAACCATTTGGTAGGATTGTGAGTAGAGCTTGTGCCCGCTGCTTGTCAATGACTGCAGCCTTTCTTAGGTCCTGCAGTCCCACAGTTGTAACATCAATGACAGTGATAGTGATGTTCTCGCTCAACTCTGCCACACCATCTGCTATCACAGCCAGTGAGATGATGGCTATGGTTTGACCCTGTGAAAATGTGACCTATGACAGAAAAGAAATGTTTGCTTTATGTGTAAATGTGAAGCTGTGAATAGCAAAACACATTACAATTCTGCAGCTATTAATTATTTCATGAGTTAACATAATGAGTCTTTTGATTATTGAAAGGCAAAGTTGACTCACCACTCCTGAAGTGGGATAAATGTCTGTTAGACTGCCATTAGCAGCCCAGTGAACAGTCAGTCTCCCAAAAGTGCCTCTTCTCCTCTCCACAATAAGAGAAATTTGATTATTCTGCAGCAACTCTTCAACTTCCATGTATAGGGAATTCTAGGGTGAGACAATGACAAAATGTTAGGATTTTACAGCAGCTCTGATGTGATGGATACCCTTAGAAAATTCACATTCCTTCTGACATGATTATCAGCCAGTAGTGACGTGAAAAGAAGGTTTATTAAAGGACAGTGTTTAAAAAGAATATTTTCATTTTAGAACAGTGTACAAAACATCTTTGAAAGGAGCCATTCCACATAATGAATCTTAAGTTAGAAGTTCTTTGAATTTGCTACCTGTCACATTACACTGTGAATTCATGATAATTAATTGCATTGATAAGTCTACTTTTACCTTAAGTTAATGGTGTGAGTACATCTACCTTTGTGATCTGCTTACCGGAGCAAAGCCGATGACTCCATGTGCATCATCGTTGGTTGGGACAATGACAGTCACCTGACCACCAAATCCTATCTCAGCTCCACCCTTCGGATTCTTCAGGCTAACCTGGAAACGCTCCTCTACCTCAGGGATGTCATCATCTACCACATTCACTGTAATTTCCAGCTCACTGTCACCAGGTGCAAAGAACAACTCCCCAAAACTAAAAATGAAAAAAAAAAAAAAAATCCAAAAAAACATGTTGCTTTCTCTGTGTTTGAATCAATAATATTTGCCTTTATGGTATATACACATACATAAAAGCCACATTGGGTACCTGGGGATGAAGTCGGACTGGTTGGAGACTGAAGTGAATTCATAAACAGTAGAGCTATTGTCTTCAGCAGAGGCCAAGAGAGTCTTGTTGGTTTTGAGGGAGGGGACTGTGAGAGAAAGAAAGCTGATGGCTGGAGGGGCTCTCAGGATCATGGTGAACAGATTGACATCAGACCTCCAGGAGTAGAGTGATGAGCCATTTCTTCCAGCTAGCAGTACATAAGCTATGAGATGGAAAATAAGCTTAGAAAATAACGATATGGACAATTTAATAAGCAAATTAGTTTGGGTATTTGTAATACTGATACCTTGGCTTCAATACCAGTTCCCAAACAATTTTGTTGAATACAAATATAATGTAAGCTATACATTTTGCACAACTTGTTTCAATCAATTGCATATTTATAAAAACTCAAAGCAATTTCTTGGGCTAAAGTTTTATATTTTAGCACTATAAAATTTTACCACCCAAACTAATTTTAGAACATAAAAAATAAACACTTTTACCAAGTTAAAATTATGGTTTATCAGGAAAAACAATGTGCAGTTGTGCTCATAGGTTTACTTACCTTAGCAGAATTTCTGATTTTTTGGTCATTTTTCAGAGATTATGAATGATAATACAAAACCTTTTCTTTCACTTATGGCTAGTGCTTGGGTGAAGCCTTTTATTAGTAAATCAATGTGTTTTCTCTTTTTAAATCATACTAACAACAGAAATGAAACAAACTAAATGACTCTAATCTAAAGTGTACATACCCTAGTTACATGGTACATACCCACCATCAATGACAGCTTCAAGTCTTTTGTGGTACTTGAGGATGAGGCTCTATATTCTCTTGATTGTAAAGCTACCCATTCTTGTCAAATCACCTTTAGTTCCTTTAAGATTTTGTGTTTTCTTGCATGAACCCCTTGAGACCCCCCCCCTCTCAATCTCAATGATACTGAGATCAGGAGACTGAGATGACCACTCCTTCACCTTCACTTTTTTTCTGCTGTATCCAATGACAGGTCAATTTGGCCTTGTGTTTTGGGTTATTGTCATGTTGGAACATCCAAGACATTCCCATGTGCATTCTGTCAGGGTATGTAAACTTATGAGCACAACAAAAAGGCAGTACATATGCTACAAGCACTTTTCCATAAAGCTACCAAAGTTCAGTTCCCAGTTCTATGAGGATATATTATAATGACATAGAACAAATATAACTGTTTTAAAATATCAAATACTATTGTTTCTTTACACAGAAACTAAGTCATGATGTTTGGCTCACTCATTCCTGAAGGATCAGTAAAGGGATGAATAGAGGTGAGGTCAGGGTGAGGAATGGACTGAGATGGCTGTGGAGAAGGCGTCCCTGAACTCCACTGTAACACCTCACAGGATGGAGAGAGATCTGGAGAAACACACAGACACACATGAACACACACACAAATTTATGTCCTCTAATGCTAGAATAGCATGGTTGTGTCTGCCACACCCAAGACTTACAAATTATAACCTCTGTGGCTCTGCTCTGCTCCACACTGAGGCTTTTCCAGTAAACCCACAACAAGTCTGAACCAAGAAAACTCACCACTTTTGCAGACTCAGAGAGATTATGTCTCATCAAAATATACAGAGCGTAGTATAAATATATGATCTGGCCAACATTGTGAATTTTGTCATCTTAGTTGAGACAACAAATCTGTTTTGTCTGTAATATGCCTGTGTGACTTCTAAGGTTTCTGCGATTTGTTTGTACTATCCTGACCAACATTGGACTGCCACACAATCCACCAGAAAGTACACAGTGTAACCACAGAAAATAGCATCTAATTTTTGTAAAACACAACCATCATTTTACCATATTGCAGATTAAGTGCTCTTGACTCTCCTTCGATGCCATTTTTAAATATCAACTCTACAACAGTCTTATAAGAGTTTTTTTGTATTTATTTATTTGTTTTAATTATTTTGTATGATCGCACTGCTTTTTAAAATACATATGAGCAACACAATTATACAGCATGATGATTCAGTATATTCTGCAAGTACAGTTCTCTCTGAACTTATTTGTTATTGATAGAAAGTAATGATGTTTTTGTGCATAAATTATGTTTTTCATGTGAAATGAGTTTCCTTTAGTAAGGGATTTTCTACCACCCATACACAAAAAATTTGGTGATACAGAATAAGGCATCAAATAATGATTTATAATGACTAATTAAAAGCTAATGTGTTAGTAATATGCTAATAAGCAACAAGGTAATGCTGAACATGCTGATTTCAATATAAAGTGCTACTTAATGGATGGATAAAAGCGGGGGGGGGGGGGTTAGGAAACAGGGTCCAAAACAGGAGTAAAGTCCCGCCCCTTCCACTGTACCCCATGGGACCAAACTTCAGAAAAAATATGAATGGTGGTCAGTGGAAAAAGACAAGTTATTTTTTTGATTTTGTTTGAATTGTACAACTATTTATACATATGCTGTTTGTTAGAGTAAAACGTCATTTTATAAGCCAAGAAAGTCAGGGTTCACGAAAAAGACAGTAAAACAAACTCTAGATTTGTCTTAAACAGCTCAATGGACTACATTTTTTGCCACATATAAGCCATCTTAGCACATTTTAACTTATTGTTCCAGAATCAGTTGAAGAAGTATTAAGTATTAAAGTCACCTTCAATAAGAATTAGAAGGAGAGTGTCCTCTGCCATTGTGCGGACTGTCTCCACCTGCGTGGCTCTGCCTCTGAGTGGGAGGGGCTGTGGATTCTGAAATCTTCCACTGGTCCACTGTAGGAGGAAGCAGCTGGTGGTGGGGTTGTCAGTGCAAACCACCAGGTGTGGAACAGATTCTTGAGTGAAGACAGTCACACCAAGGATGTTCTGCTCAAAGTCGAGGGTTTGCAGGAGAGCAAAGGAGCCTCCGGTCCAAACAAAAATCTGTGTCATGTAATATAAGATTTAGGCTCAATAATCTTGACACAAGTAAAACTAGTTAAGTGTATTACTGGGTTATAGGCGTGAATAGAACAGTTTGCTTCACCTGACTTGATGCTATCAGGTAATCTCTGCCTTCAGTGGACAAGTGTTTCACATCTAATGCTTCAACACCTAAAGTTTGTTCCTGAAAAAGAAGTGAAATCATATGAAAAGAACAAGAGGAGTATTAATGTGAGATGCTTTTAGATACTAGACCAAAAGATGACGTGGATATAACACTAGGTAGGTCATACGACTACAATTGGGGTTCAACTCACCAGTGTGATGTTAAAGCCCAGCTGCAGTTTAAAGATGCTGAGGTTGGCAGCAGGGCTGAAGGGAGGCCCACTGTGTGTGATACCGACGTAGGTGGAGCCATTAACTGAAAACCCAATACAAGAGCTGGGGTTCTGAATCCTAACAGACTGAATGAAAGAAAAGGACAATGAGTTTTTTAAGTTTTGTTTTTACTGCTGAATTATTAAAGGTTCATCCTATAGTGGGACCAACTCAACATATTCATCATCATATCCTTTTTTATATTAACATACATGCATTTAATCGTATTAAGTAATATTTCATAATCAAGTACTCTGCAAACACCCATACTTATTTTTCTTTAAAAAACAAAATAAATTATTTTTTGTTAAAGAAAAATAAGCATTTTAACTGCTTCAAGGCTTAAATTTTTGCATTTAGAAGGACTCTTAAACCTACCTACCTACCTTAAACCTTTTAAACTAAGTGTGTCTTTATAACAAATGCTATACTGGTATGGGACAATACTGTAGTTGGCGTACCTCTACTGGCACGTAAACACCCTGCCATTGATAAAGAGTTGCCAATGTGTAGGAGGATCCAACAGCAGGTTTCCTATCCAGCCTCATGGCCAAAAATGACTGTTTTTCAGGAAGGGAGCACCAACCAGAGGTTGGTTTGTCCTCAAAGCTCTGATACACACCCATCACAGACACAGGACCCTCTGGAGGAAATAACCAGAAACAAAACAATCATGATAGCAATACTTACAAGGGAAGAGGTAGAAGAATTAAACTAAATGGAAGCAACAGAAACACTAAACTAACTTTCTAGCTCCACTTTTGTTAGTTATACAATATAGACAACATGTATACACTTGGTTTATAAACTTGGGTTGACTTTAAATGTTTCATATGACAAAGTTTTATATCTGGTCATTGTAATTATACCTGTCATCACCTTATATTTCATTAGCTGTTTATTAGTGTTAATAATTGTTATCATTTTATATATTTTATTGGTATAATTCATTCTAATCTATGGTTTATTACAGAATGACTTAGATTGTTTTTCTCACCATTCCTTCATTTTGCTAAAAATATATCAACCCACCAGAGGCTATAGCTGTGTCAGATTCTGTTTCCCACTCGACGCTGACAGACGAATCAAGACCATTGCTTCGAGACACAGTGAGGAAGACTGTTCTGCCACCTTCATCAGCCACCACTTCTGTGTTAGTTCTGTGATGAAAACACACAAAAACAGTCAGTGTGTTGTAGCATTACGTGTTCATGTCATTGTGTTGATTTGGTCATGATTCAATAATACACATGCAGTTCATGACATTAACTGCAAGTCATTTCAAAGGTGATTCAGTCTCTCTTGGTACAAACCTGTTGAGAGAGGGTACTATGCGGAATAAGCCAGATGGAGCAAGGTTCTCCAAAACAGTGATGAGTATGTCGAGTTGGTCTCCGAGTCGAGCACCTCCGGTTGGACTAGACAGGGTCAATGTGAAAGTTTCATTTGCTTCAGGCTCAGCATCCAACACTGCCCAAATCTCCAGCATCTAAAAAACAAAAACAATTAAACACTAACTAATGTGCATTATATGGCATAATTTTAGATCTTTGCTAATTATCTTGCGTATGTCCCTCACCTTAAACCTCACTCCATCTTCTAGAACCACAAACCCTTGAGCTGGTCTCAGGTCACCCTCTGCTAGGCTGCCATTGGAATCAGTGATGCTAAACTGAACAGTTACAGTACCAAATGTGCCTTCCTCAGGGTTTCGAACAACAAAGAGTGTGGCCACACTCTCACTCAGCCCAGACACTGATGTGGGCTCCTTCAGCAAAAAGTGTTCACTGGTGTTAAAGGAAATGACACCATGTCCATCATCACTGGCCAGGATGTTGACAGTTGCTGCAAAAATGTAAAAAAAATAAAATAAAATGTTAAGCAGTAAATAGTGAAGCAGCAATGGCTTGAAACAGGATCTTAACTTTCTCAGAAATACTTAATTTTATTTAACCTTTATTTTACCAGGTAAAATCAACTGAGAACAGCTTCTCATTTACAATGAGATTCCTATGAACCTATGCTTTCTGAACTTGTCTGGTGAATTTCAAAGAGAATGGTGAAGAACAGCTTTAATTTCTTTAAACGCGTTTAGATGTCAGAGTCATATTTTAACGGATGTAAGACAAACATTTGACTGAAATATATTGATAGGTAAGGTTATAGGTTATTAGGTTGAATACAGTTAAATACAGATTTCCAAACACTGACAATAAAAAGGGAATGAAACCTGAGTGTCTGATATGTCAGAAGTAAAAACTGAAATGTTAGTGATATCCAAAACAAATGTTTTTTTTCCTCTTACTTATGTATCTTAAAAACTTGGTTTTTAAGTCTTATATATTTTGTGCATAAACTCAACTGTGCAAAAATTTCACTCACTTTATTATTGGAGTAATGTATACATCTTGTTAAAAAAAAAACTTGCAATGACACTGAGCTTGAGTTTATAAGCATATTTATTTCTGTGTGATTTTAATTCTATAAAAGGTTATGACTTGATGAGTAAGTGGGATCCATTTACTCAAGGCTAGAGAAGTTCATAACAACTGCTATGAAGCATTCACACTGATCAAAACAATTATTCTGTATTATTTTATTTATTTATTTTGTGATTTATCTATTTACTTACCTGTGGTATTAGAGCCCAGTTCCAGCCCTTTTGATGGTTCAGACAGAATCAGCTGGAATCTTTCAGCTCCCTCTGGAATGGCATCATCAATGATCTGCACTTCTACAAACTTATGCCTCTCACCATCAACAAAATGCAGCATCTGGGTGAAAACAGAAATCATACAGTCAATATGGTCATGTTACTACTGCTTGTATCTCATGTGATGTCTTTGAACCTATATGTGAACCCCAGCTGACCGTTTCGGTGGTATTGTAGTCCAATCCTAGCTGAGCTTCCAGATTCTGAGCATAGAAGAAGAGAGAGACATTTCCGTATGTCCCTTTGTTCCTGTAGGCGACTAGAGTCAGCACCCCTAACGTTTCATTTACTTCAAACCTAGAAAAGGAAATATAATTAGATTAAGAAAGATCATGTGTGCATGTGCAAAACAATGATATTTTAATTATGGGGAGTATCTAACCTAGTGTTTGTCCATTCAACGACTCCTCTTATTCCATCATTTGCTGCAATGATAATCTCAGCCACCAAACCATGAACATCTGAGAAAAGAAACACAGAGGAAAACAGACGATGCCCTTTAGCCTATCAGTGGTTTACGAAATGCTTCAAGTAAAAGTGTGAACAGTAGCATCAGCCTGAATTTCATGGTTATGACTACAGCGTAGGCACCAACAAGAAGTTGTGCAAGTGGAAACTGCATTGGCTCTAACTTTTGTTATGCTACATTTGAGCAAGGATTACAGCTAAGAAGCGTTTTCTGTAAGTGGCTTGGGTGGCTGAGCAGCTAAGTCTTTTGGGTGGACTGATTTATGACCCCCTGAATAGTCTTCTCCCATTCACTCTACAGCCAAGCCAGCTACAGGTTTAGCTTGGCTTTCTTTCTGCCTACCACACAGTACTACTCAGCTCCCACCAAATCCCCAGGCTTCCTCAATCATGGAAAGCATCAATCTCACCATCCAAGCCACATAATGACTGTTGCCAAAAGAGCGGCTGTGTGTTTACTGTGTGACTCCAGCCATAGTATTCTGGGAGCCCCCAAGTGCTGCCCTGCACGTAGTATTCTGTCTACTCATCACTTTCTAAAGTTACTCATTCATAAATTGGACTGTGGTTTGGATAATACAAAAGCAGTAGCAAACTACAAAACTGCAAAGGTGCATTAATGTTGTAGTTCAATGTACAATACAGGGTGATTGTACATCCAGCTACATGACATTCTGGGCAAAGCATATGAGTGTATGAATGCATGTTTTACCTGGCAATGTGCAATACGCAACTTCTAATCATCAAAAAGAGCAAATGGTTTGGAATTTTGGAAAGGAAGAAAGCAATTTAGCAAAACTAAGAAAATATAAAATAGGAAAATATAGCAGGACCAACACAGAGAAATAATGAAGGATTTCAATAATAATTTTTCATATACCTTAAATCGAGTAAGTAATAACACAGAAATTATTAAGGTGCAGAATTACTTACCCAGTTCAGGAACAGTGGTAAGAGTTGTTATGAGAACTGCTGATGTTATGTTGACCAAGAAAAACTCCTGTAACTCTGGAATGTCGTCCTGTCAAGACAAATGAAAATGGAATCGCTGTTGCAAAAGGAGGCACAGAAGAACTTTAATTGAACAAAAAGTTCATTTTTTACATCTCAAACATTCATCTCCAAAAATAGAAGCATCACTTGAAGATATCAACGAGATGCATCATCTGCATGCTTCCAAATGTGCCATATTTTTATTTGTTTGTTTGTTGGCATCCTGTTGTTTTGCCATTAACAGGAAGGCAGTCTGCACTGCCTCAAAATAAAAACTCCACTTCCAAGTACCAAAGAGGCAGAATAACATTAAATCCTTACATCGAGTATAGTGACAGGGATAGCTACAGAAGTCTGTCCATCTTGAAGGATTACAAAGCCAGCTCCAGCTATGAAGTCCTTCCCCGGGTCAGCTAATGCACCCTCTACCTGGGACAAGTTCTGGAGAGAACCTTGCAGGATCTCATAAGAGATGTTCACAGCTCCTGGACAAAAAAAACATCAGGTCAAATTGAAATATATATTCATTTATTAAATGTAACTGTCCACATGGGCAGAATTACATTAGTAAATGGCAATTTTTGTCTTTACACTTGGACCACTGACCTGAGGCTCCAAACTCCCTGTTGACGTAGATGTTTATAACATGTTCACGTTCCTCTGTGGTCACCTTGACGGATGACGGTGCTATGGTCAACATCCCAAAAGGCTCATCACTAGTATCAACACTAATCACTGCCTCACTGCCCTGAACATCCAAAGCAGCATGACCTGTCGCCACAACACCTGCAGAGATGACAGGAAATTTTAAATTGTGGCTTTAAAGAGTGGATTTATACTAAGCATTTTTGCATCTTTTGAGCATGCATTCTTATCAAGCATAAAACACCAGCTGTATTACCAAAAGTTTGAATGCCGGATAGGGAAACCCTGTATTCATCTTTATCCTCTGGTGTGGCATCATCAAGAAGCTGCAGGATTACTGTTTTATTCAGCTGTCCCTGTAGATGTAAATAATAATTCTTTCATTTGTACCACAGCAAATTACAGCTAAAACACCTTAATAGACTCTGCTGGTGATAACTCATAAGGGAAAAACAAAAACAATCAACCAATCTGTGATTGATGATGGCATGTTTTTTTTGGTTTTTTTTTACCTCAGTGAAGAAAAGTGTTCCTGAAGTTTGGGTGAATGTTCGGTCCACTCTGGGTCCTTTTACAGACCAGCTCAAGGTGACATTTCCCAGACCTGGAACTGTCCTCACCACTAATAAGGATAGTCTCTCACCTGTGGCATAAAGTATACTGTCAGCGAGAAAGAAAAGAAATGTGAAGTATTGTGTTTGTTTTACATATTTCTTCTTTTCCCTTTATAGACAGAAACTCAAATTACCAAATTGAGTACATTAAATACGAGTAACATCAGCTTCTCATGTTTTGCTAATGACAGGCACCTTTACTTAATTACTTCTCAGCAACAGAAACTATAGACAATAACAATGTGCTCAAACATACTTTACATACAGCATACTGAAGAAATACATGCAACAGGAATCAAGCACCAACCCACCCTCTCTGGCGACAACAGAGCGTGAGTTTGGATGAAATCCCACTATGCCAGCCACGTTATCGTTGGCCAGTATCTCTATGGTAACAGTGTCTGAGCTGGGCAGGATTCGACTCCCTCCCTCTGTATTAACAAGGCCGATCATGAGGCTCTCGTTGTCCTCTGGCTCAATATCATCTCTGATTACTATCTCTATTGTCTTCTTCAGATCACCTGTAGGAACAGATGACACGGTCCTGGTTAGTTGTATACAATCTTCCTTAACTTTTTAAAAACAACAATTTAATCATCGTAGAGCAACAATTTAACATTTCCTATTTAAGTTTTTTTCCTTAAAATTTGTATTTGTAATAACATAAATTGATCAACCTACCATCAAACACCAGAGTCCCTCCAATGCCAGTGAAGTCCACACCTGGCGTGGCTTTTCCTCCTACAAATCTCCACTCCACACTCACTGTCCCCAGATTACCTCCACGTCTCTCTATAACCAGAGGTACTACAACCATAGGTTCCTCTCGTACTTCTAGATAGAGTCCTTCATTCGTGGCATTGGGACTGAGAATATATATCACAAACACGCCAAATGCATCTCCATTCATCCCTATGGTGACCACAGCTTTGTCTGGCTGACCAATGGAGGGCAGATTCTTCTGTTCCACAGTAAGATTCATCAGCTCTACCTTCAAAAAACACATGGTTATTAAATTTTAAGAAATTTTGCAGCAGTACGGCGTCTAATATAAAATATTATATTGCAGATTAATGTAAAATACAGAATACATCATATTAATACCTATTTAACATCTCTAGGGTCCCAAAACGTTCTTATGTAGACAAACATTGGGCACACAAAATTACCAAACAACACCTAATCTTTGGCTTCAGAATAGTTAAACGCAGTGTGGCCTACCTTTAGAATCTGTATGGAAAAGCTTTCATCCATTTCAGGGAACTTATCAGTCAGGATTGGCACTGTGAGGTTGGCGATCCCTGACCCATCCTCCATGAATGCACTTTGAGCGGTCACAGGGTTGTAATCACTCCCTGCCACAGCCTGGGCGCTGAACAAAACAGCCGCTGCAGTGACATTTTTCACATAAGTCACGACCTGATTACCAGGTGTCAACTCTTCAGCCACCAAAGTCACCCAAGTGCATGATGGTGGTGTCACGCCTGATGACAGAGAAAAGGCTTGGCAGGCTGGCTCTCTCAGACAAGCAGCTGCACATGCAGCCAGTGGGTCACTCTGACCCGTGATGTTCACTGTCCTATCAGGGCCAGTGGATGGAACACCTGGCTTGGGGGGATCATAGTACATCAGCAGGTTTTGGCCATCAGCCTGAGCTAAGCCAACAATGTCAATCTCAAAGGTGCTGTAGAGGATCTCCAATCGACCAAAGTGACCCCCTCTGCAATAATAGTATTGAAGTTGACAAAGATTGAAGAACACAAATGGAAAGGGGGTTAATGTAAGTATATATGTGAGAAAATTATGAATTGAAATCAATGTATTGAAATAAATGTACAAGTACCTTCTGCGTACAGAAATATTGGCACTATAAACTCCCTCCAGGGGTTCCTGAATGCGGTAAACAGACTGTTCAAAGTAGACTGTCCCATATGGGTTGTCATTGGCAGGCACAATAATGTTAACAGACGTGTCGGCTCCAAGGTTTCCCCCATTACTGGCACCAGTAAGCTCCACCTTGATTATCTTAAAAAGACAAGCCAAGCATGATAAACATCGGAAGATTCCTTCTGAATGATGTCCTATTTCAAATATATGTTGTCACTTATAGTCAGTTTCTTACCTCAGTGATTTCAGGTACATCATCTGCTAAAATCTCCACTCTCAGTGTCTTCATGGTCTCTCCGGGGGCAAACCTCATCTCACCAGATGTGGGCCTGATGTCCCCAACTGCTAATTTACCATTGACAGTAGCTTGCCAATGCACAACCACTGTACCAATAGTCCCAGCATTGCGAACTATTGGTAGAGTGACCTCAATAGAGTTAGTTCCTGGTTCTTCTATAGTCACTGGATCAGCCTGGAAGACTAAGTTGACATAAATCTTGATTAATAATGACAAATTACCTTCCAACATCCTGTACTAAGTATATCTTAAATGTAAGATCAAAAGGGTGAAACATATCCAACATTTATTAACATATTACCGAAGGCACCAAAAGGGTCATCAGAAGGCAATATGGTGATAATGGCACGTGTGAGGTCGCCAAGGAGAGCTCCTCCTGTGGTCTGATTGATCAGCTCAATGCGAAAGGTCTCCTCCAGCTCAGGGACCAAGTCATTAATGACATAGACAGGTATAGATTTACTGGACTCCCCTTCTAGTAGGACAACATCAGTGGATGCTACACTGTAGTCTTCACCTGTTGATATTAAAACATAAAAATGGACATGATTGCCCTGCATATACACAAAACAGAAAGACAAAAGAACTTTAATAGCACTTACTGATTCTGGCAGTTATAGGTATTGCTCTGAACTTGACAGACACATCAGCAAAAATCCCTCCAACGCGAGTGACATTTATTATTGGGCCAACGTAATGCTCAGTCACACTGACAGCAGAAGCCGACAGCTGGAGCACGCCAAAAGCATCATCACTAGCTTCCACTATTACCTGGGCTACAGTGTCGGTCCTGGAGCCCAGAGAGGGGGAATTAGAAACTGGAAATGACAGCAAAAAGATGTCATCAGTGTTTTGTAACAAAGTTGAATGATTATTATGTGTTAGTGTTTTGTGAAGCAAAATTTTAAACTATATTTACTGAGTCTGTCCTGTTCTCCTTTGATGAGCTGAACTCTGATCAGCTTTACGAACACTGACTCATCTCTTTCTGGATCCTCATCATCAAGGACTCGTAGAGTGATGTTCGCTTCACTCTGATTGGCTAAGAACACAACCGAATCTAAAAGTGGAACAAAATCTCGTCCCTCGGTGGCTCGTCCCACCCCAGGAGTTCTGTAAGGAGCTGGATCCGCTTCAGTTAGTGTCCCATACGTGACTCGCACCTGAAAGTTGGGAAATATATTTCAACATAAATGATTTGATTTTGCATTGTATGCATATATCATCACAAATAACATAAAGCATTGAAGATTTAGGATGTTTATCTCACCTCCCCCATCAATCCTCTCTGTCGTAGGATTGTAAGGCTGACAGATGAGTCTGCTTCAGGGAGACGGACTGGCCTTGTTACATTAGCAAATACAAAAACACCATAAGGATCATCGCTGGCGAGGACAGTCAGAGTAGCAGATGTCTGGACACCCAGACGGCCATTGGAGACATTAACCAAGGACACACTGAAGCTTTTGTCGAGCTCAGGGATCTCATCCTGGGCCACTTCGATGATGATGTTTTCTGTTGTCTGACCTACACCAAAAGAAATATTTCCAGATCTGCTGACGAGCTCCCCCTCTGAACTGGGATCAACTTCCCAGTAAACAGTGACATTGGAAAGGTCACCAAAGGACCGATCCACCTGAGAGAGGACAAACAAAAACTATATTTAACATGAGGGTGAACAATCTCATATCATACACTTGCTTCAAAAGATAAGACCACATTTTAGAGCAGTGTATCATCATCTTTATTTGCCAAAGGAAAGACAAGGAAGCATTTATCTACTTATGTGGTGTGTATTTTAAAGTCTACACTGTATCTTGGACTGACCTGTAGGAACACAGAGCTGCGGCCATCTTCAGGTTCTGTCCCATCAACAGACAGAGAATCAGGACTGAACTCAAACACTCCATGGGCATCATCAGAGGCAGCAATCGTCACTGTGATGTGTGATGCAACTCCCAAGCTGGCTACACAAAAAAGAACCATATCCCATATTACTTTAAAAACATTCACTTTGTCATAAATAACTAAACCTTGAAGGCGTTGGATTTGTGAGGATGATTTTCTAGTCATATGAAGCAGGTTATTTCAATATGGTTTTATGATTATGATGATGGTTTAATAATACTACATAAAAATGAGATCAAGTGTATCAGAAGCAGCCTCACATACGCAAAAAAACAAAAAAAATTTTCAGAAAGGTAGACTTCTGCTAGTCAGTGACAAACTGCTAGTGTAAAGTACTTAGGTCTAGAACACTTCATATCACACACTTACCACCAGTTTCTGTGAAAGGCTATTTACTTTTCCCACATCCCTCCCTTCACAAAGGTCACAGTGCAATGTAAATAGCACACATAATGAGACATGTGCACTTGCATGTGCACACCAGCACACATACATGCATTTGCACAGAGTCATCTATATCATCTGTGTCTAATTTAAGACTTGATGTAGGATTGTAGGTTGAAGAAATTTTCTGAGGCTTGTAGCCAAATTGTGAATGCTATTACTATCATTCATTTCACACATTGGAGAAATCAGTTTGGTGGAGTGTTAGGAACATTTGACACAGGCACTAAATTATCTGGTTTTATTTTAATTTTCCAAATGTTTTTATTTTGTCCAAGAAAGATTTAACTGCCAGAATAT
>JAPSES010000219.1:6545490-6594501 GCA_029822895.1 Maxillicosta whitleyi
TATATGGGATAAACACAAACATAAACATAATCAGACACTGTCTACAGATAATAAATACTGAGTCTAAAAACAGATCAAAATAGTTTTTGGGGTAAAGGAATGGAGGAATGCAGACAAGAAGCAGTAGAGGGAGTAAAGGGAATAAAGGGAAGGGGAAACTTACCACGATGGTGATAGGATGGAAGAAGAAAGTCAGAGTCACTCTCCCCACTACCACTTCCTTCACTATGCAGAAACTGATCCACTGATGGATCACACACCGGGATCACACAAGTGTCAAATCAGGGTAAAATCACACCAGAGGACCAAGGGCAAATGGAAAGGAGGATAGGTAGGAGTGCAGGAAGCAGCACAGCACACAAATCACAAAACACACAAATCAGTAAGGCAGAACATAGGGTGACTTCAGCTAATCAGGGGAAAATAAAACAATTTACAGATGTTTCAGTTTGAAGTACTAGAATTATAACTGTCTATTTAAAGAAAACTTGCTTACGTAATTGAAAGGATTTTGAGCATGATTTCTCACCTCCTCCTCCTGCATCAAAGAGCTCCACTCTAAAGATCTTGTCCAATTCAGGCACAGGATTGTCTACAATAGTAACAGTAATGAACTTCAACCTCTCGCCTTGTAGAAAGTCCAGTAAGCCATCTGAATCCTACCCAAGACAGAGGTAGAGAAACAAGAACAAATGAATGAAGATGAAAGCTGAAAGGAAAGGTTGTATCAAAATGATCATATAGTGGATCAACTTATAAACTGACCTCATAGTCCTCAGGGCTTGACGCTGTAAAGGGGGTTGTCCTGTAGCCTACCATCACCTGACCCAACAGACCCTGGGCTCTGGCCACTGCCAGACGGACTTGTCCATCTTCTTCATTGACAGTGATATGAGCAGGTTCTAGTGCTGGGGATATTAAGCCTTCGCCTGGGGGTGTGGGCTGAAACTGCAGCAGGCCTAGTGAGGGAAAAATATGTGAGTTTGACTTGATATTAAAATTTTAAAAAGTACGGGAAGATACATGTTGTAAAATAATACTACACAAGAGGGAGAAGGAAAAAAGATTTAATGTTCAGCTGACCATTAAAGTCAAAATAAAACAACATAATCCTGTAAAAGCTCTATTTTTTTTTGGGGGGGGGGGGGTAGGAGCGTACCATAGGGGTGGTCACTTGCCGTTACAGTGACAGTGTTAACAGAATTACTGGAGTCAATGCTTGCACCACTCGTTGGAGTGGAACCAGGCTTCCCATCACCAGAATCAGCAGACACCAGCATGATCTGAAAGGACTCTGCCAGTTCTGGGAGGTTGTCATCCAACACCACCAGGTTCAGTACCTAAAGACAAACATTTTTATGTTTGAATGCCTGTCAAAGTCCTGAAATGTATCACTTGAAGACAATGCAATACAATGAGTATAGCATTATCATATGTTCCACAGGCGCAAACAAGTTTAATCCTCAACTAACACCTGTTGGAGTCCACACCAACCACTAGGTGGGGCTGCTTATCTAAACACGTTGCAATTCTGTGCATTAACGGGGCCCACATTAACAGACATTTTAATGCATTTATACATTGATTATTAGTTAATTTCAAAGTAGTTTCAACAATGTGAGTAATGTAGCAGGCTTTTTTTTTTTTTAACTCATAAAAATATGACAGCCACTGTCCTGCTCAGTCTCTCACGTGCTGTGCACACACCTCAGAGCGCTGTCCTGGCATGAAAAGCACAGCTCCAGTGGCATTAACAAAATCTTCATGAGCTGGAGTCTCATTGTCCGGGCTATCCAGTTGAGTTACATTATAGTTGACGTAAACATAGTCCAGTGATCCACGCATACGCTCAATTACACAAGAGATAGTGGAGCCCTCATCTGTGGTCTGTGGGAACAAATTGAAGAGAAGAAATAGAAAACAGAAAGCAAACAAGGGGATAAAAACGTTAATTGATTCTAAAAAAAAACTTAATAGAAATAATCAATACTGAATGCATCCAACTGTAGTAATTTTTTATGTTTGAAGACACTCCCATCAGCTGCATTATTGACCTATCCTAATTCTAATTGTGTGATTTGGAGAGTGAACACCTGATAGCCTACATGCCTGTACGCCTTTTAAAGGGCATGAATATTTAGAAATCCTCTAGTTCTGATGGAATGCCAGCCCCAGCCCTACCACCTGTCGCGCTGATGGAAACGAGGAACAAGATCTCCCATTTCCAGTGTAGGAACTCCTGATCCCCTTCTACAGGAATGCCTTGAGTGTCAGACCTGCTGCAGCCTCACCAGCTGTCGCTCTACCTGAGAGGGGCTAATATAAGAGGACACATCCAATCCAACTAAAAAGGGGCAGCATGCTCTCCTTGCAGCCAGGCATGAAGACTGATGAAATATGCAGAAGTACAGGGACTGGCAAAGCTGTGGGTTTACATTACATCTGTTTCTATGTTTTCTCATACTCCCTTCTGGAAGAAAACTATTTGCAACATGCAGCTTACTAACCACTGTGCACTTACATCGGGTATACAGCCACCGGTGAATCCAAAGAGCCCATTGGCATTGTCACTTTTCATAACTCTCAAAGTGGCTGTGGGTCTAGGGAGGGGCAGACGGGCTCCACCATGTACTGCCACCAGTTGTAGATAAAACACCTCTTCTCCCTCCTCCTCCTCATCATCCCTGACTTCCACCACAAATGACTTCTGCCTCTCATCCTGTCGGTACCGTAGGTAACCTGAGACATTTCGTAGATCTGTCTTAGCAGGCTGGGTGTGAAGCTCATGGATGTGGCTGCGCTCAAGCTTCGTTCCATACAAACGAACATCCTGAAGAAGGCCCGTGTAGAGTTGTTTACCCTCAGGGTCTGATCCGATGAACACTGAAGCAGGTCCTGGATTGGAACCCCCCAGAAAAACATAACAGTGGCAAAATATTAAGATCTTCAGCAGATAAAAATATCAAGTCTATAGTGTATGATGGGATAAAACACATACAGGTAACAAAGAGTATAATTTGTTGACTGCAATACATAATATCACATACATTTTACATGCCTTCTTAAAAACATTTTATGCCATTAATATGACATTACAGTCTCTCAGTCACAACAGTAAATCAATAGAATTTCAGTTCTAAGGAGATCATTGTGAGTTGAGTTATCATATTATTTGGTGAATAAAAACAGCTATACATGTTATACTTACTTTTCGTCTTAATTTCACTTTTTGAAGATAAGTGTGTGCCATATAATTATCATCCTTTGCATGCCAACTCAAACAGTGTGTCACAGTGCGACAAATTGGTATTGAAATTGAAATAACTCCAGTATAACATGTAAGTCAACTTAAGAATCTCCTGAAATTCAGTCATGTGACTTTTGTCTGTGTCTAGTTGGTTTAAAATCAAGTGAGATCATAGCAGTTACATATGGATCAGACTATTTTTTTATGCTAATGAATACACCTTTTCCCAAGTGGAGGTGGAACTTAAGAGTAATGGTCATGTACTTTGGAACCTCTGTCATTTAGTTTCTTTGTTTGAAGTGTGTTGGGAAGAAAAAGAGACTCTTGATTACAGCCAACAAATGCCCAGGTCCAGCTCTTTCTCATTACTCATTTATATACTTACACCTCACGTGCCTATCGCTTTCTGTGTTCGTACAAAAAGGAGCAAATGCAGTAAATCTACCACAGTGAACAAGTACAAAGCCCTGACACAAAGCAATCCATCTGTGGGTTGAGTTACCAGTGGTGCACAATAACTCATGACATGATTGATGATAACATATATATCTACTGTGATTGAAGTTAGCCAAAGAGCCATCAGGATATTTCCCCTCAGGGAGCTTTTGGTCCAGTATGGGCTACCACTATTGTCTCCATTAATTAGAGCGAATGGGAAGAAAAGAAAATGCCAACTGATTCCCTTTAGCAGTAACAATATCCAACAGTGCTGAGGCTAAGTGGTCACTCAAGCATTGCAGAGCTCCAGCAGTCCTGAACAATGAGCAATGGAGCAGGGGGTGTGTGGTAAACTAAGTGTAAAAAAGTGTAAAATGAAATCCAAAAGTGTAACGAGAAACACATTTAGAGAAAGTTAAGGAAACTGTGTTAAACATAGGTAAAACATTTTAAATATTAAGAATTAGTGAAAACAACATGGGTATGATTAAAACTTTACATTCTACAAAACACACTGAGTTTAACATGTCATGGTCAATAAATATCTGGTAGAAACACCTCACCATCTGCGATGCCCTCTCCTTTGATGCTCTTCAACCCTCCAGGAATAGGGCTCCCATCCAGGAAGAACTCAATAAGCCCGTCATCCACTGTGATGATGATATGTAACCATGTATTGTCCAAAACAAACTTCTCAGCAGTGGCTTGGGCCACCTGGGTATTGTTTGATCCTATAACTGTATAGTATAGCATCACTGTAACATGAGACTCGTTGGTGTGAACTTTCACTCCATAATACAAGGTCCCATTCACGGTGCCTTTGGACACTATGAAGCCGTTAGTGTCTGGTCTGGGTACTAGCCAAGCAGAGAAGGTGAAGTTGCCCAGGGAAGCAGGCCCGTCTTCAGGGGAGATGATCCCATAAGCTCCTGGAGACCCAGAGAAAAACCGTGTGTCTGTGCCTGAGTGGTGTCTTCTGGCATGAGGCCTGCGCTCAACCTCATCTGGGAAAGAGGCTAGAAGGAGCAGGTCATCCATCAGCGGAAGGCCTTCAGGGAAGCGGCCAGAAACAATCTCCCAGGCAACTCGCACATCACCAAAAGTACCCTGCTGCCGAAGGATAGTGAAGGAAGTGACGTCAGACGTATCATCTTCTGAGAGTACATCTTCAGCTACTTCTTGGTCCAGGTTGTTGTCAGCAATGGCAAAGACGCCAAATGGGTCATCGTTGAAAGGGATGAGTACCGAGGCATTCAAAGAAGTGTTGGCCAGCTGTCCACCATCCCCTGGGTAACCACCTAAAAGAAATTTTTATAATTCATGTCAATATTGGGTCTAACTCAATGACTAAGATAAATGCTGTTGAATGTCCCAGTTAACCATTTAAGACCAAAAACCATATCTGTGCATATTCTTTCTATAACATTTCCTCAGTGATTTATCGTGATTTATGAAAACATTATTCTATGTGTTTTTGCATTTTTAAGTGAAAATCAGGCATTTTCCTATATTTAATTCACTGACCATGTGGATGTTCATAAAGATCTCAGAGTAAATTGAAAGGTATATCAAAACAGTGATAAGTAAAGAAAAAAGCAAAATTGCTAAATATATCATTATCTGAATGAAAAAAGAAGTGTATACAGCCAATGTCATTTGTCAAAGATCAGGGGTTTTATTATTGACTATACAGTTTATTTGTTTATATATCATGAACACACATCAGCATCATCAGTGCACAACTGATCAGTGTTACCACACATAACAGAATTTCCTCATGTCATTTAGGCTCACCTGAGATATTCACCAGCTTGAGGACAAAGAACTCAATGAACTCTGGAAGTTTGTCTGAGATGGCCTCCAGGACAATAGGTTTCTTCTCATCACCTGTAGTGAAGGTGATGGAGCCAGATGTATTTGTAAACTCCTGGTTTTCCTCCAAGGGAGTCACTGAGTCATTGGCATACAACTGCCAGAAGACTGTCACGTTACCGAAGTGGCCCCTTGCACGAAGGACACTGAGACAGAAAAGAGAACATGTTACAATTCAGGAAGAAAAAAAGTAAAAATGTCAAATCAAAAAGATTAACAACAAATAAGAGAGAGTTTTTGGTGAAATATAGCTTGAGAAAACACAAGATAAATAGATCAACGGGTGCAGATGAGCATGAAAAGCACTTGCATTTTAGATTATTTAACATAAAATAGATTAAAACCTTCTCCTTACTAGAAATTATTTGTCCTGCCCTCCTCGACAGGTTTCTCTACCGATTCCAGGGAGAAAATCCCATTGGCATCATCATTGGCTTCAATCACAACAGTGGCTGTGTCTGCTCCATACACAACAGCATCACCTGTGTATAGATGCACATCGTCAGGTACAGTGTAGTTATATTATACTTATAGTTTAGCAGAAGGACAAACAACAAGAAACAACAAACAGAAGGACAGACATGGGCTGCACCAACCATACAGTTATTGTTATGTAATGCTATACCGCAACCAAACCTAGGTGGAAAAGTCCTTTCTATTCCTACGAAAATATCTACAAAATGTAAAACTTGCAATAGATGAGAGGTTGGAAATGAAGAAAAATCAAGGAGTGCCTCAATAAATACACCCAGGACTAATCACCAGTTCATTACAGGGCTGACATATAGAAACAGACAACCAATCAAAAGATGGTATTTTTAAAGATTTTATAAAAAGCATCGAGACATAAGAACCACATGTGAATATAGTTAAAATCACACTCCCACAAATCTAGAACCTCTCATATACTTCAGGTTACCACAGTGCAAGTAGACTGTAAAAAAAGCATCCAAATGTGTTCATAATAAAAGCTGGCAACGCACAGAGTGTCATGGTTCCTGGTATTAACTTGATTGACTTCTAACATGAGGGTTATTGACTTTTAACACATTCTCTATATAAAGGACAATCCCCTGGCATAAACCAAACCCTAACCCTCGCTCTACTCCATGTCAATCAGTAAACAGAGAGAGGCCAGTGGAGTGGCCAGTCTTTGTGTCTTAGAATGTCTGGAGTCTGGTAATTAAGGTCCTGTTGGGGCCCATCGGTCTTTCATTCCTGTCCCTGACACACAATAGTAGGATTAGGAACACTTCAGTGTTACCACAGTCACTGCTAAATAATGCTGCTACCCTCTTCGTACACATACTTTTGATGTTAAGCAGAGGATAGGGTAGATAAAGTAATTTTCAGGTGAGGTTGCTTTAAGGGCATAAGCATGATATTGTTTTTATTTTCTTAAGGAACATCAATATGGTGCTGATATGGTACATTGTCTCTTCATAATAGACTCAACACTCAAGTACTAATGTCGATCAGTCACCAGCCTGGTCATTTATCCCAAATTTAGCATGTTTATGTTTATTGTTATCATTATCTTATATTTTAAAAGGGAAGTGTCTGTTTGTGTGTGTGTGTGAGTGTGTGTGTGTGTGTGTCTTACATCACACAAAGTTTGGCATAATCATGGATTTTTGATCAAGGAAGGGATTAGCAAAAAGGACAAGTTGATAGGACAGCATCTGCGAATACACAACAAATATCTGTGCTGGGGACCGGGATGCTGCCCCTCAGGGTCGGGATGTGGATTTTAAAAACAACCCCCGCTTTACACATCCCACCGTTGGTATTGACAATGATGAAGTCCAGGACATCATCAGCAACAACAGCAGCATCAGTAAAATATGTAAAATAATAAATATTGTGATTTACCAATTTAATTTTTATGTCAGTACTTCTAAAATGTAGACTAACATATTTTCCCAAAAGTCAGCTCTCCCCAGCATAAATACAACATATCCAGAACCTGTGGTTCCCCACGGGTCAATACAATTTAATTTGCCAAAAAAATGTATTACTTTAACAATGTGCTATGCTAGTGTTGTTTTTCTGTAGTTATCACAGAAGAACTTCTGTTAAAATAACTCTATTTATGCTTATTTTACTTGACTTTTTGGGGGGAGCTCCCTGCATGTTTTGTTTCAAGGTCATGTTCAGTAAGGCTTTTTGTCAGATTGCAGGTCATTTTTTTTTTTTTACTGCAACACAATATTGTTTTTGACTCTCTTTATTAGCCCCCCTCGACTACTAAGACTTGTTATCACTTCAGCATTCAAAAACATCATTGGTGAAACCCTACATCAGACATGACCTTGGTTAAAAGAAGCCCACACTGACCCGTGGCATTGTACAGAACAAGGTAAAAGGGTTCATCCGTCTCAGGTTTGTCGTCATCTTCCACGGCCACAGAGATGTTCTTCATCCATTCGCCCACATCGTACACAAGTAATGTGTCATTACTCAGCAGGGTCAGGTCACCTGGAGACGCGTCACCATACTCCACCCGGTACATCACTGTGGCAACAAAGTCTGCCCGCCCAGCCCTCAGAACGGTGAAGTTAGCCACTCCCCCTTCCTGAAGTCGCACAACCACAGGTTCTGAGGTGCAGATGAGAAGTGAAGGAAAGAGAGAGGAATCAGTGTTTGCAGATATATCATAACTTGCAGTAATAATGTAGTTTTGCCATGTTCTTCATAAAAATAACAATGATAAGCGTTACCAGAAAAATAAATGGGGTCATCATTCTTATTAATCTGTAGGCTGGCATTGAGTTTGTTTCCCAGTCTTGCTCCACCTGTAGCATTTATCAGGGTGATGGTGAAATTCTCTATGTCTTCTGGGATCTAAAATAAATATAAACCATAATTTAAAAATAGTCACAGGAGTGACATTTTGAAAGCATTGTTTTTTCTTAGGTAAATGAATTATTTTTTACCTCATCAGGTACGGAAAAAACAGTGAGGTTTTTCAGATATTCTCCTTCCAAAAAGGTAATGTTTCCCTGGACTGGGCTGATGTCTCCAGACAAGGCTGGCTCCAGAATCCAGGAAACAGACACCTCTCCGAAGGTACCCCTGTTTCTTACTACAGGGTATGTTGCTGCAAGAAGAATGTGCAAACGTTATCTGTTTAGAATAATGGATGCCCAACTCATCACATGTGGATATGTTTTCTAGTAAACTGTTTTTCATTCATTCATTTTCTGAACCCACTTTATCCTGACTAGGGTCATGGGGGTGCTGGAGTCTATCCCAGCTACCTGTGGGTGAAGGCGGTGCACACCCTGGACGAGCCACCAGTTCATCACAGGGCTGACATACAGATAAATAACCAATCACTCTCACATGCATACCTATTGCGCAATTTATATTAACCAAACAACCTATTAGTGCATGTCTTTGGATGGTGGGAGGAAGCTGGAGAACCCATAGAGATCCCATGCAAACAGTGGGAGAACATGCAAACTCCACACAGACCTCAACCTTCTTGCCGTGGTGCGACAGTGCTATCCACTGCACCGGGAATTGTTTTTGTTAAATAAAATGTAAAACTCGACTCAAATGCAAACTTTTTAAATTATCCAGCACATCCTCCATGCACTGTATTTGTTATGTGATTAAGTCCCATTAGCTCCATTTTAAGAGTCCATTAGTGTCCACTTAACATTGAGAAGTATCACTAGCATCTAAAGGACTGCTGCTACTACATACCCAAGTGTGTCTTGTTCCCTTTACTCTCGTTAATGGCCATTGTCAGTTCTGATTGGATGAACTCAATGACCCCAAATGGGTCATCATTGCTCCTCACAGTGATGTTGGCCACCCTGTGGTTGCCAAGGCGACTGGGTGGAGTGCTATGACTGGAGAGTACTACAGAAAAAGTTTCATCCAGCTGGAGGCACAAGAAAGAAAGCGATATTGTCTCACTGGAAGCACGTCACAATTTGATGTAAAGGTACAGTATATTATGTAAAGTATATCATAAAATGTGAATTTATAGTATTAAATTGACCATATTCCTACCTCAGGCACTCCATCAGGCTTTGCCACCAATGCCACTACCACCTCTCTCTCCCCTGGTCTAAACTCCAAGATGCCTGTAGCGCCATAGAACTCAGCACTGCCCGATGGTACGAGAGAATATCGGATCAGCTGTGTCAGTAGCTGTCCTTGAGCCCTGACCACGTGCAGCTCCACAGCTTCGCCCTCCTAAGGGTTACAAGTCTTAGGTTAGTTAAGATTGCACAGTAAAGAAAATTTACAACCAAGACTACAAGCATTAGAAAAGGCAACACAATGCAGAATTAATGTAGGGATGCTGGCTTTAGGCTTACATTCATTGTCCAAGGACCTCTAGAGAACTGGGCGAATTCAAACACTCCCCCTGGATCATCATTCTCCATGATGACAATCTCTCGACTGGTGAATCCAGCTTTAAGGATCTGGTTTTCGACATTACTCCTGGGACACACACATTTACAATATTAAAGATTACAGATGACTAACTGTAGTGTTGGACATCGCACATTCCTTTGTGAATTACTGTTAAAATTTCTCTCGGTAAGAATGTAAGAATGGATGACAGATGAATAGTATATAATGTTGGAGATCAATGAAGTTTATTGCATTTCTGGTATTGCATATTTTGATCTGTCACAACAAGCTCAAGTTTAATCTAAACCTCTAAATGCATTCCTGTTTTTGTCTGGTGCTCATTTATTATTGGTTCCATACAAAGAATCCCCAGCATTCATACAACTTTCATTAACATGTCAATCGCTGGCATGCCTGCATCTTTACTGCTCCACAGGGGTGTGTGTGTTGAGAAAACTGAGGCCAAGTAAGCATGACATAATGGGTAATTAGAGACAAAGATGGGGCAGAATAAAGCACTCAAAACAAACAGTCACAGCCAAGGCATGGCATGCATACAAACACTGACATCTTTAAAAAGATACAAAATCAGTCCTGGTTAAATCAAAGTGAAATATAAAGAAGATTCACTATTTACTCCCACAACCACTCTCTTAGGATTTGCTTTTTTCACACCAACACAAATCCCCCAGTCCCACCTCAATCCCCCTCATCCCTACATCAACCAAAGACTCCAAAAATCCTGAAGTAGGCCCTTCTCTGAAAAACAAAGTCTTGATTCACACCACACAAAAGGCCCAGGTTCACTTCACTCTCCACTTACCCAAAATACACTATAAAGCGGGCAGTCTCCACCCTGCAGGAGAGGAGTAGGCGGGAGTAAGAGTTGGCGTTCTCATCAGAACATAGACTAACAAATGAACCCAGCCCCTAAACATTGTCCAAAACACACAAACATGCACATTCATGCTCTTAAGTCTTTGTGAGAACACTTGATACGTACATTCCCTAGCCTCTATACCCTTGACCATTACGACTAAATGGATGAATCTAAATTTTAATTTGTAAAACCAGATCTTAGCTGCTCTGTTTACCTCACCTGTGTTTGATGAAGAACCCTCTGATATCATTTTGGAACTATGTTCAAAGGTTAGAACAGACATAAAGGCTGTTTGAGAAGCATTTCTGGGCCAAGGCCTCACTGCAGTTAGATGTGTAAATTTGCTTATTTCAAAGATTGCAATGAGATATTATATCATCGACTCATTTTTATTATATTATATATTTATATTTATATTTTATTTTTATTATGTTTATGTAAAGAGGTGGATGCACAATATTCTACACTACTATAGTATAATTTCTGGAAGCACTTTTTGAATGAAAAGGAAATCAGATTTGACTGACTGCATTTATTCTGAAACGTACTGAATTGTGACAATTTATATCTTTGGCAACAGATTCTCATCTAGTGAACAGGTATCTGAGCCTTTTAGACGAGTGAGGTACGTGGTTCTGAGCAAAAATAAACTAAAAGACCTTTTCATAATAATATAGTCATCATATCAGCAGCAGTTTACATAACTGACACTTTCCGCTCTAGTTTTAATTATGTAATTCAGACAAATTTTCATAAAACACAGAAATAATAGCAAATGATGATTATGAGAATTTATAAACCACATGTTTTTGATTTTTTTCCCCCATTTTAAATGTAAAATAATTAAATATATAATGAAAAGAATTCATACTTATAGTTATTACTAAAACTCAGTGCAGGAGCAGCTCTACAGGGCCAGCGTTGGTGATATGGGGACCCTCTTGCAAATGAGCTTCAACAGTTGTACAAAGTAGTTGTTAAGATAAGAAAGTTCTCAAGGTGTTACCCATCAAAAAACAATTAAAAGTTGGGAGGATTGGTCATGATAATCCCCTCATAATAACAGAGATAACACCTACAAAAATCACACATGAACAGACTCATATATACACCTCAAAAAACAAAGCTACATTTATCAGAAAAAGAAGGATTAATTCACTTTTATAACAATCCATCAACCACACATTAAATATACCTGCTACTACAACATGTTTCTGTATTTTAGTATCCTTACCTATCCAAAGTGAGCAGTAAGGTTTCGTTGACTTCTGGGATATCATCAGCCAATACAGTGAGGTTGATGGAGGCATCACTCTCTCCAGAGAGAAAGACAACAGAGCCACTAAAAGGTTCCAGGTCTTTAGTATTGACATCCATATGATTGGCACCGATTGGGCGGAGACTCCAGAACACTTCAGCTTGACCATCTGTCCCATCCCGTCGCAGGGGAAGGGTCACCTTTAGGAACACATACCATGATAATTAATGGCTTTTTAATGAGTAAGCGCTTTTCTAAATGCATTATAATTGTAGTCAACTTTGAACTGAACCAAAATGTGATCAGAGTAAATGAATTAAAAGGCCCCCATCGAAACATTTACATTAGCTTCTTCCAATGAAGTAAAATGAAGGCTAGGTTTTTGTGTTTTCAGCACAGTAGAATCTTTTTTATTTTGTCAATAAATGACTTCTTGCTTTAACATTTACAGTATCTTTCCTAAGATGCAAATGACAAACATCACAGAACTCACTGCTAAAAATAGGGGTTTCATCTTACCATGCTGCTATTACTGTCCTCTGGCTCATAAAGTACTACTGTAGTGTTATTGGTAAAGCCAATTTCACCATTAGCAATGTCCGATGTTACAGTCAGGGTCAGCTTGAGGGGGCCCCCAAACCTCGGGCTGTTTGAGGGAATAGGGGGGTTGATATCAACCAGCTCCAGTGAATCCAACTGAGAGAGACCAAAGAAAACAACTCTGTTAATTATAAAGTACTGGTAGTTTTTGGCCTGAGAGTAAGTGAGTTGGTGTTGTTAATTTGAACAGTTGGGCCATTCCCATACAACACGCCAGAATTGAATGCCAGTGTCTAATGATTCGCACATGCAAATGAGGCACTTAAATGTTGGACAGCACTGAATTGGTCAGAAGTACAAGTGGAAGAACACACTTCTTTTTTTCTGTCCATACAAATGTTTTAAAAAGCAGAACGTCAACAAAAGTTGCCAAAAATTGATAAAATTTGATGTGAAGCTTTTTATTTTCTGTGCTTGTCTACTTACCTGTATTAAAAAATGAGCCCCGTTTTGCAGGAAAGCATCATTCCTGATTGGTAGTATCACGTGCGCCTCATGCTCACGGGAAAACATAACATTAACAGTCCTGCTAACATTCAGGATCTGGTCACGGGCCAATGCTGGGTCAATCGGGCCAGCAGGAATGTAGAGGGCTGTTAGAGTCATAGACACATCTCCCAGAGTACCACCAACCCGCAAGAAGTTTAGTGATAGGAATCGGCCCTCAGGTAGGCTCTGGATGCTTTGCCCTTTTTCTGAATCAAATTGAAAAAGACCATAGACATCGTCGCTGTCCTGAATGTAGAGCACCAACTGAGGAGAGAGGGGAAGAAGGCCAAATGAAGAGAAGGGGTAAAATATCAGTAAACAAACCAATAAATCACTTGAAATAACTTTCCATTTTTAAAAACTAAAATGATTGAAAACATCCCGTCTGGACAAAGATTTTCTTGTGGAAGCAAATATGTTTTAAACCACATAGTAGGAAACCTCTGAATGAATGATGTAATGAGCGAAATGCTGTTAAAGGTAGTTTTATGTCAGTAAAAATAAAAATACATACTTAACACTATACATTTCACTTGGCACTAAGTCCACTTGTGTGCAGACGTATACAAATTAAAGTGGAAACTAGATTATATTTAGGTTATGAGGAGATAATGACAATGAAGCTCAGATTTCCCGTCAGTGCATTTTTGGGATTCTGTTGTGTATCTTGTTTTTCTGTTACTAAGATTGTATCAAATTTCTCAAGGGCAGAAGAAAGGATAGGTGAAGATCAGAGAGAAGAAAGTAAACAAGTGTGACTGAAAGTAGTTAAACAGCCCTGAGCTAACTTTAGAGAAGCATCCTCTTTAATTAACTCTGCTAAAACTGCTAGAGTCGTTTTTATGAGCATTTAAACAGAGGCCCATTCAACTCACCACTTGATCTATAGTTGCTGGGTGCACAGGAGTTACTCTAGAATTCAGTGTCATGTTCGTGCGCATGTGTGTGTGTGTGTGTGTGTGTGTGTGAGCGTGTGATAAATACATTGCAACATTCACCCTGATTAACAAGTCATATCTTATATTTTGAATTCATTTTTGCTGAATCAACATCTCCTGCACAGATGGAAAACAGACTCTACAACCTCACAATTTAGATGATGTGTCGATGTGTTTTTGTATGTGACCAAAGTGGAGTCTAAATGCATCTAATGTCTTTTAACTTAAGCAAGACTTAGATCTGCCCACTGCTTTCACACATAGCCAGAGGGCTTGGACAAAGATGGATGCTATAAAAAACCTGTCACCACTTCACCCACGCTTTTCCAAAAAGAAAAACACACAGACACCACACACAGAGCATGCCTGCTGTTTCCGCTTTGTTTGGATTCAGCCACATTAAGGGAACACCCACAGAGCCAAGTGACACACTAAAGGGTCTACTTTAGTGGAATGTGCCAAGTTTGCCACTGTACCTTACAGTAAGTCACACACACACACACCTACACGTGTAAAACACATGCACAACATCTGGAGGGTATTTTCCCCAACGCCTGTAGCCACTGTTTCACTCCTCCCTTTGATCGAAGTCATCATTACAACAGAGAAAACACATCAGTGAATAGATTTATATTGGTCTGTCAAAGATCTTTTTTGAACTTACCTCCATGGGTTCGTCAACTTCTGCTCCCCCAGTTACAGTGTCTGGCAGCAGCTTGAGAACAAATGCCTCTGCCTCTTCAGGGAGATCATCTTCCACAATGTTTAATGGGATAATAGCGGTCACCTGGCCAGCAGAAAACTTTACAGTCCCAGAGTCTGGTGACAGATCATCTGATACTGGCATGTTGTCAGTGGAGTTTCTACTTATGGTCCATTTGGCAGACACATTCCCATAGCTGCCTCCATTTCGTACAATAATGATGCCTTCAAATCTGTAGGATAAGGGGGAAAAAATTGTGAAATTTAACATATTTATAAAGATATTTTCATGTGCAGTATTTAGACAGTACAGTGTTCATGAGAACCATGAAAGATGGTATATTACCATCCAATGAGATAAGTATTCATAAGTTATCCACCTCTGTGTGAGGTCTTCATTGATGCTGAATGGTTGAATTACTGCACTGCTGCTGATTGACAGAACACCATGAGGTTTATCATTTGGCTCGATGGTCACTTGCACAGAAATGGGTGAGACTAGTACTGCATCGCCTCTGACGGTCTCCTCCAGCAGCACTACATGAAAGGATTCTGCAATTTCTGGCACTGCATCATCACTGATGTTAAAGAATAGGCTGGTGTGGTAGACAAATGGAGGAAATGTCACTGTTGTGACCTGCTGTAGGTCATGGAAATCATCAGCTGGTGTGGCACTGCCTGATCCTCCATTGCTTACCACCATGTAAATGACAGAGACCTACATCGAAGAGAAATACAATACTAAGGTCAAAAGGTTATATAAGTAGATTAACAAAAAGTAACTAGATTAACATAAAAGTACCTCTGTGTCAACAGACCCAACAAGTGGCCCATCCTCAGTCAACCGACCACGGGTCACATTAAGGGCAATTACTCCAGCAGACTCTGGTACTGCCATGATGGAGTGGGAGAAGCGCAGTGGGCTGTCATTACGTTGAATTCTCAGCTGGACACTGCTGGCATTGGGCCTGAGAAGGGCTCCGCCTGCTACATCTGTCAGTTTGACTAAAAACACCTCATCATCCTCTGGAATCTGAACCACAGAGAAAAGGAAAAAGATTTACAAACAGTAAAACTTTTGATAAAGCTTAGGAGAAACAGAAAAAACATAGTAACTATGAAGACTTCCATGAAGGTCAGATGCTCTAAAACACTGATGTTGTTTGATGTCAATACATAAAAAATGGTGGGACTTAGCTCCAAACAAGCTTGGAAATATTTACCTTTTATTTGGATTTTTATCTTCCCTGATCCATCATCCTTAGTCAACCAAATTATGACAGATATAAAATCTAATGAGTGAGACATTTGGTTTACACATACCTGGTCATCTTTAATGCGAACGTTGAACTGCACAACTGACTGTCCGACAGGAATAGTGATGTTTCCTCTGTCTGGACTGAGGTCCTCAATGGCAGGGTTAGGACCCCCAGAAATCTGATGACAGAGGTTCTAGTTACACTTCTGGAATTTATTTTGTAGTAAAGTGTTAAGGTTTTTTTTTTTTAAAAAAAAAAAACATGTAAACATTGAATCAAACAATTTTAAATAACTACACAATATAAAACATTTGTACGGATGACAAATGACTTCAACTATACAGATTACACTGTATGTTTTTGTTTAACACTCAAGGGTCTTTGGTGTGCTGGCATGTACACTGCCCTCCCACCTCAAAGTTCACCGTCACGGTGCCATATGTTCCCTTTTCTCTAATCAGGGTCAAAGGCACATAATGGCTTCCTCCTCTTGGTTCACTGACAACAATTTCTTCAGTCTGAGAAAAACAGTGACAAACAGAAAAAAATAGAGAAACAGAACTAAAGTTGATTATATTTTAAAAACTATTAAACAAAACATTTAACAAAATTGTTTCATCTTCCCAATTATAGTCAACCATTGAAATGAATACAAAAAAACTAAAACTATATTTCAGTATACGTGGATTTGATGAATTGAATATGGAAGAGCTAAACATCTCTGATGAACATAAGAAAAATCCTCAGGTACACTATGCAGCTAAATGAGTAACACCCAAAATCTTACCATTATCCCACTATTTAATACTCACAAACATATTTCATCTATACTGAACAGCTGGAACAAATTGATCATGTTTTGTCAGGTTATGACAGATCTCTGATAAATTGTTAAATTACTCAAATAAAGATATGATAAGACTTTTGAAAATAATGGAAATGGCAGTATTTAGGCCAAGTTGCTTCATATAATGACAATGCGACATAAGCCTGTGGCAGTAAAATTATTCCAGACATGCACATGAGGCATTTAAATATGTTCCACAATGATTTCCCGGTAGTTCTGTATTTGTATAGCTGAAGAACTGTGACAAAAAAGATCAGATGCATGTGAAGGGCAGGGGTTTCTTACTGAGTTGAAGGCAATGATTCCAAAAGCATTGTCATTGGACAGAATGGTGATTGTTGCCTTGTTCGGTATTCCCAGTGTAACACCGTTTGAGGAGCTCTGGAAAGAAGGGAGACATTATATAGTTACTTTCAACTAGACCAAAAACACCTGAACACACCTGCAGCACCCCCTCAGTTGTTCACTGGTTTTGGCACTCATGCTCGTGTGAAAAAAAACAGAACGCCTGCCCTATCCCAATCTTCACTTCATTTCAGCACTCCCACTGAGAAGTCCTGGTGAGAAGACACAAAGAGAGGAAGTACTGGGCTCAGCTGAACTATTTGTCAGGTTAGCCCTCAGCAGGACACCTCTTCAGGACTTGTGCTGTGTTCTGTGATTCGGCACTAAGCGCTGATAAACTCGAAGTCTGTGTGTTCTTTAAAATCACAAACTGACTTCCTAAACCTCACACTGTGAGTTTTTGACACAACAAATAGGACTATAATCTGTGAACTGTGCAAAGAGGGTTTCCCTTTTCTTGAGACCACAGACTTGTTATTTGGTGTTTCTTTCCAATGATTCCATTAATGAGCCTACAGTACCAGTATTTCCATATGCATCTCCAGTACCAGCTATGCTCTGCTGTCTGTGTCTGAATGCAAAGGCTTCCACAAAAACTACACAACTCACCCTCCAATATAAAAACACCTGGAAAAAATATTAATTTGTTCAAGTGCAAACATAGTATTAAATGGGAAAACCATTGGTGTACAATGTCAATCTATATCTTTTTCAAAACATGTTCTTATAGAATTTCTTTTTCCAGCCAAACACATCTAACCTGAAACCCTTCAGTAAAACCGTCTATGTGTGTGCACGTGTGCTCTAAGGTGAGAACAAGCAAAGAAAAAGAAAGTGCACAGACTCGCTGCATTCATCCTTCTATTCAAACAGGGCTTTTCCCAGCTGTAAGAGCTTTCTTTTCACTGGTGAGCTCTTGTAGTGGTCACCTCACAACACAGAATCCAAACAAAGCCAAGCCACAGGTCGAGCCACCAGTATGCACACAGACTAATGTATGCCCAGCTACATAATGTGCAAGTATGCACTGAAACACTGCACTAAATTTTTGACAAATGCAGAACAAATCCAGGACCTACTTAATGTTTTGTTTGGTTCCATTAGCCTGTACCTCCTGTTCCTCAACAGTGTTCTCCTTTATTATCTCTATGCCATATTTTTTATGCCATGGTCAATTCTGTCAAAGGTAAGGCTATATAGTACTGAATGAAACTATTACAAATGAAATATATGCCTTGATAAATGTTTTGTTTTGAACCCGTCCTTGATCAATGACCCTCATATAGTGCACATCCATCCTTCAGACAGTCCTTTAGTAAGCTGATAGGGTAGCATTTGGCCATAGCTTTGTGTCTCCTGTAGTATAAACAGAAGTGCTAAGTGGACCTCATCTGGTCTTTCACTCTTGTAGCAGGCTAAATATGGGTTTCTGCTACTGGATTCCAACCAGGTGTCACAAAAATACAGCTTCAAATTGAAAATATTTTGATTATAAGTGACTCTCACTAACAGCCTTTGTGAGTTTTTGTTTTGTGAATGAACGATCAATTGACCATTGTCTTCGGTTTTTCAGTGAACGACAAGATGAGCAGACAGCGAGACCAGACCCCCAGGGTCATCAATCAAACCTGACAGCTTAAGACTAAAGGAACCCAGGGTGACAGGTTCTTGGCGTAAAGCATCCTTGGTTTTGAAGGCAACACACAGGCATTTTGACAAAGATCAACAATGTATACATAAATTATTTTTTCAGCTTTAAACAATCTTAACCTGTCATATATATGATGTAGAACAAATTTTTTTTAAAAAAAAGCTCAATAAAAAGCCAAGAATATTGAAAGAAAATAATTGTTTTTATGTTATTTGGGCTAAAATTAAAAAGAAACAACACTTTCTGAGAATAGGATATGGAAATTTCTGTCTTAAATGTCTTAAAAAGATGAGACCATTGAGACCATGAGACCATTTTAATGTGCTTGGTTGTGAATCCATTCACTGGAACGGACTGAGCTTTTTTTCTACAATAGTGTGGTGAACACAAAACATTTATAGAACTGAAATCCAGAGAACAGACATGCCCATCAAAATCAATGTATCCAGAGAGAGAAAGAATCACTTTAATCTAATGAATTGTGAGGCTGTGGCTGTCAGAGTAAATTTCATTTCACAAAGGTGTCTTTTAGTGGGGAACCTCCAGACACATGCAACACTTGGCCCCACCCAGGCCAAGTGTGGAAAAAGTCCTCACAGTGCACACACATCAAAGACCTTGCACTCAAAGGCTCTTAAGGCTTATTGTGACTCCCTATTGCTTAGTAGCTGGGGTTAAGGTTTAATACAGAAAGGGACAGAATTACAACAGTGAGGCTGTTGAGAGGAAGCTTTGAGCTTCTCTGAGGACAAGAAAGGAGTTATACAGGAAAGCAGACAACAAAGGCACATACATTTAAGACATACTGGGCCAAAAAAAACCCATAAATTTAAAATTATAAAATGGGCCATTACCTGAATGGTGAGGTTAAAGGTAAATGTCTCATCGGCTTCAGGTAAGTCGTCATCTTTTACAGTAAGGAAGATGGTCTTGCTGGACTCAGTAGACAGCAGGAAGACAGCTGCACTGGTACCATGGAAATCCCCTGTATCAACGCCTTCAAGCTGTGTACAAGGAAACATATGAGAAACACCTTAAAATGGTTAGAAAGCTTAAAATTGAGACAAATAAGAAAGGAATGAACAACACATGGAAACAACAACATCAAAAACATAAACATCGCAGGATATTGAGCATTTCACTTCAAATATAACAGAACATAATATACTACAGGCACTTCTGGTGGTTTTATCAGCTTTATTTTGTCTGACTGCTTCATGTCCTGATATTACTAAGCATTTCATAAAATTATTAATGGCACAAGTATAATATTTTAAAATCTAAATTTAAAAATATGGTAAAGACATCAAGAAACCTCGGAAACCCCCATAACCACAGTCCACTGCACGGCCAGTTCTTATTGCCAGACACCAACTGTGAGCAGCTGACACCAGCCCCCATGTGGAGGACATAAAGCCAAAACCCATTCTGTGATGTCCAACAGTTTCTGCAGACACGCTGCGTCTTTGATGTCATCACGACAATCTGCCGTAGAATAAGAGCTCACTGAGTTTTGGACATGCAGGTGACAGGCCAGCAACAGAGTAAAGGGATGGAATAGCAGTAGTTCAATAGCTACTTTTAACAGACTGAAGAGATTGCTGTGTCACAGTGCAGCAGTGAGACTTATAAAGTCAGCACTGACTAGCTGATTCAGTGTCTTACCAGAACCAAAGCTGTTACATTTATTGGGTCTCCCACTCTCTCCACAACCAGACGGACCACAGACGAGTTGCTCTCGTTGACCACAAAGTCAGTCTGGCCCAGGAAATGCAGAGTGGCCGACTCAGACACAGTGTCGGGGATGGACAGAGCCAGAATCAGTCCAGCTAGCAAAAGGACAGGGTGCATTCCTGTGAAAATGGGAGAGAATTTGATGGCATGAAAAATGTATGTAAAGGAAAGCAGGAAAAACATTTTGTGTATAGTGAAGCAACACAGATATCAATGTTGGTGTGTGTTGAAGAGCGTTATAAATAAACATATCAGTGAATGTTTCATACATTTTTCACTGTAATAAAATGTGGAATTTACAGATGAGGTGCCCCGGTAAGACAAGAGGTTAGGATATAATGTATTACTTAAAATATTTCATACTGACACCATGCACAATGCCAGGAAATATAAACTGCTGTTTTAAGACACATACCTCTATTTATTTCTATTTGCTATACATCAACAATCACATTTGACCAGGAGGAATGATTACATATTTAGTCCCAGTTACACTTCATCCGGAAAAAAAATCACACTGTCACAATTAAGGGGAAGAGGTACAAATATTTTACTTCACCTTCATGGGCAACACATATATTTTTTACCATATGCAAAGTGAAAACATCCAGTGAATAACATCATCTTACAAACGCATAATGATCGTATAATGAATAACATCTGATATTCTTTATGATACATGTTGCTATTAACTAAAAATACATATAGCCATTACACATTGCAGCTAAAATGGTCTAAATAGAGACAGTATTGAGTGTCCAGATGTTCTGAAGAACAGCTTTTGAACATGTGCAGCCAAACCAACTGCCTGGCCGGATGATCACTGTGGTGAAAATTGTTCATAAATTTGTTCTTCAATTGCAACAGCTGTTGTCATCATGTTGTTATAACTGTTAAATCAGTTATTGTTGAGTTTATTCTTCTGGTCCAAATGAATTTAATATGTAAATGATTCATTTCTCCTCTCCTCTCCTCTTCCATATAATCCTTAAGCTAAACGGAGTCACCAAGACAGTTGTCATGGTTAACACAACAAAACAACACAGTATGACACATGGGGTGGAGCCAGTGAAAAAAGCAAAATTGCAGCCTCTCAGTCCTGCCTTTCCCCTCCCTGCTGCCTTTACCCATCCCATTCATAATCTGCACCACACACACTTGCCAAAACTACAAACACGTAAGTTAGTTACTCTTAATTACAAGGTTGAAAAGAACATCAGCAGCTATGGTGGATGAAGTCATGCTGTTTGCTCCTTTTTTATAAGCAGAAATCATTTAGGAAAGTTGGACATTGAAAATATCCCATTTTTCATATGTTCCATTACTGTTATATCAATTTGAGTTATTCTCAGTTTGGCTGGTGTTTTGGTAGCAACCATCCATCAATCAGTTTTTCAGCTCTGAACGGATAACAAGATATTGCAGTGGTGTTGCAAGCTGTTTATCAAATCAAGCCAAGAACAATGGATGCAGAGAGTTGTGTTATGAGGCTGGTGTCAAGGGGCACGTGCACGTGTGTATGTGTAACACACATGCCAGCAGTGGAAAGACTGCTGGGAAATCCATCAAAAAGGGATTTAGAGCTGGTGGGTAGTGGGGCTGGACAGTGGGAAATAGAGGGTTAGAGGGTGAAGCTAAGGGGGGGGGGGGGGAGAAAGGTGAGTGTGCCCCTTGACAAAGAAGGGTTGAATAAATCCTGTTATTCACCCTGCTCTGTCTTCTGGGATTGGGGAATTTCTGCACAGCTCACAGAGAGTTTGACTGAAAAGATAGAGAGGTCTGTACTTTACATAGTATTACTCCACAATGACTCTGATGACAAATGGTCCAGCTAAGTGCATGAACCATTTTAACCTAACAGGGTCACACTAGAGGAAAAAGTGCTTCTTCTGCCCATGACAATTCCTCATCCAATTTTCACAAAATATTTTAAAAATAAATGATTGTGGCGAAATGGAATATCGATATGTCATGCATGGACTCAAAAACAGATTTCTCTGCCAGTTTTAGGGTTAGCATTTTCGTATCTTTTTTTCTCAGTTGTTAAATTCTGTAAAACTGACAGAAAAATGGGGTAAATACATTTGTAATTGTTGGTCTTTGCCTTTTTATGGGTATTTTGGGTATTTTTTTCTTATTTAGTTATGCAGACAATATAACACATCATAGAAACACTACATTGTGATATCATTATCATAGTAAGAGTATTGTAATAGTATCCTGTTGTGAGTTACTAGATAATATTTGAGTTTTCATTGAAATCTGTATCATTTCTCCTTTGCTTACAGAATGGAAGTTTGGACAGCAGGAGCCATTTCTTCAGTAAATTTTTGTGCCATAGAACTTCAGTTCAAATGACATGCCCATCTACAGCCCTTTAACCTAGGTTGGTGGTCTCATAGACGTGCACTGACCCAAAAGCTGAAGCCTTTTCAAAAGGCCTGATGCAAAGCAGATGCTGAGTGGATGGCACAGGTCTGTTTCAGAAGTGGCAGGGAAGTCTTTGTGCTGACATCATGTGTTGTGCCAACCCGAGCCCCAGGGGTTACCGAGGGACCAAGAGTCTGTCTGTCACATCAAAGTGGGCATGGAGTGCCTGGCGCAGACCTCTGACATTGATAAGGCTGGGAATCAGAGGTATACAGGGACTGAACCCTGCACACACGCACGCACGCACACGCACACACACACACACACACACACACACACACACACACAAGCATACTGTCAGGGTCGCACAGTCAGCATGCACAGTCAAAATGCAAGGTCTGAGAGCTGAGACAAGCAGATGGATGATAGGCCAGGACACTGGAGAGCTCCGAAATACATGAAAACACACCGTCCATCACAGATATCCTGGGCCAAAGAAACAAAAAAATGACAGCTGAGGCCAGGAGTCTGGGACTGGGCGCTGTAACAAGCCACAGGCAGCACCACAACTAAAGAAACTTCACATTATGAAACATCCAAAATTGCTTTTATTGACTTATTCTGTGACTGTGCAGCCTAAATCAGCTGACTTGTTTTCCATACTGTATTGCTTTATTTCCTGGAACTCACATAAAATCCCATATATATTACACAATCCAAATCTATGATGCACAGAACTGTATGTATGTATGTATGTATATATATAAAGCTGAACGATATAAAGCAAAATGGGCTACTCACATACTTGTTAGATGTGTGTCCAATGTTTATCCTTGAAAAAACTCTGAACACTGAATCATTTTTCCATGCAGGCAGATACTTATTTGGTCTGGCCTTTCTTAACAACAGGAGTATCACTAAGTTCAGTTGTTACATAAGATTTACTCAGATCAAAGCATATGCTACACACACACACTGACATTTGTCAGAATAATTACAATAAATTAATTTTCTTTTTAAATTAATCCTAAACATGGGGGAGGGATGGGACTAAATACATGTTTTCTCCTTTTTTTATGTAAAGAGACTGTATATGTGTTACATTTAGATTTTCTTTATTGGGTGATTTTTGATTGAGTTCTTGATATCTCCTTCTTCCCATATTTGTAATAATTACAAAAATAATGCCACAGTCATAGCATAATCGTGATAATAGTTGCACACATAAGCTTTATGAAATAAAGACATCAGCTTTTTAGGCATTGTAAACAAAAACTGCACAGTTCAAATAAAATATATATAATACGCTAAGCCTATTACTTCAACATACTGATAATGATAAATACAAATAATTAAACAAAGAATATTATGGCCATACCGTTAACATCCACAACCTTAGCCGACCAGGGCTTTCACTGGCTATGAATGGAACAAACACATGTTGAACTTGTTTGACTTAAGGTAATGACTCATCACCTGATTAGAGAATTAAATAACACTAATAGCAGAAGAAGAAGAAGGCGCCACAACAAAATGACATCGTCAAACCCTCAAAGTGTACAAAATTAGAAGTGGGAGTGTACTTTTTAGCTTCATCCATGTGTTTTATACAGGGAAATCCTTACAATCCTAACAAACGTGCAAATTGGTCCCAATCAGTTTTATTAACTATGGTCAGGACATTATGTAATAATTGTGAGAGGTCTAACTGTGTCCCTTCAGTATCTCTTGCAATCAATCACTCACCCTTATCTTCTGATACAACATCTCTATAACCCTACCACTTCCTTTTTCTCTGAGATAATATCTATGTATAGCTCATTCCTAGATGGACTTCCCAGTGAGCTCAAGCCCGATAAGCACAATGCCTAGTCAGAGTGACAACAGTGCTATCTGTGGTGGTTTGACCTAGTCACCTCACCTGTCAGACCTTCTTAAACCAGCCGACTGGTGTTGGGAGTCTGGTTCACAAAAGGTATTACATCAGACCCCTTGCAGTCACACACACATGCACGAACGCAACACACACACACACACACACACTGATCTATTGGATAGCCCTGTCAGAGGTGCTGAGGCAGTGTCTGGTTGCTTCTGGGGTCAGTGTTCAACGCTGATGCCTCTAGGGTTTCTCCTGACAGAGGCCTTTGCGTTGTAATCTTTAGTATCAATAATTCACTGTGAACCTAAGACTTCACAGTAAGAGGACGGTAGTAAGTGTGCAGGATTCACCTTATAGACTGTGCCATGTGCTGCTGGTTACGCAGGTGATCCTCCACTAAAATATACAGTCTGTGATCACAAATTGCTATGCTTGAGAGTGAGAGTATATCCCCATTTATCCCAGCATTTGCGAGATTAACTCCAGGTCTGCGGGTCCTTTTCAAGGTAAAGCTCCAGACTCTATAATTATAATAAAAACTATGCGATTTCCATTTGAATGTGAAAACACAAAAAAGTAAAGCAATACTCTCACTTCCCTTTCCGAAGGGAGTGTGTGGGATAACAGACTCTTAATCAAGGGTTTTCCCATGCGGCATCCCTGCCCTAAGGCTTCCCTGGTCCAGAGACGCCCTTGGTGAAGAGCTTGTGGTAATATCTGGCAGTCAGACACACACACACACACACACACACACACACACACACACACATCTCCAGTTGTCTCACACTAGGAGGCCTAAAGTGAGAGCTCATTTATCAATCTTACAACTTTGGTCCATGATCTGGAGTCAGTCTGGCCACAAAAAGCAACTACTCTGTCATTAAAATCAACTAATATAAGAGTGTTCTTAGTAGATTTGTGTGTCTACGCTGGGCAGAATCACACTAAAAAAACACCCATGCAAACAAGCAATATAGCTGATACAACAGAGGCAAACCAACGTAAACCATCACATACAAATACAGATGCTGTGGTAGGCAAAACAGACAGAGGTGATAATAAGCCTTCGTGAGCATCATTCTGTATTTACTGGACAGTAGTATTAAGGGGAGACTCCTATGCCAATCTTTCAGGGCTGTAAACACTGGAAAATGGAAGTGGTCTGTGGTTGGTTCAGACCAAATATGAAAAATGTCTAATTTAAGTAGCCTGAACATTCACTCTGAATATTCAAGCAAAAAGGTCCATTAAGGTCATCATCTAAAATTTTACATAAGTGCTTTTTTTTTTTTTTTCATAAAACACTGTTGTATTAGTTCAGTTAAGTGTCATGCTATGCATTTGGCCAAGGTGGTGCTTTGTTTATTGGCTTGTTTTCTGTTTGAGCTGCACTAAACTATGCCACCACTCCGACGAGTGTTAGATCCTACCTCAGAAACCACCCACCGTCCGTTCTCAGCCCGGCGCAGCCACGGCTGCCATACCCGGTCAACTCACAAGCCCATAATTGCACTTCACATGTACTTTCTGCCGCTGGTATTTTTAGATCAGTTAATGTTCTCGCCATACAGAGAAGCTGAGGAGAAGAAATTAAGAAACTTAATAAGCGAGTAGAGCTAAAACATACATCATTAAATCTAACAAAAATTCTGTCTTACTCACTGGGCTTATTTTGGAGAGCTCTGCGTAAAAAACAGATTCCTATTTATTTTGAGGGCAAAACAGAAAACCTACCATTAGCCCAACAACAGAACGATTTTCTGGAAATAAGAATCACAAAGTTCTGAATCACAACTGAATTATGCCATTTCACATAAGGGGATCTTGAAAACACTTGAATGAATACCTCCCCAAAGAACAAAAATGCATGAGGTCAGCCTCCCAGCTATTGTCAGATGATACTTTTCAAACCAGGCATTTCTCCTTGAGGGGCAAGAGGCTGCCAATCAAGTGTGCATTTTACTGTGAAAAAAGAAACATAGAGAGGGAGAGTTTTCCTGAGGTATTGTCCACTTGGCTGTGGTCGGCTGCTCTTAAGTTGAGCCATTGGCGTCCTGTATCCCTCAAACTAAAAGCAAAGTTTTTTCTCCACCTTAGGAAACAATGCGAAGGAAGGGATATAGAAAAAGTAAAGTAGTTCCAATTGAGTAGGAACCAGTTTCTGAGGAATTTAGAGCGTTTTCCAATTTCAGCATTGGCTGACTGATTAGCCTGTATGACACACAGTGATGGAAGCAGACAGAAAAGCACTCTCAGGGGATTAAATAAGGTTGTGCTCTCCATAGCCTCGCAGACCAAAGGGCTAAATTAGAAAGGGTATTACTTCATTGCATGTAACTGGTTGGGCCTGGATGAAATGCTAATTGCATTTCAAAGGAGTTCCAAAAAACAGAGCGGCAACCCAAAACGGGGGTGTATTTTCATTGGAGAAGAAGCGGGACTTTACGATTCACTGACCAGCACACAATTTTAAGGAGCTTGCTTTTGTTCACTCATGCTCCTTTTTGTGTTTTGTGTGCATTTCTAACATTGCCACAGTTCTCTATTCTTTTGTCTCTCCCACTTTTTGGCATGCTGGCCTCCTCTCCAACAGAATCCAAACCATCCTATTCAGAGTCCCTGTTTTTCTTTCAGCTCTACTCTATCACTGAAAAACAAGGACGCACACACATCTCTCGTACAGTAGTTGTGGGAGAGTGCCTCTATCGAGCCTTACCAGTGCTGGAACACTAAGGAGCAGATGGCAGGACTGAGGCAGAAGGATGTAAATCCCAGAGCAAGTGTGGTCGTCAGATCCTGATCATCAAAGGGAAAAATATATACTACTTCCTCTCTACCTTGCATAAACTCATACTTCAATCTGACCTCAGTTTACCTCCAGAGTTTTGGACATATCTTACAAGAACAGACACTGAGATGCAGTGTTTCCTTGCCCTAGTCAAGATATTGTATTTTTTATTCTGTTTCTAAAGCAATGATCTCAAATTAAGGAAACAAGAGAAACAGACTGAATACATCTTTTTAAAACAATAAACACATGCCAACCAGGGCTGGATCAACCAACTCAACTTATTAAAGAAATTCCTCTGCTCTGACTAACTGTATTATAATGAAAGATAGGAGACATAAACAAAAGAAGACAACAAGATAAAGTAAGCAGTACTGGTTAACAAGACGAGGTAAATAAGAAGTGTTTCATTAGTGATTAAATTTCAGTGATCTGCATCAAAGGTTTACTTGTTAAATGTTTACAACATTTTTCATGTTATGCACAAATGCACACACACATAAAAACAGTCCTAGGGGAGTGTAGGGATGGATCATGTCCTTCCAGCAGAACTCGAGTGTTAGCCACTCAAGCTTATCCTCAAATTTTGGACAGCAAGCAAGTGGCAGTAGGGGATACGTTCCACATGGCTCCCCAAAAATATTAAATCAGGAGGTACAAACCAGAGGGTCCCACATGGGGGCCTGTAAAATAAGAAACTCCAAAGTGTGTTCAGTTATCAAACAAGGCTGTGGAGCAGATTTTGGCTAACAGATGAAAAAATGCGTGAAACTTAATTAAATTTGCACAGAGTCTAGCCAAGCAAATTCAAACCAGAGGAAATCCCCTTCCAAAATGTTCTTCAACTTTTCACTGTTTTGATATGTAACAAAAGGATGTTTTTCTGAGTCCTTCCTGCACTGATTTTCCATGCAGTTTGCACTTTAAAAAAAAGCAGAACTGCACTGTTTTGACAAAACTCAAATGTAGTTGCCATATATTGACATATTTTAGAAATATTACAAATTAAATGACTTATTCATTAAAGTGTTTTACTGCTGGTGCTGTTTGTTCTTAGTTGGACGGATAAAGAAGGTGGTCACATATTACATTCAGCACAGCAGGTAAGACAGGGTCTCAGTCTGATTTATGTAAGGCCACCAACATTACAAACATCACCCAAGGTCAAAGTTCAGGTTTATTACTTGAAGGAAAAAGCTGGGTAGCTCTGGGAGGGCTCATTGTGGCCCCTCTGGTGCTCAAGTTATATGTCTGAGCGTATGTGGACATGCATGTGCATACACATGACTGTGTGATTATGGGAGTTGACAGTGAGGTCATGGCTAAGGGTTCATTGCAGTGACCGTACTAGAACCCTCTCACTGGGAACAATATGTGGTCGGTCCAGGCCACTGAAGAGACCTCAGGATTGTTGGCCATTGATGAGGCCCCGCCACTTTTCCTGTCCCTCTGCTCCAAAGACTACAACTTCTAAAACATTTGACTGTCTTCTCTGCATGTACTGTCAAATGATTTTCAAAAATAAGGTATTAAAACCCCTGACCACATTATAAGAATTATTATTTATGATTTCGATTTGTCCATTCACTAAATCTTTAATAAACTTTTTTTTTTTCCAGAAATGGTGGTATCGGATCAGGTAATACTACAAAAACAGTGAGACGTGCTGCAGAAGGGATGGTTCATTTTTAACACACCACTGGCAAGAACATTGTACTCCAACACAAGCTACATCTGACCATCTGATTGCTGATTTTAAGTAATAAATCAGTCACATTTATTATGTGCAATGGAGATAAATAAATATAAATATTAAATAAATATAAATATTCACATTTTAAATAATTCCCAACAGCTGTGTTTTCTTTGATTATATTAAATGCTCCTTCTCTCTTCTGTGACCCTTCAGAGCCTTAATGATTCCATCTGCCATCTTGCATTTTATCCATATCATGCCTTTGTACATGCAGGTTACACATTTATATGTACAGCTCCTTAGCCATCTGACCAATTTGCCACTATGTTGTCTTTTCCTTGATTAATATTCTACCTGTAGTGAATACATGTTTGGATGTGTTCTAAACATTAAAGGTTCATTAATAACTACTCAGCTCAGTACATCCATAGCACTGCCATCACAGCAGCTTTATAGAACACATCTGGAATATCTTGCTCCAAGGGATTATTCATTGTTGTACTGCATGGTACTCCTAAAGAAAATGGTAATTTGAGAAAGAAGTGTGAAAGTGGGTGCTACATTTTATCCACTCAAGGTGTAGGGAAAAAAGTCTGTAACTAATAAGAAGTGTATATGCTGTTGGTTTTAGGCTCCGTCTTGAAATCACTAATGTAGAATGCAAATTTTATGCATTGCACTGAACACAAAATATAGGCACTTTCCTTGAATATACCTGAAAAATAATTTAAAATGTCAATGTGATCGCATGCAGGTGATTACAGTTAGTCTTGAAAATCATATGAAGACAAACGACTTTGAAGCTATTAGACAAAAACACCCACCTCAAATGAATATTTTGTTTGATTTTGACTGTAATAAGTGAAGATGCATCTAAGTAGGAACATGAAGCTATTTTAAATTATGAAAAGAAACACAAATATCTGCACATATCCAGTAACTATCAGGCCATGAAACATTTCAGCTCATCTTTATAAATGCCCTTCATTCATCAGATAAAGCGATCCATCACAACTCATGCTCACAACAGAAATCTATCGGCCGAGGCGGGCAGCCTGTTGCAGGGCAGTGAAGTGTACACACAGGGCCGAGCCTTCATCTATTTTCCTCTGTGCCTGCACACTGGGAAGACAAGCCCTCTCATCCCCAGCAAACTCATCAATCTCATCCTGTCCGCAATGTGCAACACTTCAGCAGCCCTCATCAATGAACTAGCTCTGTTTATGGCACTGTCTCCCTTTGTACTGTGCAACCATTAGGAGGTGAGACAGAAGGAGAGAGGAGCAGGCAGTAAAACAGTTTCCGCCCAGTGAATCACATTCAGACCCCCACACAGGCGACTGGGGGCTGACCCCTGCCAGGCAGTGACATAAACACTGACAAACAAAGGACCAGAGCTCTGTGTAAGAGTGGAGCTTAGAGGATCCAGATCCACAAAAACATGTGAATGACATGTTGACATTGTGGGTTCTCACTGATGGAAATAAGAATAATTAGCATGAAATTTTTAATTAAGACACATTTCATAGCAATTTTAGTGTGTGCTTTACAGACAAAAGGGGCAGACAGTGTTTCTTCATCTGATCCAATGATTTGCCAGGTTTTTTTTTTTTTTTTGCAAAGATTCATGTATTTGTGAAACAGTTAACAGTGAAGGCTGGCGCGTAGGAAGAGCAGGTGTAAGTGCTGAATGGACACAGAAGCAGCTCCCTCCCTCTCGCACTGAGAAAAGGATTTAACTCTGCTGAGGCACCACGGAGAAGGCAACAAAAGAGATTTGCAAAATGACGCACCAAGATGACATCATGTCAAATCAATTAGAAATAAGGTGGACATATTCAATTATTCAATGCTTGCAAACCTCACCCTGTCAAGAGTTGTAAATTATGGAGCCTGGACATCTGCGTAAAATACGCAAAGAAACAGCAGCACAATAAGGTTACAGGCAACACTCGTTTATTTAACAGTTGCAGCACATGTGCGCAACTCAAAGTGTGCCAAGATTACTTATGTCCAGAGTAAGCCTATAGATTAGTGAACGGAGCCTTTATAAGAGGGTCCCCGGCTCACCATGTGTGGCAGTTCCCCCTGAATTGTTGTTTTATTTCAGTGGGAGAGAGAAAACCCAGACAAAGCGCAGTAATCACACTGGAGATCCTGGATGTAACCATGGAAGCGTTTGTCTTCGTCCTCAATGGGCTACCCGGCCATTCATTTACTGATTGCGCTGAATCAATATTTAGGCTTTTCAATTTTATTAGCTGCACCAAGGGGGATTTTTGGCACAGCGCAAAAAGAAATTAGCAGCGGCCAACCACTTTTAATCGTTTTCTTATAGTGTTATACAATATGTCTGCTTGAGCTGTCCGGTATAATTGATGAGGAGTATCGCCTCTCATTTGTTTGTTTTATTCTCTGCTCTATTAATGTAGGTCTACTACTGGCTTGGAGTTACAGATCATTACTGACTCACTTACTGAAAAATAAATCTAAGACTATTGTATTGTCTAAAACACGGACGGTAACCATCTCTCACGAACATCATCTCGCATCCTTATTAAGTCTTTCTAAGTTTTACTGGTCATCCATCCTTTTTGTGTGCATATCATTACAATGACATTGACAGACAATATGATAATTAAGAAGAGAAATTAAAAAAAATCATGCCAACTTACCTGACACCTTGCTTGGCTCTGTCCAAGATAAATGACTATAATATCTTTGTGGCTGAGGATAACATCGATACGCGCTCTTGGGATCTCGAGCTCCTCTTAAACAGCAGCCAATAACCGCATCCTTAAGTTGTGTTTGATCGAAATAAACCAGCTGGGTATCGCTTATTCCTTTAGGTTCCCGGAGAACAGCATGGGATGGAGCACGTATGTCAACTAACGGGACTGAAGCCAGAAGAAATAAGAAATGCGAAGCGGTATTCTACTCCAGTCTGTTCAGGACCTTCTGATCTGCGCACAGCTCCGAGCGTCTGCAGCCATGTGAGAGCTACCACTACTGTACACACGACTCACTGACCCAACAGAAAGATTAGTTTGCAACTACCCAAGCACTCCAGCTCCTTTTCCCGGTCGTTGCCTAATGAGACTAGATGTTTTAATCCCATTTGTCTCTCTGGTTTTCAATGTAGTGGCAGACAGCTCCACCCAGTGGCTGTATATTTACACTGTAGTTACTCCATTTCAACTTCTTAAGATTTACCTACTTTTTATGTAAGTGTTGACTGATTCTCCCAAACACGTTTTACATGTTTTTCCACGACAAATATATTTACAAGGAAAGTTTGCAATCACTAATTTAGGTTTGTATTACATCGATTTACACTAAAATATTATCACTTATTCTACATGCCTACAAACTCCGTAGTTTCTCCACAACCACTTCACTATCTATGCATTTACTTAACACAAAGACTACTTGAATGTACTCCATTAAGTACAGATTTATATGCATAAAAAATTTCAAATCTTGGTAACGTTGGCTAGCAGTATTGATTTAGTTAGCACATAGCGCCATCTGGTGAATCACGCGAGAACTTCGATGGAGGCGTCCGTAGGAACGTCATTACGTAAATATGGTGTAGACGTGGCGTGAGTGGTAACAACCCAACAGTAGCTAGCAGGTAGACGGAAAAGCAACAGCAAGGTGAGCTCCTAAATAATCCCGTGGTAGTGATGGATTTTATTAACGAAAGCTGATCGATTGGTGTCCACCTTTTCAGGTAAAAGTGTCTGTTGACGACTTTCTTAACACATATGCGTCATCTGTATTCACTACATGATTAAAATGTATAGATCTTCTTCCTAAGTGCATAACATTGATGATCGCTAACTAGCATTAGCCTGTGTAGATTTCCTATTCCTAACTTGTCTAAACTATGGACATGCGCTCTTAGCCTTTATGTAAAGGTATTTTAATCCACGACCAACCCAGCCGTTCTGTTTAGAAATTAATTTGTTTAAGGATCGTGTATTCAGCTTTGCTCTGGTATAGTCATTGGAAAACGGACGATACTGAGTGGACTTAGTAGAGTCGGAGTGTACGAGGTGTTGCTGTTAGCATTAGCCGTATTGCATTGCCATGAATGAAAGCTAGCTGTAGTTACCTTCACTTAACGTCTAAGTTAAAAGGTAAATGGCTTTTGGTAACTCTTACTCGTGCTCCTTGCTAGTCAATCACAGCACACCATCAAGTTACATAGCTCCATGTTGAAGAAGAGTTAATCGTTCTATTTAGCATCTAAACTATGGCAAAATCTACTTGGTTTTGCACATATGGGATAATCACAGCTGTTATCGATAATGCTAGGTTAGCACTGTCTTGCTCGGTAATATTACATAAACAGAGGACGTTGACATCTTGATGGCTGATGCACTGTCTGTAACGTCACTTATCATGAAGGGAGAGGTTTAAAAGATAAATTTATCTTGGCGATCTGTAGTTAGTATACCCAGAATCTCCAGAGATAAGTTAAAAAGGTGTTAATCATTCAAGTAAATGCCCAATCGCCAAATGTACAATTAATTCAAGTGATCTTACTTTTTAATTTTATTTTAATATCTCAACATGTAAATAGTTTTTGCCTTTTTATGATGACATTTGGAAATGTTAAGCTTTTGGAGGATTAGGTAAAGTAATGATTATTTGCCCTTTTAAACATTCAAATAGTGTTAAAATCAGATTAAATTATGACCAATTGCTTGTATGTTTGTCCAAATTTTCAAAGTTAGGCTAGTGTGTTACGTAACACCACTTTAAGTTCTTTTTCTTATCTAAAGGTATGTTACTTGGCAGTGTTGACATTTATTTGTTTAAAGTGATCCTCCCAGTGAGGGTAATATTTGAACAAAATCAACTTCTTCTTAGCTTTAGTTCAGACAGACTTCCTCCCTAACATACCTTACCCACCAAATGTTGAGCAAAGTTAAACCATATAAATTTAGGATTTATAGCTAAATCTGTGTTTTCTGTTTTTTTCCTAGTAGTGAAGAAAAAATGTCCAGTAGAAGCCAGCACTATGGTTTACAGTCAGCCACCATGGTGCAGCCTAATAATGGTGGCCATATGTATATTTTTGGAAACAATGGCTCAGAGAATGACTTGTCAGAAGAAGATGCAGAGAGTTATGAACTTCGGCCACGTGGGAGAGAGAAGTTGCGGAGAAGTCCTTCCAGAGAGAGGATGGACGATATTATCTACCTGGCCAAAGATATCCTGGAAGGGGACACCCTGAACAGTATTGCCCTACAGTACCATTGCTCGGTATGACCCTTAATTGTGTCTTTTTCTTCATGTTAGTTTTTCTGTAGTGTATGTTTATGTAAATAACAATCCTTCTTTTTCAATAACTTGCCACTGGGATTAAATCAAGTATTCTGATTGTAGGTTTTTATATTCAGAACTGTCTTGCAGTAACAACAGAAATAGTATTTTCTTGGTTCACTTAACCAGAGTATGTTTTGCTTGAAAGGGAAAAACTTGTTTCACAGTAACCCCATCACTTATGTAGATGTAAGAAAACATTAACTGTTTTTCTGTAATACAGAACTCTTTTCCTGTGCTCTCTAGGTGGCTGATATTAAGCGTGCCAACAACCTTTTGACAGAGCAGGACTTCTTTGCCCTGAGGTCGGTAAAAATCCCTGTGAAGCGCTATAGCATCCTCACTGAGACTCATGGCTCTGGTAGTCTCTCATCTGCCTCCCCTACTGCAACCCGACGTCTGGCCCAAGTCTCACCCGTTACCTCCACTTCCCTTCCCTCAGAGTCTTCAACAGACTCTTCCTCCTCCACCGACAGTGTGGAGGGATTCCTCCTGGAAAAGGACAAAGACATAGAGCGGCTGGTGAAATCTACTGGTCCATCTCGGAGCAGCCTAAATGAGGTTGTGTCCTCTTTAACACTACAACAACCACTTTTAGGAACGGACTACAAACCGGTTCAGAGGAAGGACCCTTATTATGGGGCAGACTGGGGCATGAGATGGTGGACGGCTGTGGCCATCATGCTGGTTGTTGGTATTGTCACACCTGTGTTTTATCTGCTGTATTATGAGGTTCTTATGAAAGCTGATGTCAGCCACCATGGATCTCCTACACAACCACCTGGCAGTATACCTCTTGGACATCTCCCTGGCAATGATTTGGACATTCATGATGGGGAGGACAGTCATGCAGGGGCTGGCCCTGAACACCATGCTGGAAATGTTGCTGGACATCCTAATGGACTTGGATTGGACAAAGCAGGAGACCGTGAAAACACATAGCAGGAAATTCCACTATTACATACTAGCCTCTTGCCAGCTCAGATGTAATGTGGCTGGGTGGGGATTTCACATTTATACAGTAGTTTTTATCAACCTAATGCATTAAAGCAATCTGTCTGACTGGGACAGTCACTTTATATAGGGAACAGTCATTTTTTATGGAGACTAAGAGTAAGGGTGTGTCTATTGATTTATTTGCTTTTTGTAAATGGCATTCATGTGCTGACATTAGGTCCACAGATCTGCCAGATGATTGAATTGAAACCAAGATGGGCAGACCTTTAATGTAAGGTTTCAAAGTTGTCATCTGTGTCGCAAATATGCACTGTATCAGAGATGATATTTCTATCATTCATCAACTGTAATTTTGAGGAGCTACACCCAGACTCAAAAGAGCTGAAAGGCAGATATAAAGCAACACTTTTATCGCATGTCTTCCGTGCAGTGATGATTAGTGGACACACCTTACAGAACCATTAATTCTGTGAATTTGGTTATACAGTAATTTTACTTTCATAATTTTTGCCATTTTCACAGTAATGTTTTCAAACACTTCATTGTAAAGATAAATTTGTTTCCGTTGTGTATAATATAGATTTAATTTATTACAGAACTACTCAGCATATGTTTGACTTACACTATCAGTATTAGAACATAAGAAATTTAATTGTTTTTAAATTTCTCTTCATGTTGCTTGAATTGTCATTCCTTTAGCTTGCCTGAAGAGACCTGCAAAATTATTTTCTTTTCAATGAACCTCCAACAGCATTCTGAGGAAATTGGGGAAATACGTGGTGTTTCCACAAAGGCTCATACTTGTAATTATGTGAAATCTCAGAATTTATGTAGCCCTTTTATTTTATCACTGTGCTCATTCAGCATTTTATGAAAAGCATTGTGTTGGTGACAGTATGTGCCTTTCAACCTGTGGAAATGTGCTACAGGTCAGAGAATAAATAAATCTATTTTATTTAAATTGCCATTGCACACATAGTTTGGCATTTCTTATTTACAAAAATTACCTCATGAACTCTCAAAACAAAGTAACAGAATTAATATCCTGACACACCCTACAACATGTAGTTTCAGTAAATTATCAGAAATAACAGTGAATGTTCACTTCAAAAAACACATGGTTGAATTTCCTTTGCCGAGTGTCAGTATGTAGCTTCACCATCCATGTTGTCATCGCTGTTTGCAGCAAAGTCTTCCCCGTTGTCAAAATAACTGTCAATATAGTCATTTTCCTAAAGAGAAGGAAAAGACGGCAAAAGTAGATTAACTTGTTTTCTTAAAATTCCTACAAATGTGTTTTAACGTACTCAAGAGGAAATATGTATACAATATACAACCAAACCTCTTCAATCTCTTCATCATATTCTTCATCTTCAATTTCCTCCTCATCGTCCTCATTTCTGGGTTTCTTTTCCGTCTCATCATCTGATTTTTCAGCATCACCATCTTTCTTTTCTAAGTCCTAGAATATTCATGTTAAATTAGTGGATAACATGACTTGAGGAACACATACATTATATGGTACATCTGCATATGTGGATGCTTGAAAAATGACATTAAACAAAAAACAATTAACCACACTTCTAATGTTAAGTACTAAAACCCAGGAAAAAAAACAGCTGGCAGAAGCTTACATTCAGTTTACTTATCATATCGTCTGCATCTTTGCGTGACAACTTCACAGTTTTCTTCTTTGTGTCTGTTGGATTTAATTATTTTATTGTTATTCTTATGGTGGAAAAAAAACTATTCCATTAATAAATGCACCTTGACTTTGTTATACCTGATTTAGGACGGGTTTTCTTCTTCTGGGGCATCAATTCCTTTGGAAAAAGGTTCCAATCTAAAACATAATGAGAAGTTTAATTATATTTGTTTTGTTTCCATTTGTTTTACTTCTGTGACTGATACAATCGTACCTGGAGTCCATTGCTCATCTTCAACTAGTTTTTGCTTCAGGTATCTCTCTGTGTACCTCTCCACTTCTGTTTCATGTAAACAAAGATCAAGTTCTGCTTCAGTACACTTGCCAGATAAGTAATTCTATACACAGTATCACCTGTTCATCAAAACACATGGTTATAAGTCTTCATAATCCTGATGTAAATAGGTTCACTAGACATGAACATCATATAATCTCATTCATGACAAAATTAAAGTAGTGAAAGTAATGGCAATCAACCATCAAGGTGCAAAGTAACATTTTGGGATGCAGATTATTCTAAAAATAGCACATTATACTGTGCATTTGAATACATTTACGCCAATAACACTTGTTATCTACTTGCATCATAGCTGAATAAGGGAATTCTAAAAAGGTCCGTCAGGCCACACCATAAAAATCATATTAAAGCCAGATACAGCTACAGCTGTAATTCAATATACTTACTCAGCCTGCCTCTTCCCTTACTCCAGATATGACCCTAATTAAATGTCTCAGTTCCTAAGTGCTGCATCATCATCCCTCACAGCAGCCAATTGTCTTCTCATATCATTTCTATTGGATGTCAGGTTTCTTACTGACTACAGTCCTCCTCACCTGCCTTGTTGGACTGACGCTTAATGTTGTGTGGTAGTCGTTGCATCGTTCCCCTCATTTCCTGCTTTAAGGCCAGCATATAGTCCTCATCCTCTCCAGCTTTCAGTGGTACCGGCTTAAAGTCTGTGTTCTGGATGACAACAAAATGAGATCATGTGAGGATGTTTAGAGGTAATATTTTCAAATTAATGTACATAGCCACTGTGATGTGGAGAGCTGTATCTGCAAGGTCCAACTTTCAGTGACTCAGCAAAGTGATTTTTACTGGGACAGATACAACAGATTTTGTTGAAATCACTGAATGTGCTGGGGTGACAGTTAAATAAATTATTTAAGAAAGGGGTCTAAATTCGTTACAAGAAAAGCACAAAGAAACCAGGCATTGAGGAATGAATATTCTTATAAGTAAAATGTTATTTACAGATCCAACAGTTAAAGTGTTTATTGTGCCTGTACAGTGAAATTCTTGTTATGCTGTCCACACAGACAGACAGACAGATAGATTCTCAATAGAGAAATGATAAATACAGAACAAAATAGATTAAAAATAGTGCAAATGAATAAGGTAAATAGATAAATACACTTGCATGAGCTTATTGATAATATGTTAAATTGCCTTTGTAAACACTGCATATACATCTTTTTTTTTTTTTTTTTTTTTTTTTTTTTGTTATTATATAATCTTTAACTTGATGAAGCTATTGAAAACTTTTCTAATCATCTCCACCTGGATCTATGAGTGTCACTCAAAAGCAAATTCGATGTATTGAAACGTGATATGGCAGTGTGTGTTTGAGTGAGTGACTGGATTGACTGGATGCTACTTACTGGAAACAGCGGACTGGGCCCCACCCTGGCTTCTGGCATGCTAGTTCTGCCGATTCCCAGAGCCTCAATGTTGAAGGTGAAGGCAGCTATTCCACGACCTCGGCCTGCCATGGCTGCAAGCCAACTGTGTACCTGCAGCAGAGTCCACAAAACACACATGACTTTGAGCCAACTTCACAGTCCACCACGTGTACACACATAAGGCACACTGAACCTCTCACTCTGCTTTTTTTTTTGTACTGTTATGCGGTGTTAGTACAGTGCAGCGTTACACAAGAGGGTACTCCAAGCCTTATACTCACTAGAAGACTGTTAGTAAATTTCTCCGAATGACTGGTGAAATCCTAAAAGCCTGTGGACTTCAGGCCTGTTCTGCGGCATTTAATCTTTACTGACTCTGCATGTTTTAATTTGCGATAAACATTTAGCTACACTATTTTATCTGTAGTTGAGAATTCAATAAATTCCTCTTATGACTGCATTTAAATCCTAAACCCTAAACCTAACGCTAGTGATCACTTGACGGGCCAGAGTGATAACAGCCAGCGTGGATATCCATCGCTCCCACGACCCCACGGCAGCGTGCACTATGTGGCTTTAACACGCCCCGCCTCCTGCAACGTCAAAAACATTATGCTTATTTCCAGCCAATAGAAGCGCACGTTTTGCCAACGTCACTCAATTTTTTGTCCAATCACAACCGTCTCCTCCCACAAGGGCGTGTCAGGGTCCACCATCACATCAACCTCAATGAAAGATAACACACCTAGCAAGAAGGCTAGTAAGCGCAGAAAAATTACCTGACAGTACAAACCCTCCATCGACAAATACATGAACTGGGATGTCTGCGGCCGACTGGTATGCCCACAAATCGCTCGGAGACGGACTCTTCTGGATCCAGGAGCGGTTTTACCAGTCGGAGAACAGGGCCAACATCTGGCTGCTCCGCGGTTCGCACCAAGACGTCGTCATAGACACAGGTTTAGGCTTGAGGAGCTTACCTGACTACATCGACGCAAAGGGGCTGCTTGGCAAAGATCCTCAAAGGAAGAACCCCTTGCTGGCCATTGCCACCCACGCCCACTTCGACCACTCGGGCGGCCTGCATCAGTTCCAACAGGTGGGCGTCCACAGCGCCGAGGTTGATGCCTTGGCCAACGGGGATAATTTCGAAACGGTCACCTGGCTCAGTGACAGGGAGATAGCCGAAGCTCCAAGTCCAGGATGGAGGGCAAGGCACTACAAAGTCAAAGCTGTGCAGCCGACACACATCCTGCAGGAGGGTAGGTGGGAGAGGCAACCCGTGATATGATGAATGTGGAGGAGTGGGTCTGTGATCAAACATTAGGTCATCAGCTGTAATTTATATAACTGCAGATAAACATCATGATCAATACCATTAGACGTTTAATGGGTGCACCAGGACTGTGTACCTTCCACATAGTGCGCTATACAGAATCCTCCCCTCTTCCCCACAGGATTTTACTGCACAGTGATTTTGGCAGAAGACCAGAAAGGGTTTGCCAAAGAATGCATAGACATACATTACATGCACAAAGTTACAACACTTAGACAAGGGTGGTGGTGAAAGCATTTTTCATCAGTTTCATAATGGATGTTACATTTAGTCTGACAGTTACAGTAAAAGATGAAGGTGGAATTCAAGTGCATGCATGAGAGGAAGGCTATACAATCACTAGAGTCAGGTCATCTCTTAATAGGGGACCCAAAGTAAACTATAGTTTTAGTTTGTGCCACTATGGGGCAAGAGAACATATTTTTCCTCCCATCATCACACTATGTTCATTTGTTTTTTTGTATTTGCAGAACAGCTCTATTTTAAGCCATTCTGCTGATGACTTTGATGGATTCTGTTACAAGAAACAAGGAGAGAAACAGAGATTGCACTTATGGAAAGCAAAGGGTATCAGTAACAATGATTTAGCCATCATGTATTGTACTATTATCACACAACTACTTACACAGTAAAGTCATATTCTCCAAGTTTATTTTTATTTTTTCAGTAATTTCACAATAATTTGGATAAATATTTTCCTGTCCTTCATTACAGAATAAACTGTAAAACTATCTGCTATCCTCTTTGGTATTCTTGCAGGGTGTAATTTCTGCACCGTCAGTCAATACACCAACTTGTTCTGCTGTGTCAGAGCCACTACTGCAGTGCAGTTAGAATAGAATAGTTAGAAGATATTGTAGTTTGGTCTGTCATTTTTACTGTCTAGTCAAGACCAAATCAACTGTGAACTAAATACCATGGAGAAATTAGATAAAGAGGGGGAGCCAGCAAGCTTATGACAAATACAAGAACATTGATGTGGATTTAAGTTGAAGCCTGATGTGCATACACTCATGAAGTAAAATGTCATACAAATGCATGTGAATGATTTTACAATATGCTGCTATCTGCCCTTTGTCCTATCTAGGTGATGTCATCAACCTAGGCGATAGACAACTGACAGTACTTCACATGCCTGGTCACTCTCGGGGCAGCATTTGCCTTCATGATCGTGAGAACAAGTTACTTTTCAGTGGAGATGTGGTGTATGATGGCGCTATGATTGACTGGCTGCCCTACAGCCATGTCAGTGACTACATCGGCAGCTGTGAGCGTCTGGTTGGTCTTGTGGACAGTGAACAGGTAATACTGAGACAAACCGGGCTTTAAGTGGTTCCTCCTTGATTTATATTGTCTTCTGATTTCAGTGTGTATAGAATAAATGGCAAAGCAAACTTTTCCTTTTCTCCAGGTTGATCAAGTCCTCCCTGGACACTATAACACCTTTGGTGCAAAGCGGCTCCATCGGATTGCGTCCACATATATCAGCAGAGCTGAAACCTGTCCTGCGAAGTTCTCCACATTTGCTTGGAGTACTCTTGCTGGAGTGGCATTGCGAGCTTTCAACCCACGGAGTGCCTGCTAATAAAAGAGGATGTTGGAAGTGAAGAAAGCACTACACTGCACAATATATTGTATGAAGATGGACATAAGTGGGGTAATTTATCTGTAACTCAATGTAACATTGTTCATTTACTTATGTAATCCAACACAAATCATACAATTGCCAAACCACATAAAATGCCCCTATTGGGTTACATAAGTCAAAAATCAGTATCATAAGGAGCATATAATATAAAGTATTTATTAATGTGATTGTGTATATTCATATATTGATAATTATGTTTTGTTTGAGTATGATTAAATATATGTTTTTTATACTTAAAGCAGTTGTAAAGCTACAATAGCACAACAATGGTACAACTCTGGACTTCAAACATAAAGCAGGGAGCTATCGATTCTCCTCTGAGACATTTGAAAGCAAGTCAGTATGGCCATAGTATTTCTCTATGCATATTACAGTAAAGACAAAATGTCGACTACCTCCTATGTTTGTAACAGGGCTTTGTACTATTAACAATTCGAAGGTTTTGCTATCAAAACATTGACAATAAAGCCTTTGTTCTCACTGCATTTCTGGATGATTCTACAAGTTTGTATTGTTATTTGTTTGGAATTTTACATTCATTCACCTACGATAGCATCTCCTATGAGATTTGTTACAGGAGGGAGAAATAGAAGAAGAAAAGAAATGGATAGATTATGATCCATCATCTGTACAAGGAGCAGAAAACCTAAAGCACTCCTGATCTGAGAAAGCACTTTCACTGCAGGAAAAGGCAGAGAATAAAAATAGTTTCTCCTAAGCCTGCTTTCTAGTCTACTAGAAAGGATACAAATAGGGATAACAGATGAGTATTTCTATACTGTGTTACTGTACAATGAGTAGGATGCTTTTATAAATCAACTCAATTGCTGATAATATTAATGGTTGCAATGTAATGAGCTTTGCAGAGACTTACCTGTGATTAAACTGTGACGTAAAAGGAGGAGGCTTCCTAAGTTATTACTTATGTAGAGCAGACTAATACAGCCATGTGAAGAAACTGAGGTGTGTGTTAATTGATAAAACATTTATTATAATTAATGTTATATTATTTAAACATAAAAATGACATTTCTCACATGATGTTTGCCTTCTGAGACAGCGTACATGCAGAACCCAAAGCCTGCTAACGCGGGAAACTCTTGCAAGGTTATAACATTCAATGTTATCTATATGCACATCATCCATTAACTTTATAATAAACAATATAGCTGCATTTATAACAAAATCAATAATGTAACAAAATACAAAGAGAGGAGGTTTATTCGTTAACTTATAAAAATTAATTTACAGTAACAAATGCTGTCTTCAAGCATTTGACAATTTTAACGCTTAGTAAAAATGTTTGCCCATGATCTGAGCCCCAAGAGAGAAACTGTTACCAGAAATCCACAGTAAACAAGAGAGACAGAAGAGGCTTTACTGCACTGACAAGAGACATAGACTCTCCTATAATATTTCTTTTTTGTTAAATGACAGATTTGTTCAGAAAATAACTTAATTAAATAACATGGAAGTGTAAATGGATAATTTTCTCTTGATCTTACTATAGTAACATTGTTGACTAAGATTTTATGTAATTACTGAATTTCATGGTCACAATATAACCTTTGAAAATTGTTGTTAAAAGCACATTCTTAGATTCTTAATGAATTCAATATTGTGGAGCACATTTAAAAATAGGGTTTGGGTTTTCAGTTATTTCCACGCTTTGACTTACTTCAATAAATTCTAGGACTGCTCTATGTATTTAAGACAATTACTATTACCTTATTATTATGTCAGCCAAGTGCAGATAAATGCGTAAGGTAAAGACCAGAGCACAAATTTTTACCCTGAAGAGATCACAGTAATAACCAGTACAGTAAATATGAGCACTTGCATTAAGGTACACCACTTTCACCAGATTCATTGTTAAAATGATGTCCAGTAGTTCAGCATCTTAACCATGACCCAAATCATGCAAAATGGGAAAAAAAAGGATGATGCATAGTAATTTTAAGAGAACAAAAATAAATTTGTGTAGATAGCGGATGAGAAGTACACTGAAGTAGATATCACAGTACAGGCAACATACATTAACCCTTCCCACCACATTGAACACATGAGAACTCAGATTATTCCGCATATTTATATTGCATGTTCTTCCTGCCACATGCTTACTGGCTTTCATACCATAAACACTGCAAAAGTTTATTTGAAAATTCATTAAAGAAATACCCCATCAAAGTACTGCTAGTGCATTATTAGAGATGACTTTTGAGTCGCCAGGATGGCAGAAGAAAAAACAAAACCTTTTCCAGTTTCAGTGAGTTGGCCTATTGCAATGAGTTTATTTTAGCAAGTCTTTAGTTCTTAGAAACACTATCTCCCAAACGGCACCACACATCATTTCTCAGAACACGCACAGTACCTCCCATTTAGTTTTTGGGCTGTCTCCAAAGTTTGCCAACCCAGCAAAGTGCGAGTAGCCTGAAGTGATTGTCACCTGTTTCTTGTGTTAGAAGACATTCCAGTTTTCCCCGGGGGGGTCTTCTATGATCTGTCTGCCATCAGGGGGCAGGCCAGAAACAGCCAGTCCCAGGACTGTGCGTGAGTCCTAGCAAATTGCCCAAGGATGTTTTGCAGATGTTAAGCCAGCTACACTGCAGTTTAATGAGCACTGTTAACATTAAGCCAGTGTGTAACGTCTGTCAGGGAAGACAGGTTCACACCTGACTTTGAAGCCAATTGCGAGGATCAAGTCTGGCCCGCAGGTTCCTGAGGCTGCGTCGAGCTGGAGAGGGCCTTGAAAAAGGGGCTCCCTCTGATGACTCAGGGCTGTGGCTGCCTTCACTGTTGCTGGAGCTGTTGCTAGAGGTGGAGCTAGAGCAGGAGAGGGTTGTCTGTGTGCTGTGCTGTGACAGAGGTGAACGAGAGGACATGGGGAGCGGGGTTAGCAGCGAAGAAGCAGGAGTCTGGCAGGGGCACTGTAAGGTCCCGCCTCCACCGTAACCCCTCCCTCGAAGTGTGCTGAGCTTAGCATCCAACGACAAAGTGCGTGGCCTTAGGCGGGAGGGGGACGACGACAGGAGGGAGAAATTCGAAGAAGGGTCGGGCCACACGTGGTGGTGAGTGCAGGGGCTGGTGCTGCAGTGGCTGTCGCTGTCTGAGGTAAGGCTTGCATCAGATGACAGCAGACCCAGCTGTGGGCAGCGGTGGATGCTCGCAGGGCTCCTGGGCAGTCGATGAGGGGTGCAGGGGCTGTGGCCAGACAGGCGGGAAGTACAGGGGCGAGGGCGGCCGGCGCTTTTGGGGTTGTTTTCCTCAAACATAGACATCCAGGTGGGAGAGGTGCCCAGCTGGCTGCGGAGCTCCAGCTCCTGCATCCTCCGAGCCAAGATGTCTGACACTGTGCCGCTGAGGTCATCAGATGACTCAATAACTGCAGAAGAGAAGGAAAATGCATTATCATCCTACTGCATTTCATATGATTCAAGCAACTTTTAAAGCACTTCTGAATTAAATATGAGACTCCAAATTCTTGTTTCCTGTTCCTCAGTTTAAAAACTAGTGAAGCTGTGGAGTAGGATAGCTTTAAGCCAAAATGGAAGAACACCTAAAGCACGTGGAATTGTGGATTTTTAAGGATTTCAAACAGTTATAAGAAATGCTTCATACTGAAATATGCCTGTTTTAACGAAGTTGAGAGTGGATGATTATTTGGTGGTTGTTTACTAATAATAATTCATCATGAAACGTGTCTTTATTATTTTTTACAAAATCTATTCATTTGTGTCAGTGAATTCAAGACTGCATAATTTTATAGGACTGCTTAATTCTACCTAAGCAGAATCCTCCTCCTGTTACTTCACCTGTCGTTGTAATAAGATGAGAGCAGAGCACGAATCTCAGCAGACACAGCGTTATCCTGCAGCAGAAGACCCTCACAGGAGGGTGTTGCAAGAGGGGCTGCCAGGAGGTGTTAGGAAAACAAGGAAGGACGGTGCAACAAATAGGGGGGTGTTACATGTGTTGGCGGAGAAGAGGAGAATGAATAATTGTGTTTATTAAAGAAATTAAATGTGTGATGGAGTAAACAATAAAGGCCCATTCAAGGGTAAATATGAGTCACCCAATATAATTTAATGGTGAATGTTGAAAAATGTGTTGGGTATGAGTAAGATATGAGAACACAGGAACATAATAAAAAAGGACAAAAAAGAAAAAGCCAAGGAGTGATGGATTTAAGACACACAAGGAAGATTGAAAAGGACAAAGAGGAACAGAGAAACATAAGACACAAGACAAAAGAGTGAGTCAGTCTGTCAGCAATAAGATTTATTCTATCTACAGTGCAGAGAAGAAAAGCGAGTTGCGTGAGTTTGAGATATTGAAGAAGACATTTAAATAGTGATAGTATCTCTCATGCACATAAAGTCAAAGAATTAAAGCTAGTCACATGCAATGCAGGACAAACACAGACAGCTCCATTTTCTTTCTTTCTTTCTTTGACCGTCCTGTTTATTGCTTTTATATTTTCAGTAATTTTGAGGGATTTTTCCACTGCCACCACCTTCCACATTATTGAAATTAAGGAGATGATCTTACCCATTTCATGATAAAGAGAACCCTGCTTTGGCATGGCAGGGGCTGGTTTCCGTGGTGATGGGAGTTCAATTTTCATTAAGTCGTCACAGCACTGCTTCCATTGACCTGTATATTTGTATTGGAAACAAGCCGTCACCTTTAAATTGGAAATTCTGGGATTTCTTGACAGCTCTGGTAAAATATCTAGCTGACTATATGTATAGGTTGTTAATCAGACATTTTTCCAGTGTTACAGCACACATCACGTACTCATATCATAGAAATGCTGCCAGAACGCTTCCATCCACCGGTGTGTGTCCTCTCGGCTCTCAGTTGTCAGTGTGTGTGTGACCTCCTCACCTCCATACTGATTACTGATACAGATATTCTGAACTTTACTTTGAGGGTCTTTCTCTGAGGCACGTATTCTGGTCTCCTGAAATATAAGAATGACATAGAATGTAATTATCTGCCATAATACTGACAATCAGAAATGAATGCCAGTACTTCTAACTAAACAAAATTGTGCTGCAGCAAGTGATTAATTGCAATTGCAAGTCCCTACTGAAAAATAGTCCTTACTAATAAAGCCACTAATTAGCGTTCTTACGAACCATTTCCCTTCAGCAATTATCTAACAAAAGGTACAGACTCCCAATTCCCACCTCCCTGTTTTACGCCAAATAGACATCTAACTGTCTATGACCACTAGATGCCAGTGTTGTTCCATTCATTTATTTGCCAGTACCCCCTCTTTCCTCTTTGGAAGAGCTAAAAGGCTTAGCTGACAACAAAGGATAATACAGATCTGATATTATCTAACAGACTTGGCTCTAAGTCAGATGTGTGCTGACGTTCAGCTTCAAAAGACTCACATGAGTCACTGGAAAGAACAAGAGGTCCAGTATGCATCTGTACTTACACAGGAAATTAGATCAGAAAACCTGAATGGTTGACAGAGTTTTTTACTGTGATGTGTGAAAAATGGGAGCTGATAGGATTGCTGATTGATTATTATGTGTGCAAATTAAATGTAATTATTTTATCCAGACTTACATGCTCGTATTTAGTCCCAGTGGATATTTGCTGTTAAATCTTGAAGCTGTGCAGCAAAGTCAGTATTTTTTCTTGGCAACTATGAAACTCTCCAGCTGAGGTCTACAGTAAGTACCTTGCCCAAGGGCATCTTGATAGCAGGTGCTAAGAAAAGAGTTTATGTCCTAGTTACCTTTTTGGCTAGGTCTCCCAGTTGGCTTTAGATTTAGAATGGCACAGAGCCAGTTGCGTACCATCAAGCCTGTGGATGCCTTAGGTGTTACCAAAAAATACTACTGTATAGCTCAGCTCTGTACGACTGGATAAGCCTCTGTAGCAGAAGCCTTTGGGTTCATTCAAAATAGTTTCCCAATTGTATGTGATCTCTCTGCTGACCTTGTTGATGCCGATAGTGAAAGCTGGTTCAACGTTAGCCTCCACATCTTCTTGCCGGTGATAACAGAAGAGGCTCGTTCCTTTTAGAACAGCGTACACTTTTGTCCAACTCTGAGTGTCACCTCCTAATTGCTGTGAAATATATACAAACATAATGTTAAGTGTTGAGGGTCAGAGAAACATAAGGCAAAACAGTAACAGAAGAAGGTGGAGAGAGGCAAAATGGCAGAAATATGTCACAACAAAGGCCTCAATACATTTAAAGTATGAGACTAATAGGTCCATAGAACTGGTGCACACAACAGACAACTTACCTTAACTTTCAAACATCCACTCATCATCTGTTGGGTCATACAGTGAGGCTGAGCTGCAAGGCGGCAACACATACTACCATAGAGTGGTAGCCAGTACGAACACTCTTCTACAAGGATGGAGAGATGGGCAAAATAAACATCATTAATGAAAAAAGGTTCAGGTGACATTCACGCACAAGTCTGTATATTCACCAGCCTATACACACATTTTATCCCCACATCATATTCCATCTCTTTAACCCCCTTTAACACACAAAACAAGCCACCAGGGTGTAAAAGACTGGCAGCTGCAAGGAGTGTCATGAAGTGCAGCAATGAAACTTTACAGCAGGCTGAAGGGCCAATGAATAAAACACTAGGGGCCTGTCTGTCGGAGGGTCTGGGCCCTTGTTAGCCCACATCATTACAGGTTTACACAGCACTCACCTCACTAGCACAGCCTTTATAACTGTGACCTTGACAATGTCTGTCTGTCAGAGAACATAGGAGGACAGACAGGATGGGGAGGGAAGGGGAGGGAGGGCTATGTGCTCAGACTTATGTGAAAGTTTTAATGCTTGTATTTTTATGGTATCATTTGGTAAAAACGCCAAAATAACCTTCCAGGATATTGTAATTTAAGTGGTCTGAAAATAAATATTTTGATTTCTCATAGAGAAGAGATAAGAATACTCCAGATAAATTGCTCTTAAAACGACAATATATAT
>JAPSES010000219.1:6594601-6622061 GCA_029822895.1 Maxillicosta whitleyi
TCTCTGATAGAGAAGATAAAATAACACCAGATATATTTTTCTAATAAAAACAAAATATATATATATATATATATATATATATATATATATATACTGTATGTGTGTGTGTGTGTGTAGTATTTCTACTTTTAAAAATTGCCTAAATTATTCTTACAGAGAGCTCTCAAGTTATGAAAAAGAACGTGAAGATTTTAATGTCAATACTACATATAACCTCCATCAAATGTGTCTCTACTGTGCAGAGTATGTGTCTTATCCCAAGCTACATGGCATCTCTCATAACATGATCATTTGGCTTCTCTCTTCCATGGTGGCATACCATACAGTTAATGGTTAGGACTAAGAGGAGAGAGCTGCATGAGTAGGCTGATGCTTGAAGGAACATTATTAAAATGCAGAGGAGGAGGAGCGACACCCTGATGTGTGAGACAAGGACAAAAACAGACAGATGGCTGATTTGGCACAGAAAAGAGAAAGATGGTGAGGAGACAGACTGACGGAGGCTGCCACTCACCGTTGCCTGAGATGGTGAGGTCATGCGTGCGAAAGCTGTCCTGGACGTGCGACAGTGACAGCGTGGTATGAGCTAAGAGGTGGTACTTAGGTCCGCTGTTAACACACAACAGACAGCACACAGTTTTTTTATTCAGTGTTTGACTATGAATATGGAGAACAGCTTACATAAACATTCCCACCTGTCTTTTATTTCTCCTTGTAAAAATGCTTAATAATAAACTTACGGCACAGATGGAACTGGCAACAGAAGAGGAGTTGCCCCTCCGTTGCTGATGGGACTACACGATCCAGGTTCCATAGCAGCCCGGAGCTTCTTCCCTGCTGATCGACCCAGCGAGGAACTCAGCTTACTGGCAAGTTTTCTCGGTGTGCTCCCTGCTGAATAATCATCCTCTGAGCAGCAGCTATACAGCTCTACACGCAGCTCAAACACTGGGCTCGCATTGTTGCTGCAAACGGATGCACATGACGAACACAGTTATCAGTGTCACTCATAAGCTTTTGACACGTTTCCATTGCTTTCATGCTTTATGTGGTTGTTCAGTTACAGGTGTTAGGAATCACTTACAATACAATGGTGTTGTCAAAGCAGATATCAGTGAGTGTCCGGTCAACTATGACCATGTCTGTGTCAAATATCTCTCCCCCCAGTTGCAGCAGGCAGAACACAGCACAGCGATGAAGCTCTGAAAAGGTACATGTAGGGAAGCAGAGCATGGAGAAATGTGTGAGATAATAGTATCTGTGAGCACTTTTATAACACATATTCTAAGACATCTTAACAGCATTCACTCAGCTGAATTACTTGAAAACCCTCTTTCAGCTTCTAAATAGCACCGCCTGCAAATTAACAGTACATTAAGTGGCTGCTCTAACGGGTGAAAACTACACACTTATAGGGGTAAACAACCTGAATAGTTACAATTTCACACAAGATCACTGAGCTGAACAAGTACTTTCACTGCTGTCTGTTCCATTTCTGCTTTTTCAGTGGGCAGCTCTGTTAAACTTTCATATGAAGTCTTGTTGTTGTTGAAACCAAAGCACAAAGGTATTAAATGTTGCAGCAGCTTCTGATACCTCAGTAACAATATGCTGCTTCCAATCACCCATTTCAAAGAATAATCAGGCTTTGTGTCGAAGCCAATACACCCTTTGTGACTCCTTGCACAGAGGAGCAACATTGTAATATCCACAAACTAACGCTCATCATCAACAGTATCATTGTTGTTGTTATTGTTAGTGGTATGACTCTGTGTGGATGTGGATTTTTTTTTTTTTTTTGTCTCTTAATGCAGAACTGAGGATGACTGTTTTGACACATCTATTAAGTATTCACGGTTATGATTGACAAACATTGAGTGAAGAGAGGCCCCTCTATTTATGTGCTTCCCATCAACCTCTCATTGACACATAATGTTCAAACCTATTATTCAAGTGTGACTCCAACACAAGGCTTAAAATATGATTGCACATGTGAAAGATGAACACTCTCTGCTCCTCCTCGCCTCTTGGGCTCAGTTTACATCTTGGTGTGCTTAATGACCTTGACTAACAGCCTCATTAAGCTTTGTTAAGAGTCTACTACCTGTCTTTGGAGCTCATTTATATGCACAGGTCATACAGATTAATTCTGTTTAAGTTGCCAAGGGAGAAAATTGCGCACTGAGACTTGTAATGACTGCTGAGGGGTTAAACCACATTGGCTCTGACAAAAGGAGGCGGGATCACAAAACAATCAATGGAAAGGGTTCCAGGGCATTATCATTGACCCTTTGGATTCTGGAATTACATCTCAACATTTAAAATGACCTGATTAACAGTGCTACCTCGCTTGTCAAAAGGAAATGCACAAAGATTTGATTTGTTTATTCCAAGTATTTTATGCCCCATTAATAATGACCTACTTTGGTTATTCACGTGCTGCTCTTTTTTCAGAGCCAAGGGACAAAGCCACCAGGATTGAACAGTGGGTCAAGTTGTGCTGCCAGGGTTTTCACATGTCTAAAAATCTGTTCATGTGGAATTCTTTTTTAAGTGCTCATAGAAATCAACTCCAGGAACTAGAAATGCAGCCAGTAGAAAGCATAAAAACCTATATTGAGTGTCGACACAGTTGAAGTCACAGTTGAAAGTCTGCATCAGCATTTCTCTCTCCTGCTGTTTGATAAAAGGTAGTTTTTGTTTTGTTGTAATGAGGATGCCCACACTCGGTAACACAATTTCTAACATCCCTGGCTCCTCACCTCCTTTGTTCTTGAAGTACTCTGTGTCTTTCCACATGAGAGGGATACGGAGATCTGTAACAAGAACAAGGCAGGAGATTAGACCACAAAAACAATAACTTTTATTTAAATGCTATATGTGTAATCTCTTTGGGTGTGTGTGCTCCTGCTGCTTGCATTGGCTGAAGTGTATGTTCTCCAGCTGGGTACCAGATATACAGCAGTGTCACCATGAAGATATGCAAATGCATCAGAGTCCCACAGCTAATTAATATTCATTTCTTTACCTCTTAATCATGTACAAAATTACAATGAAGCAATAACAATAAAAACATTTCAACCATAATGCCAAGCATTTCAGTGTGAGTTATTATACTGCAGTGGATGTGTGACACACTAAGTTGCTCTGTAATTGTTCATCTGACTGTGATGGGTGGTAGATACAAGTCACCAAGTTCAAAGCTAATAAAGAGGGAATTAAACATCCTCTGTGAGAGACAGAAAGAACTGGATCTCAGCCAGAAAGATCTGCTTTGCATTAAATTCTAGTACCAAGTGAACAGTAAAAAGTCTCTCTAATTCTCTTGCTTAGTACTGATAGGTCTTACATCAGCACATGACCACATTTAAGCTTCACCCTTTCATGAATATTACAGGTTTACTCATTACTTGCCTGAGATGGCCACTTTTCCTTTACATGGGAGTCTGTCATCCATTGGCCCAGCATCCGATGACCTCCGTGTAACCTTCTGCATGACCTGAGCCTCTTTCATCCTCTGCAGTTCTGACATGTAGGCCATGATACGAGTACTGCAAGTTTGCAGGCTCTTCGCTGCCTCCAAAGCCTGATCCCTTTGGGAACAGGCAGCAAGCAGCTTACAGGCCCCGTCGCGCATTCGGATCTCATGATCAATCTTCTTCTGAATGTCGCTGTCCTGTGGAGGAACAGAAAGGAAAGACAGAGAAAGTTCAATTATAAATAGCTTAAAATATATACAATTTCTTTGCAAATAGGGGAATATGTAAGAAATGTACAATAGTGTATTGTTGTAGTGAGTACTGTCTTCTTTCTTAAATGAATAATATGTGTTTTTGAAAGCACCATGGAATCCATGTAAATAGATGCATGTGTTTGGGCATAGACAGTGTTTTAAGACATGGCCTTTTGCTCCTTGAGGCACAGAGCCCACTCTCCTGCTAAACAGACACATAGACACTGAATCATTTAGTACAAATATACTCACTGAACACACAAGATGTAGCCTATTTCAAGTGAGAATAGGAAATACAAAAATAATGAGGCTGTAAAACATTAGGCATCTGCAGGCCAAATGAGAAATTCCAGATGCACAAAGGTATTGACATTTACTGACTTTTTGTATGCACAAAAAAATATCTGGCTCAACATGGCCTGTTTAATCTGGGCCAAGACAGTGCGGTCGTGTATGCTTGCATGCATGCTTGAATAAGAACACATGACACATGTAGACAGTAAAGGTTTCTTGCTCTCAAACTGTCTGGCTCTGTCCTCCAAAGAATGAGGTGATGCTCCTCAGAGTTTATACAAATCCCAAAGCTCCACTTGACATTGTCAGCATAAGAGAAATACTGGATGCATTAACCTAAAATAGCAGACAGTGTGGAAAAAAACCAATATACCATACGGGGTGAGAGAGTTGGGGCAGGATGGAGGCATGTAGGACTCAAACAACAATAATGGCAAAAGCAAACACACACTGACATTTGAGTGTTGCTGCCAGAGCTATTTTTCTGCAGCTATGGATGTTTTTTTCTTGCTAGTGGTGTTGGTCATCAAGTTTTTTTTTTTAATATGTAAAACTGGTTCAACAAACTAAGAAAATATCAAGTCAACTCTGTTTGAAATAACTAAATGAGCAAACACGATAGGTTTTTGGACTTCTGAGGGATGTGAAGGTGTACATGCTTGTCCTCTAAAATGATACAAACTCACACTCTCAGCACAAATAATCTGTAACATTCCCTTTGCCCTCTTTTTCCCCACCCATCTGTCTGCCTGATAAATGCCCCTTTCCCTTTTCTGCTACGATATTTCTAATTTATCCTCTCCCTCTCTTTCTGCCTTATTCTCATGAATTTTTTATTCTTTTGATTTAAAGCTTTTATACTTTCACCACTCATTTTCATCCGCCTTCTCTCATACTCCATCCGTTCCACTTCACTGTCCCCAACCGGCTTTTCTTTCTTCTCCGCACCCTATTCTCCTTTCTACCTGTCTCTCATGTGCTACGAGTCTTGCACATGTTCAACAGAGGCACAGCAGGAGAAAAATGAATGCAGCTTCGACATAATAGTCCACATTTGGACACAGATTTTTGCTTAAACCTAGTGCCCTTGAAAATGAAGTTCCATCTAACTTTAATTCATTGCAAACCATGAGAAATGTTAACTTGTCTATGGTAAGGCAACCACATGAGATACACATGGTGGTTGTAATTAAACAAAAACCTGTATATCTGATTCTGTCTCCAAACTGAACCACAGACACATAAACAAATAATGGTGCTGATAAAAGTTTTACATGCATTACAGCGGTATGGTATGACATTTAAAAGGACTGAAGCCAATTACTACTAAGTTTCTCCAAACAAACCACCACCACAGCAAAGGATCATTACACCCAGCATGATGGAGTATACTGCAGTGTGTTTACTATTAGCGATAATGATGACACCAGAATCCTGTAAAATCCACATTGGCTATAAATATAAGCCTGTCCTTAAATAAACACTTGCTGCCTGAAAACCAATTATAGATCTCTCACTTGTGTAGGGATAGCTGATCATATTATGACACCAGTGTAAAGACACATAAACACTTAACTGAGTGTTTGTGAAATACACATAGAAAATTTTATTTGACAGGTCAAACACTTCCTTCTAAGACTCAGTGGGCATTTCTTTCATCCAAGAGAGAGAAAGAGAACTAAACTGCTTTAGAGACAGATAATAGGAGAAAAGTGGTGGTTTGAATCATTAAAGAGCACTTCATCTGCTGTGCCCTGAGAAGAAACATGACAAATAACCACCAAAATATGTGTTTTTAATAGATAGCTCAAAAGAAAATCCGTTGATCAATGGAAACCTTTAGTAGAATACTTTTTTCAATTCAGAAAAAAAAAATCATTTTTAAAAAAAGGTTCTCTAATGTCATGATTTTTCTCTTTGAGATAAATGTGTATTGTCATGAAATAAAAGGCACTGACCTGTATTTTTTGTATTGTATGCAGCTAATGAGTGTGCTAGAGCTGGACTTATTATTTATTTTTGAATGAATACATTAAATGACAACTAATTTGATAGCAACTAGTTCATAAAAAAAAAAAAAAACTTTCTCTAGGCTTTCGTATGTGATCATTTCTTGGTTTTTCACTCCTTTTTTTAGAGTAAAATAGCCTATGTCACACGCGTCAAACATGTGGCCCAGGGGCCAAATATGGCCCGCCAAAGAGTCCAATCCGGTCCATGGGATGAATTTGTGCAATGCAAAAATTACACTGAAAATACAAACAATCAATGGTGTAAAAACCTTTTCAATTCATTTTCCACATACAGACCAATTAGATCTGAAGTGGCTCAGAACCAGTAAAATACTACTGGAATAACCTATAAATAAAGAAAAATGCCAATTTTCTCTTTAGAGTAAAAAAGTAAAATTACATGAAAATGTTTACATTTACAAACTATCCTTTATGAAAAATGTGAATAATCTGAACAAATGTAAGCATAACATTTTTGAGGAGTAAGTGCATTTTTATCAGTGTTCTGCCTGTTACTAAATGTTTTGTGTTAATGTAATCTAAGTTCTAAAGGACATGTGTAAATGATAAACTGATAATCTGAGGCAGAATATTAGTAAAATGCACTTGCTTTTCTAAAGACATTTCAAGTTATTCAGATTTTTAAGGGAATGTTGTAGATGTTAACATTATCGTAACGTAATTTGATTTTTTTTGTTGTTATTATTTCCATGGACCAGCCCACTGGATATATTGGGGTGAATATGGCCCCTGAACTAGTATGAGTTTGACACCCCTGGCCTGCGTCTTTGGGTTGAAGAGTTAACAGAACATTTGAGAATGTAACATTAGACTTAAGGAAACTCTGATCGACTACTTTCACCATTTTTCCTAACATTTTCTAGACAAAAAATGTAATAGGTTAATGAAGAAAATTATCAACAAATTAATCAACTATGAAAACAGTCTGTAGTTGCAGCCCTCTTGATATAGTATTGAACTACTGGGTACAAATGACCTGTGAATATAAATGAATGCAAAATAGAAGAAGCAGAAAAAAGGTTAGGATTAAAAGAAAGAGAAAGCCCGGTTCAGGCTGTTGAAACGTCTATGCACTAAAAACCATGTTCCAAAAACCGTCACACAGCCCGAGTCTGACCAGCCAGCTCTGAAGGAACTTATACACACATACACATGTATATTTATACACATAGAAAAGAAGCTGTCACCACAGTCCAGTCTCATGCAGTGGCTCTTACAGTGACCTGCTGAGAGGAGGTCTTATATTTATAGCAACTAAATCAACAGGCTTCTCCTGCGGGGGATCTAGGAATAGTAGACAAGCAGCCTAGATCTAACTTTAATCCATGTGTCCGGGTGTGTCTGGCCTCTAGAGCACAACAAGCGAACATACATCCTCGCAGAGATGGGATGAACAAAATAAACACACTGAATAACACAGGGCAGGCAGGAGAGAATAGAGTGGACGATCACGAGTGGATAATAGTATTTTATCACCTACTGTGAATGTGCACATGTCCTCCTTTGAACACACATAATCACAGTGAATCCAGACACTGAGCCTTCAGAGTGGCAGGTGTTAGACCAGTGGGTACTGCCAGAGTGGCTGGCTGCCTATCGAGGTGGTAGAATGGGCTGCAGCCAGATAAAGGGTGAAGCAAGGGTGAGCGGTTGACAAGGATGGAGTGCATGGTGGGTATTAAGAAGAGACACAGGGGAGGGCTGGTGCTGTCAAAGAAAACAAGGATAAGCTTCAGAAAACCAGAGAAAGGATGAGATATAGCTCGCAAGCGGCAGACTGCATTGGTAGTTGGAGAGAGAGAGAGAGAGAGGGAGAGGAAGAAATAAAAAAGAAAAAGAATGAAGTGTGAACAGACATGCCAAGTATAGCTTGCAGGGACAATGGGGAAGACATGCAAGAGGAAGGAAAAACAAAGTGTTGATCTGATGAGAAATGACTGGGGAAAACAACAACAGGGAAATAATAGAAATAATAGAGCCAATAGAAATAGTAGAGGTGGGGTTTATATGAGTTTATGTGCATATCCTCCTATGGTGCATAAAGTTCTATAAATGAGCAGGTGTGGAAGTAATTAGGTGAGAGTATCTTTCTGCAGGGGAACTTAGCACATGTGGAAACAATAGAAACAATGGAAAGTGGTTCTCCCTAAACTCAACAGTTACACTCTAGACAGGAAACAGCCTTATTATATGCCACTATTTAGATGAACTAAAGACAAGTATTGGGACAGTTACCTGATATGATCCAACACTGACTAAGTATTTGAATAAACAGATCAGAAAACACCATGTGCTTTAACCAAAAGTCCATTTTTACAGCGCTACTGTATGACACACAACAGAATATGCAGGAGGTACATAATCAACATGAACCCTTCAGAAGGTAATTGGATGATTCAGTGAATAGCAGATGGTTACTTCCTGTGTCACCTCACTGTCCCTGTCTGGCTGTGTGAGGTAGGTGCTGATCACTTGTGGGAGTCAGAGACACACTCACACCCACACACCTACACAAACATACAGTACACACAAACAAACAAGGCAGCTGGGGATTTGACGCCACTGCAGATGGTGTGTAATGGTTTGTTTACGATGTGTTGTTCTGCATGAGTTGGCTTTCCTGTTCAGATCACTGACCCTTGACCTCTGACCTCTATCTCTTACAGACCAGACGATTGTGGTTAGACCAAAGGGTTAGGTTTATATACTCCGTCTGCTTGTGTAACAGGTCTGTATTAATTCAAAACACCTAGGAAAAAGTGAGTCACAGAATGAAGAAGGAGTAGTTATTGCTAAATCCTGTGTAAATGATAAATTATTGTGCAGGAGAACTGATACTAAAGGTCCTGAGATGATGCATCTGTAATACGGCTCAAAAAGAAATTCCTAAAATTAAGAAAACACATTTTCTTGGCTATCACAGTAGCTCTAACGTGTCCTCAAAAATATGCAGCATATCGCAAACTTGTGTGCACATCTAATTTCCACAGAAATGAACAGGAATTTGTAGTTTTCCTTAACCCATAAGGATCCAGTGTAACATTTGTGGCAGTTCTCAAATGAATTTTTCTCCATATTTAACTTTCTTTAAGTGAATTATCACCATCTATTTTAATATTATCTTCTGTATTTTTTTTTCCTGTGAAAATATGCTATTTCCCAACATTTCTACTAATCTAACTAATTATGCAGAAAACCTCAGAGTAAAGATGATGATTATTATATCAAAAATAGGAAAAAGTGATTTTTTTTTTTTCTTCAGTAAAATCTATCATTAACTGGACATAAATCAAGTGTCTTGATCTACTGACATTAATCCAACTCCATGGGATTTACTAGTGAAGCAATGTTACATTCACTACAGAGCCTCTGGATGTCCCAAAGATGACAAATTGTATTTTACCAATTATTTAGATGGATTGGAAGGATTAATGGATCAACTGACATTAAACAGTTATACCAGTGGCTGTGTGGGTCTTCATGGGTTAAGCAGATCACACTACATGCAACTGCAGAAGATTAGACTTTTTTCATTGAGAACGGCAAAGTTAGGCATTTTTTCCAGGAACAATACTAACGAAACACCTTTTTTGTTGCCTCTGAGGTTGTTTTCTCATTAAACACACTTTTCAGCTATCTACATATAAAATCTGGATGGACAAGGAGAGTTACAGAGGGTGATGGGAAAGAGAAACCTGAGAGTGTGATGATGGAGAACAACAACAAATGGATTTAAACAACCAGAGAAAAAGACCTTTGCTCTGTCTTTTCTAAACACAAACAGACAGTAAAGCAAACATGCAGTCACAAGCAATCTGTCAATCACCATGAGTAAAGACACAGACATTAATAGTGACACAAATGGTGTCTGTCTTGATTTAACACACACACATACTGACAGACACAAGCAAAAATTGCAAATTCCTGACCACTCCCAATACATCGGGACTTTACTGACCGAACTGCTGGCTTTCAATTAGCCAGCCACAACTATGTGCCTCGCCTTCCTCTCCACCCTCTTCCGTTACTTTCCCTCTTGCTCTCCCACACCCAGAGCCTGGCTGTAGTTAATGATGGAGCAAAGAGTCAAGAGTGCAAGAAACAGGGAGGGATGAATGAAGACGGGGGGAAAAAATCAATGGCAAGTAAGTGAGAGGTGGTTAGACAATGAGAGAAAAGACATGAGAATGAGGAATGATAAAGGGAAGGAAGGAGCAGCAAGTGACAAGGATGGATTGGTGTGAATTACATGAGCAGAGTATCACATGAACACAATCATACCGACACACAAACACACAATTACAGATATTCATAGTGATTAGGTTTGGCTGCCATCACTGATGATCAGATCTGATATTCAACTCTACAGGAGCAGTCATCCATCTCTGCCACTAGTCTCCACTGGGTTATAGCACTATCTGATTAATTACAAATTAAAAACCTATCAACACTGAAACTAGTCACTAGTATTTCTTCATAAGTGATCTTATTTCCATGCAAAAACTCACCATTGTGTTGCTGAAATATTATTGAAATAGACTTTTTACAAGATTTGACAGGCTGCTTTAAGGCATTGCAACTAAGTCCAAAAATACATCAGAGGACCTTGACAATGATTTACAGATCATGCCTTGGAGCTGGAGAAAACAGAAAACAGTCAACAGTCCTATCAAAACCTTCAAACCACGACTGAACCAAACAATGCTCCAATTCACCAAACAAAGTCCCTACAGAGTCTCTCATTGCAGCTGCTGCTATGAAGTCAGGGCACAACCAGAAAAAATAAAACAGTTGCGGGAACTGGTTGGGCATTGGTCATGAAAGGCTGAGATGGTAAAAGAGAAACAGTAACCGGGTGGAGTGTTTGCATTCACCGTTTACGACGCTAAAGTTGGCTAAAATGCAGCTCAGGTCTGTTGGTGCCAGGACACAAGTAGCACACACTCCATGGGCCTTCTCATATGTCAAAACGCCTCGGTAGACCCTCCTCTAGGTGCCAACGTGCTTATGTCATCATTGAGGTGATCGCTATTGAGTTTCAACTGTGGACCAACTTGCTGTTAGAGCACGGTAGCCCCCTCCCCTCTCCAACAGCTTATGCATTCAATTATTCGCTGACAATAGAGACTGTTTCAGCTCTGCTTGCATGGAAAACTATGTGTGTATCTGTGTGTGCTTGCCCACATATGCTTGTGTGTGCGTGCTTGTGTCCAAATGACTTTGCAGCCAGCTGTTCTCACACAAAGGCAGTGTGTTTAAATGCAGCTGGGCTCCAGCACCCAGAGGGAGGAGTCAGAGCAGAAAGTGCTAAAAAGACAAATAATATACATGGGTGTCTTAAATCAAATTGTGTACATGCATGCAGTGACTGAATATGTCGGTGTGCATGGCAACATATGCAAATGTCTCATTGCATATTTGTTCCATGTGTGCACTTTGTTCTTGCAAGTGCATTCATTTCTTTGGCCTGTGGCCTAAAGGAGAGCAACAGTAGAGTGAATTTCAAGCTATAAAACAAATTTGTTTAGAGCTAGGAGAGAGCACAGGGAGCTTAGAGTCTGCCAAGTAGTGATCACTTCAACAATTTATAGGCACACTAATGCTTGATGGCTCTTACACGGCTGTGCACACTCAGCTTAATACATCGGATCTGCATTATCATATAGTAGCACAGTGGGAACTCAGGCAAGCAGCGTATGTGCACACCTGTGTGTCTTATTTCGACTGTATCACTGTGTGTGGTCTGTCAGTACATAACCAACAAGCCTACAGAGCATTTATGAAATGCTGTATACAGGTTCCAGACCCACACTCATAAATATCTTTGGGCTGGGAAAAAAATATATAGATACAACCTGTACGGTAGTTTATTATGAGTAAGTACAGCACAAAACACTAATAACAGCAGCCCCCCTCCTGTTTCCTTTCCATCTTGAAGGGGACCAGGGGAATGAACTGGGCTGCACTCAAAACAGACTGGGTTGTAAATCTTCCCTGATGGAAACAGAAATAGAGAAAAATAGACTGCGCTTTTTGGGAAAACACTGAATAAAAAGCTACAAGGAAGTCAGAAGTGTCATATATCTGCATGCTTCAAAGCTCCAAAGAGCTCTCCACCACTTCTAGAAGCATAAAGTGAACCAAAATCATCTCCAATGAGCTTCCTTTTCCAATCAATTTGGAAAAGGAAGTAATGGAGAAACCCTAATGAGAGAAACTGGCAGACAGGACTGTCTGGAGGCTCCAAGAGGTAATTAATTAATTAAGAAATACACACACAGCAAAACTGTGAACTTCACTGGCACAGTTGAGTGTTGTGCACATCCTACTGGAAGCCACTGACAGTTAAACAAGTTGGTGTTGTATTATTAACTGCTTGAGCTGCTTTTCCTGTAAACTAGAAGAAAACAGAGAGAAAGGAGAGAAGGATTTAGAAAAGGGGAGGGAATGAAGCAGGTCCTACTAAGCCCCTGATCAAAGACTGCTGTGATTTCTCTGAATGAGAACACTCCTCTTGTACATCCCTAAGTGGATTGATGGAATTAAGTGGATTTAATCATATGAAAAGATACACGTGAGACAAAAAGGCATCGGGGTGACACTGGTATCCACTCACTTCCAGAATTTTTTTAAAGCTCATACAGTTCTTTTTCTCTCACACATAAAATTACAGTTTGAAGAGAGGTGTTAGTGTGCGAACAGAAGCTGGCTGTGACACTGATCATTTGTACTGATATGACTGTAAGGCACTGGGTGGAATTTGCAGCGCAACACTGTCGAAAAACACAAAAATACTAATGCGCTCTCTCTCCCACTTCATCTTTCTGGTGTCATGGTGACTGACAACTCTCATTATGATGTGTAAATTCACACTTAAGGGAAATATAGGGGAATATAGGGATGTGAAAATGTAATAAACTGAAGTGTTTCTGGTCAAACCAGCCTCTATCACAGTCTCAAACTGGCCAATATTTCTATCCTGCGAGATTTGCAAATGGAACACACAAGCTACAGCAAGAAGCATGACTACATGAAAAATACAAAACACTTAGATTGCAGTGAATATATTAGCATTTTCTCATCATCAAAAATATTCCTTTGAAAACATGCCAAATTTATTTGGTGAATTTGCATAATTTTAGAATCACATCAACATCTCCAACCTGCTGCAATGAAAGAAAAATCAAAGCTAAAATACAATTGTGAAACTAAATAAATTCTGCCGGTATTATATGTGACTAATTAAAGTCTTAAATCAAACAATGAACCAGAGACAAAATCAGATGAAAAACATTTGGAGAGAACGCTCTGTACTGCAGAGTTGCTGGAGTGAAACAGACAAATGGCAGATCAGAAATATCCACAGGGGCAAAAGAAGGGTTGGAGGCCAAGAGGTCATGGTGTCACAATTTCCCAAAGGAGAGCAGCCTCCCTGCTGGCTCTCAAACCATTAAGCTCCTTTGCCTCCATAGTGGGGTGAGGGGATGAACAGTTATCTCATTCACACAAGACTCTCCAAACACATACTGTGCATCAAAATGTAAAACATTTCAAAAGCTCTCATTAGCTGACTTTTACAAATAAGCACAGCCCAAACCCCCTGCTGATTAACAGTTTCAACAACCCAACACCATTTTGGTGAGAAGTGCACAGTGCTCAACACGATAATCCCAGGCTTTCCTCCTTGTCTGAATCAGGATGAGGAAAACGGGGTTAATTAGCTCAGCCAGTCTAACTAGCATTTAAATCTGCCAAATTCTCCGCCCTGCTGTTTTCTGACACTGCTCACTGTGTTCTATACCAGTCTATAGCAGAGACACAAATGAGGAAGTCTATTTAAGCCAAAGAATTTAGAGTTAAAGGCATTTATTTACACTGAAACAGCTCAGAACAGCGAATTTGGATTTTCTATCAACATCAGTAGGGAAGTATTCACCATATACACACACATAGTCCATTTACACTATGTCTACACCCTCAACTTTTCGTAATCTCTCATTATTGAAGTTCACCTCAATTCAATTATGCCTATAAACCAAGATCTATATTAGAAAAACACGCAATAAAACAATGTTGCATACAGTTTCTACTGTCTAAATCAATACAAGGTTACTGCAATCCATGTAAATGTGGTCGTTTTCTTAGTCTCTCATTTGATGGGTTCTCTCCGCACCCATGTAGCCATCGGCTCTGTAGTTGAAGCTGCTTTTATGACTCTGTATTATTCATCACCCCTGCTACTGTTGCCGTATTTAGACTATATGATCACATGTGTATATATAACCACATGTACAGGCCCCATGTGAGATCTGATGGCGAGTAGGTGGGGCTTTGATCTGCTCGCCACGAAGGTGTAAAAGACAAAGAAAGAGTCAAATATGCACTACGACAAAGCAGCAGATAGTGAAACTGTGAGTATGTGTGGATCGTCGTATGTGTGTCCTTGAATCGTTATCGACTGAAAAGAGGCCTGAAGTGGATGAGGTTCATTATAATATTCATGAGGATGCAAGAGTTCAGAGCTGAATATAAGCAAAGCTGGATATCACTGAATTGACCCTCAGTCCTTGCCCTCGGGGTAAAATGACTGAAGAAGAGGCAAATGAATCATGTCTGGAAGGCATGTGAGTGTTTCTGTGTGTGTGTAACGCAGAATATTCAAACACTGATAAAAGCATTTATCAGCGCTAGAGTAACAGTATGGAGCGACCAATTTTATGTCTCTGAGCAGATTTTGAACTGAAAGCAACTGACACTACAATATGAGAAGACTCCCTGCGTTATAGTGAAGAACAGCTTTACAGCCCTGTGGTATGCGATGAATTACTGGATGCTGTGCATTCAGAGCCAAACCCAAACAATATTGTTTTTGCTGAATAGTAAAAATAGTACTCGTTTCATCAACTTAATTAATGACGGTCGTTAAAGTCACAGGGAGCACATGTAAGGTGAGATCTTCCCGCAATCTTTGAGTTTGTCACTTTAGTCCCCCCCCCCTTGCTACTTTACAGCACTTACAGGCTGCTCTGGTTACTAATGGTCCACGTTAACCCTTCACGTACCTGCATGCATGTATATTTTGTATGAGCGTGCCAGAATGTGAGTAGATTTTGAGAAAACTCAGTGAGAAAATTAGTTTAGGAACACAAGAATACGTGCAATAGCAACTGAGATTGAGAAGCAAATGAGGAATTTAAGTAATAGCTTCAGGTGTGTAAGCATATATATGCATTTTTTAAAAATACTTTAACAGAGCAAACGCTTCCAACTATTTACATATTTGTGCTCAAACTTACAAACAACTTTTAGTCATTTACCTAGTTTCTAATTCTGCACACAGAAACAGTTATTTTGTTTAGTATAGATTCAGCTACAAGTAAACAATGCACAACCTCTTCCTGTCGACATGTAAACGTTCAAGTGGATGCAGTCTGAGAATCACATGGTTTTCCATGATACTACACTGGCCTGTTTATCCTTCATACATCTGTCTGCTGAGAAAAATGTAGTGTGATAGTTTATCAAAGCATAAAAGTTACATTTAGGCCATTTATACACACATACTGAAGTTGGTTTTCACAAAGGTAAGACTGTTGTATCAGGACCTAAATATGAGTACAGATTTCTGGCTGTGATCACATAATCTGGAAGCAATGTTAATTACAGTTAATCCATCTTTCACTGCAACAGAAAACTGTAACAGTTGAAAAAAAAGTGACGTAAACATGATACTGGATGATTTGTTCTAAAAATATGAAAACTGTCATGTATTGGTCAAGTTTTTCCACTGTGGAACAAATGTAGAACAAGGGTCATGCCTGCTTTAACTTCCCAGTGTAAGGGTATTTATGGAGGCTCCATGCTTTTCTGGCTACAAATAAACACACAGGCCCACAGAGATAAATAACAGTTAATGTGTAAAACTGTAACAACACCACATTTGGGACACAGAAGTAAAATGTGCACAACAGACCTTTCATATTCCCTGGTGAAACTAATTTGTGAATTATTTTGTGTCTTGTGTGGAGTACGTGTTACACACACACACACACACACACACACACACACACACACACACACACACACAACCCTCTCTGTTGGCAACATCTAAATCCAACTGAGTTATCCTGTAAGCAGTATGATATGTGCAGAACATGTTTGAGTGAGGTTAAAGCAATATCTTTGATATTATTATCGATTCTATGCGGCCATTTGAACATTTTATCAGAGGGCCATGGGAGCAAGATGATTATCCATTACATTAGACCTCAACAGACCTAGTAAGTGCATGCATGAAATGTGTGTGTGCGTGCGTGTGTGTATGGTTATGTGCACACATTTTGTGGTTCCATTCATATCAGAAACACAAAAGCAATTCCACTAAACAAACAGAACCAAATCATGAACTGCAGCACAGATGCAGCATATGACAGAAAACTGACACAAACATACACAGACCACAGTATGCAGGTATCTAACAGCCTGTCAAAAGGCAATGTATAAATATGACTGACAGCTCAGCATCTGCTTTCTCGGATAAACATGACAGTCAGACGTGGATTGGGTCTGATTGTGAGCACGGAGCTCTGCATTAGCTGCTTGTCTGATAATCAGTCTGTGAGTCTGAGCTGTTTCCTCCATGACTATCAATCCCTTCCCGATCTCCCTCTGCATCATCAGGTCATCACTCCTGTCTAATCTCTCTGCCTATCTGCCTGTCTTCTGTTAGTCCACCCTTCCTATCGTCATCCACTCCATCAGCATCATCAAACCAGGCCTCCGCTGATATTAAAACGTACACACTGATCCATACAAGAACAGATCTGTCACTCTGATTCAATCACCATCTGTTCTCCCATTCAATTTCTATCTTACACTCTATCTTTTTTCCTTGTTGAGGTATTGATGTTTGAACAAACAAATTGAAAACTCTTCTGAAACACTTGCTTCTGAAAGGAGAGTGAAAATAGGACACGACATTTCTGAAGTAGTTACGCCATAGCATGTCAGGGCCGTTTTAGAATTGGCTTTACAAAGTCTATGTTTGAGTCATGGAGCCAGGAAGTGAAAGCAGGAGCAGAGGAACACCAAAGCTGAGCAAGAGAGGTTCTGTGAGAGAGTAAGAAACCCCAAGAGAGAGAGAGAGAGAGAGAGAGAGAGTATGAATAAGATAACTTAAAAGATCTATAATTGGGTGGGTGGAGAAGCAATATCCTGGCGAAACAGAATTTAAGTACCTCATTTTTCACGCTATTCCTTGGACAACTGGCTCAAGGAGATACACACACTAAACAAAGTCTGATTCACTCCCCTACTCCACAGCTGCTGTCACACCGTACACTACACAAACTAATGGGCTGCACTTCCCACTCCGTTTCACAGGCTGAGGAAGTCCTACCTATCTCAACCCCAACAGTGGCCTCCTGAGAAAAAACAATGGAAAATATCAGCAGAGAAAGCAGAATGACCTCTACTGCAGACACGCTGCATGGAGAATGAAAAGAGAGAGGGACAGAAACACGTGACTGCGGAGGTAAAGAACGCTAGAGAAGGGAAGGAAGGAGGGGAGACCAGACAGATACAAGGAGAGGAGACAGCCGAGATACCCATCTTTGATAGAGGGAGCAAGAAAGAGAGAAACCGAGCCGGGTGGACAGACAGAAACTTGACAAGAGACAGGTTCTCTGCAGTAAGTGGTTATTGATCGTAAGACAAGGGCCAAAGGAATCTACAGCCAGAGAACAGACACAGGATGCTGACTGTTCCCCCTCGTATAATTGCAAATGGAATGAAAAGCTTCAGCGCAACTACAATTAGCAGCATTTGTTGAGCAACAGCATGAAATGAAATGAGTCAGGATAACACAGTGCAGGGATCTATGCATGTGCAAAACCACATCAGGGATACTGTGTACTGGGGATGTTCTGTAGGCACACTGAAGAGCTCTGGCACATCACTGACCTTTTCACAAGTAATGATCAGAGATGACTGTGGTTTTAACAGTGGTAGGAACAGAATGAACACAGAGAGCATGCAGTAAGCTTCAACACACACACACACACACACACACACACACACACACACACACACACACACACACACACACACACACACACACACACACTGGTTCAGGCTGTGTTCCAGGAATGAAAAGATCACATCTGTCTTTCTCTCTCAATTTCTGAGTGATACTGTTGCAGGTGACCTTTTAAATTAACATGAGACCAACATCCAAACTCCATCTCTCTCTCTCAATCAGGAAGCATCCAGTCATTAAGCAAAGTGAAAGCAATCAGCAGAAAGAGATGAAGCCAGTTGTTTGGTTAATCTGTGTATGGATAGAGTTTCAGTGGCACAAGTAAAGTGATTATACGAAGTGGTTGGAGCTACCAGTTTGTTGGTTGAATGTACTTGAACTACAAAACCCGAATGAGTGCCTGTCACATACACTTAAGCTTTCCAGCCACTGCTCTTAAGGGGACAGCATCAGAGGAGACATTTTTTTGGTGGCTGGCCTTTCTTTACAGCATTGCAGAGGTTAAGTGTGTGTGTTTAAGCTAAAAGCCTGGGGAACTGCTTTCCAAAATAGAATTGGGCCTTGATGCATAATAGACATTTGTCTGCTGTGTGGATGGGCATGGAAGGAGTAAAATAGCATCCAACAATATTCCATTCATATGAGAAAAGCTGGAACATTTGAGATTTTTCTAAAACAAATAAAAATATTAAGCATGTCTACTTTTGTCCTGCCAAATTAGGACATTTATGAAGTATTATGAGGTAGGAAGAGGTTGTGGGAAATGTCACTTTGTAATTACAGCTGAACTGTTCAACACCTCATTTACTCATTGATTATGATGAAGATTCTTACACAGGATGAGCTATAAAGAGAGAAAAAAAACTGCAAAATGAACAGTACAGATCGCTTTATTTTGTAAATGTGCTAGTCATTGTCCATGAAATGTTGCTCATGTATAAAAATGTGTCACTTGATGTGCAAACATAATTGAAAAATCTGTCACCGACAACAGGCACAACATGTCATGCTGTAGCCAAACTCAAACAACTCAGATATTTTACTTGTCATTTACAGTTGGTAAATTGAGTGTTTCTACAAATCACTAGATGCCAAGCAGCTGTCAGTTTGACATTTAGTTTTGAATGCAACATTCATGGAGTTTACTGTAATTATGTCATTTTAACATACTCCCTCTGCTACTGGAACATATGATGTGTGCAAAGACGTTGTCAAACAAGTCTACCAAAACACATTTTAATAATATCTACTGGATTAATCTGAATAAATCAACCTTCATGATTTCCCATTGATATAGCTGTTGTATAATTAAGAAAACAGACTTAGATGTCAAGAAGGGTGACTTATTTAATAGTGGTGCTAGGTCCCCTGAGGGTAAACATCATATGATCAGACTTGCTCCAATCAATACTAGACTCGATAAAGTGGCTCCACTGATCATTTCAGATCCAGAACAATCCCGCGTGACTTAACGGTGTCAATATGTCACGGTTACAAAAAGACACGTTTCCCATTTGTGTCAGCCACAAAATGCGTTAAATCTTACTGAAATAGCCCGGTTATAAACAAAACAACTTGCTTACCCTTTGATTCTTTGAGTTGTTCATCATATTCACAGAATTAAAAAAAACAAAAAAACACTCTGCTTCACAACTCTCAAAAAACCTGCAGCAACGGCGCTTTACGCAACGCCAAGGTCCGCTCAACGTGCCACACACACCCGGAGAAATTAACTCAGATTTTCCCAGAGAAAGAGAGGTCCATTTATAGACGAAATGGAATGTCACTAGAAACACAGAAAGAAGTAGCTGGACTCTGAAGTTGTGTATTCCTACGATCCGCGCAGAGGACAGGACACCAACCCGCCCGCACTTGGAAATTTGGGAACTGTCGCGGTCATGTGTGTATGTGTTGTCTTCTTTAACGCCATCGTCACTGTTTTCGTCGTCGCCGTCCGTGTGGCTCCAGGAGCTCCAGTCCGGACTTGAACGCACCAGCAGCACAACGGAGGATAAAGAGTGACCGATGATGCACAAACGGAGAGCCGTTCCTGAGGAGGCGTGTGCGTGTGCGCGTATTTAATCTGTGTGGAGCTGCGCGCAAAAGGACAGAGCTGTGGAAACGGTGTCCAGCGACGGCCGGGGGTCCTTGAGGGGTGTCCCAAGGTCGATGGCAGCAGGAGCAGCAGCCTATCTTTCATCAGGCGTTCATTCACTAGACTTTAGAAACAGTTACTCAGTGCAAAAGCGACGTTATGCGCAAAGATGTGGCTGTCAGTCCTGGAGTCAAATCCATTATTCCAATCTGTTACCGTCCCGGGATCTGTCCTGTATCTTAGAAAAACGGCAGCTCACGATTTAAAGCTCTTTGGGAGACACTAAAATAAGACGGATTTGGCAGCCCATGAGTCTGGCCATAGTTTGAAGTGGGCTGCAAGAGTGTCAGTCAAATCCACTGTGGCTGCTGTGTGCCTACACCGCCCACTGTGGAAAAAAAAAAGATTTTGCTTTTTTTTTTTTTTTTTTTTTTAAATTATGACTCAGCACTTTTTTCCCAAGGCACTGGTCAATATACAGTTTACATAACTGAACGGCACACGCAAAACTATCCGTCCCCATATGGCCTTGTTTGTTTTCATGTCTTTGAATACTGTCTTTTTTTAATACACTGGCAACACAATCACAGAAAAACTACTTAAATAAAGATGTAAATACTACTGCAACTGTACAACCCAAGAGGTTAGATATCTTAGCTACTGTGTCTTCTATAATGAAGATGTGGATCTATGTAACGGATTGGCTGCAGGCTTGGGAAGATTTATCTGCATTGTAAATATACCATCAGCTCATACTGTAATGCAGCAGTGTGGCATTAGCATTCATGCATATAAAGTACATAAAATATGTAAATAAAAACTAACACTTCAACATTCAGACCTAATTGTTTGCATAATAGCCATATATAGCCAATGCATTCCAAAAATGTGTAATCTTTCTCCCCGTCCTTCCTCTTGACATATCTGCGTCTGCTTATTGCTTGGCTTATAGGTATGCTGGGAAGTTGTTGCGCAATGGAGTGCATCGCCTTGTCAACCGGTGATGTATGATAGTGATTTGTGGGCAGGTGGAAATGGAAAACACAGCTCAGCTCTCTTAGAATTAAGTGTGGGAATAAACAGGGGGTAGGCTGAATCAGCTGACCAAGAACTGAGTCCAGAACATCTACACTGTAAAAACCTATCAAAGGACACTTCATTGTTGATTTTCAAGCATATGCAGAACATTAAATAACAATTCTAAATAAAATAAGTGTTTTGCCATTTTTACACTCTTAAAATCTCCCTACATTAGCATAGCAAATGGGCATAAACAGACTAGAGGGAGACAAAACAACAAAGCTCGTTTTGTTTGTGGGTGAGTTGAGAAATGGGATGAGATATAGAGTCCAGAGATGCAGCAGATGATGTGTAGGAGGAATGGGATGGAGGAGGAGGGAGTCAGTCTGTGGGCAGCCTTGGCTAATAGCAGCACGGCAACAAAGTCCATTTCAATGGTGCAATAATACATCTGTGTATCTGGCAAGGGGCAACAACCATGACTGGAAGATGAAGCCAGTGAAGCACGTACCTCGAGGTGTAATATCACTGATGGTGGTGGGAAAAAAAAAGAAATAAAATCACCTGCTAAAAGCACTGTCAATCTTTTTTTCCCCATGACTCATCATGGTCTTATTTACTATCTTTAGACACTCTGATAAGTGTAGGGATGTACATTTTATAAATAAATGTTGTGATGATAAGACTTCCAACCTAATAGAAGGATTTGAAGTCTGTTGATTAACAGCTTGGACCACCTTCCTGTCTACATTTGGGGAAAAAATGCAAAATTGATGCTTCAATTTAAACAAATGGGGGACTTTATGGTAGTTATAACCACTTGTTTCTGTATAAATACAGCTTTTTACCTCTCACTATCAAAGCAGGTCTGCCTTGTCATAGCATTTTCTTCCCAGATCCTATGACTGACTACACTGTTAAAATAATAATAAAATAAATAAAGTCATAAAGTATTAAAAAAAAAAAAAAAGGGCTTCAAACTTTATGCAAACACACCCCGCCCTCTCTCTTCACTCATCTGTGTTAGTAGACGTGTGCAACAAAAACAAGATGAGCCCTGATAACTCTGGATTTAGAGCTGTAAATATCCAGTTAATCTGATTAAGGTTTCATCGGCATGTAGCTGTGCCAGGAGCCAGGAGAGAAGTGCTGTCAGTGACAAATTTACACTCACAGTAAACTGGGAGGTAAAGGAGGGAAGTGCTGGTACCAATACTAACACACACACACAGCTACACTATACACAGATGAAACCGTTGGATTCTAAATGGGCTGAAAAGGTGCGATAGCACATATATCCTCCTGACACCCAGCAAAGTGAACGTTTCAGCTTTTTTGCTTTAAATAACTGTCTTGATCAGAAACCACATAATGTAACAGTTTTTTTTTTCAATATATTTTTATTTATTTCCATTTTATTGGAATGTGCTTTATAGTGGACAACATTTTGTCCCCTACAGAGGAAAAAATGCATTGCTGGGTAAGTCAATTTACTCACACCTGTAAGAACCAATTAAAGTAGCCTTAATAGATTGAATTAATTAAATATTAACTGTTTTAAATCATAAGGAGTCGGCTTTAGTCATTCCACATGGGGTGACGCAGTGGGACCAGCTGAATGAATGATAACATTCCCTGTGTCATTAGCATGCAGTTCACAGGATGAGGAGACATTCCTTCAGGCAGACTAACCTACTCAGCCCTCTCCCTCCGAGGCTTGAGCACTTCCTATTGACTCACAGACAAGAGTGGTTTTCCTAAACACACAAGGAAGGAAAGGCTCTTCCTCCGCTGCTATTGCTGCTGCTGCACATGCTCAGGATCCCACCCACTGTAGCATCACAGAAACACCTAACAGCCGTTTCTAGCTCCGTTTCTCATAACTGAACATCTGTTTTCATGACAATTAACTGAAATATTCATCTATATCATGACTGGAGAAATGACTGCACAGTTGTTAAGATTATACTCAGGGTTTGTGTGATCTGAATAGGAGGCCTTGCTGACCACAGTTGTTGAAGGACTTGTGTGTGGTTCTCTTACACATAATTTAACAACCTTTTTCAGTGTTTTGTTTTCAGAAAGGTCTCATGGACTGACCCAAAAGAAACATAACAGCACATGAACAGCTTTCAGTAGAAAAGAATAAGATAAAGTTTATACTTTTCTTTCACCATCACCACTTTTCAATAGTATTTGTCTAATTTTTTTCCTGTTATGACTGTATGATAGTCACATAAATTGCATTTACTGGATTACACAGTGCAGTATATTAATACACTGTTGCCCATTAAGTTGGAAACATTTCATTTTCAGATACATTCCTCTTTTTACTCCTATCTATACACATCAGTAAGCACCAGGTTAATGAATACCTACAGAGGCCCAGTTCCATTTTATTTATCAAGAATAAATCACATTATCACAAATATTTCATAAGAAGGGGTTAAAATATTTCATTCCAACTTTATGGTAAGCAGTGTATTTCAGTGCTGTGTTTTTAGATGTATTAAGAAAAGACCCCCATGAGGTCTAAATGTTCCAGAAAGTGAATGGATAAATAATGAATAATTAGACCTTACTTGTGTGTGTAGAATGATCAGCCTACAGGCCCCCTCATGGCCACCAGGGGTCATTGCAATTACAACAGTCCTATTTGCAACCCTCACTGTTTCCACCTGTAAAACTATATGCACATTGTTATTTTACTGTCATAGTTTTGTCTTATGCAAGAACCAACCAACATGAAGAGACCTGTTTCCCTGTCACAGTTAGGCAGCTTTAACTGCTGTCAAACAAGTCTCACCCCTTATGTAAATACACATCACAGGTGTGGACAGGTTGATTAATTAATAAACTTGTTTTTGGCAATATAAAGGTGATAATCAGTCACTTTTTGGACCAATGTAGTTCATATATTGATGTATTTTCCTACTATGTGAATAGAATATATAACTATGGTGTACCATTACTTATCTTTGTCACAAGGCGAGCTGAAAATGCCATCTATCATCCCGGCTTCACAGACATGGAAATATAATCAACATCACAGGACACTTATGTCACCGCTTCATGGCAATTATGTGAGTTAAAAAACAACTGTGATTATTCATAGCTATATATAGGCACAGCTGTATTGACTGTAAGTCTTAATGGATTTTTGGGTGACAGCTGTGGTGGACAACTGTGAGGGCATGAGCTGCGTTTTTCATGCAGGCTTAAAATACTTCATTAGTAAACTTACATGTGTAGTTACATAACAGCCAACAGCTTCTTTGTGTCTAGTGACATACTGACCAATGACACAGTGTTGCAGAGGGGCTCGCTCCCCTGGGGATTACAGGGGTCTACAGGCTACTGTAGACACCGGTATCAGCCAATCATTTCACATCAGCTTCTCCTTTGAACCAATAGAAACTTTCCACCATGTTCCCAGTGTCTCCCAACAAAGGTAAAATGGATTAACCTCTTCAGCTCCAAGTGATTTCGAGATTAGAAACACACACTGACATACTGTATGGACACCTGTCAGCGTGAGGGGTAATCGCCCTGAAGGGGCTCAATAAGCTTTTAATAGCTTCAGTAATGGAAGGGTTGAGGCAGGACACATAGGGTACAAGAGTCAAATGTACTGTGTGTTAAATAGGTCGGAAATGTTTAAGTGTTTTACAGTTTAGTTCTTTGGTTCAGTTAAGTCGGGGGAAAAGTTGTGAGCTTTATTTTTCATTTTGATCAGTTTTAGCAAAGTTTTAATTTTGTTGTAGTGTTTGTCTTCTTGGGGGGGGGGGGGGGGGGGGTCATGGTTAATGGGTGAGATAGGGTGAAATAATGTATAACATCAAATATAATACAAAAACACTTTTATTAGTAGGTCTCATATTGTACACGATTTTATTGTTGTTTACCAACACTGGGAGGAGATTTTACCTGCAATTCTACTTCATTTATGTTGCTTTTATTCATTTTAGTTTTGTGGTTTCATCTTCAATTGATGACGTCATATGATTTGCAGAAGGCCTGAAACTACTGAACAAGTTCCTTGGAGGATTTAAGTCTATTTTAAAGAACTAGGAAAGTAATATTCTTAATCAATGTGATACTTCTAAATTTGTACCGAAATAATTTTTTGAAATCTTACTTTAAAAACAATCTTGGTCCTATAATTATTTTGTATTATATTGTATTATAACAATTCTTTGTTTGTTGTGTCTTGATTTGTTGTAACTATGTCTATGCTGCTCTCTCCAGGTTGCTCGTGGAAGACATTTTTTAACCTTAATGAGGATTTCACCAATTCAACTAAGTACACATATGTATATATTCAGTATATTATACTATACTACAGGAAACAAAATAATATCTGCTAGTTTTACTTTCAGTCTTAGATTTCATAAACTTTAATAACCCTAGAGTGCAGTTGGGTGTGTTTTGTGTGTGCAAGAAGACAGTTGAGTAATGACTAAGGGACCATCACAACACTTAAGCACAACAGTCTGTGTCAATTTAATGCCTTTCAAAGTGTTGTGCAAATCCTTCCACATATACGGGTTTTCCTAAAGTGACCCTGAGTTTTTGACCCTTACTCCCACTGATGACATCATCCGGCTGGAGCATTTGTTCCACTGATCTCATCATGGTGAGACACAGAGGTAGTTTTTTGTGGCGGGGGTGTTGTTTGGGGGGTTTAACAGCTCAGTCATGCCTCTCTGCACCTCACACAACAACAACAGGCTCCTTTCAGCTGCCTTGGCCCCTCAGATCTACCTTAACTTCCAGCTTCTGCTGACCCGCCTCCAAACCTGGAATTCCCCTTTAACAGTTCGCCTGTGGTTTTTTGGCTTTCCTCAACAGCCATGAATTTTCCTCAAGGCTAGGAATCGATCAAAGCAAGCAACATGAAACACCAGCTAGTCCTGCTTTCCAGTACTCATGATGCAGGTATAAAAAAGCTTCATGCAGATGTTGTGGCGCATTCCATTCAACTTGGTTTCAGAGTTTCTGAGAATTAAATAATAATTCTGTGGAAAACACACAGCTTTTGATGTGATGCAAGTGGCTGTAAAAACTAGAAAGGCTACAGAGACAACAACGTCATTACATTACATATAAATGAGACATGAGATCCTTTCTTGTCCTTGATGAAAACTAAATGGACCTCAGATGGTCTGACGGCCTCTCTCCAAATGCTGACAGAGATGTTCCACCTGCCAAATACACACACCCACCAGTGACATCCACATATGAACACAGTAACATGATGGCCAAGGATAACACAGTGTGCAGTGATACAATTAGACACTTGGGCATGCTGCTGACTGACACACACACACACACACACACACACACACACACACATACACACACACATAACAAATACACCCGTTATGTCACAAAACATGACATCATAGCCACACAGATGCTTCTGGTGCTAATGATGTAATCCATTACAGGTGAATATGCACCAGGGAACATGTTGCTTTAAAAGGTAAAGATTGTTTATTGAGAAAGCTTGCTTAGTACTTGTAAATGTACCTCTCTGATTTCCACCTACACTGTTCCAGGCCACACTCTTTGCATTGGTAATAAGTGTCAAGGGAAACGGAGAGAAAAAAAAAATCAACATACAGGAACTGACAGATCTTAGTGAAGCACATATAAATCTCCCACACACACTGTGTACATAAACCTCAAAGATAAATCAATTAAGTCATTGCACGAGTGATAAACATGTGCATGCTCATACACACTGCAGAGTGCACAAACAGATCAGACAGATGTAGGCATAAATTGCAGCCATATGGATAAACATCTACAGATACACAGACTCAGTTAAACAGATTATCAAATGTTCGTTCTAACAGTGTGTCTGCTCACTCACACACACACACACACACACACACACACACACACACAAATCAAACCACGTGAACAGCCTGTACTTCCAGCTGCTTCTCTAAAACATGTTCAGATGTTTTTAATTACATGTTTTGTAGAGGAGTCCAGCATTTTTAATATCTCCACTTGAAAACAATGAGTTATGAGCTTGTTGAGATGATAAGTCAAACATAACTTTGAATTCAATCTGTGCTGATTTGAATAATGCCTGCAGTCTTCATTCCAAAGGCTTAAGTGGCTCTAATTTACTCTGCAACAACAAAAACTGTGAAATCAAGTGAATGTGTGTGTGTGTGTGTGTGTGTGTGTGTGTGTGTGTGTGTGTGTGTGTGTGTGTGTGTGTGTGTGTGTGT
>JAPSES010000219.1:6635888-6659621 GCA_029822895.1 Maxillicosta whitleyi
CCCATGGAAGGATCAGAACTATTGGTGCAGTTAAATCCTCTGAATGTCTCCTGGAATCAGAACCAAAGGTGGTGCAGCTAAATATTGAATGTGTGACATTTTTTTTTTGGCCAGGCAGTGTACTTGTGGAGGGTCTGTTGCTGGATTGGGTTTGCATCAGTAACAGATCCTCAGCTGTTAGCGCACACACTCACACCAGTTACCATACACAGTCCACTAACCACAACCCACCAAGGTCACAACACTCATATCTAAAAACATGTTAAGCCTCATAAAAGCACAGTCTGCACTATATTCATTTCCAGCTATGAGGATTACATCATCACACTGCACTATACGTATATGTTAAGTATAAGAAGACATCAATGAACAATTATTTAAAAAATGCCATAAAATTCCAAAACATGGCTCAAATTAACACCCCCAACAATCATTCAGTTTTTACTTTATAGTGTCAGTGATATCGTCTCTCTAAGCCAACCATTAAATCGTTGGACCAGCACATCCGGTCAGTGAAGCTTAGATAAGATAAGGCTATGAAGTGCTGTCCTTGGGTCTGTGGAAGGCACCAGTCAAAAGTCAGCACAGGGCAGTCTGCATCTCTGAGATTCACATTTTTATATGACAAGAAAGAACACAGACTTTGAAGGCTTTTGACTTCTAACAATGTTCATATCTATGCAAAATATGAGGACTGTGGGCTGCTGTTCAGCCTACTCACTGTGAAAATTAACAAACTGAAGACTGAGAGAAAGAGAAAAAAAAGATAAGATTATGTGAATTACAAATGATTCAGGAAATTATACTCCATAATGAACTTCAAAGTAACCCTGGCTATTTGTATAAAAGGAAAAATTATGTCCGTCTTTGTTTGACTCAACAATTACATGATTAAGAATCTTTATTAAATGCTCAATTTACAAAATAACATTTTGTTCTCCGTTTCACTAAACGACTCAGTCATTACCATTCGGAACAATAGCAGGACATTGGTTGGATTTAATTTAGGCTTGAAGAAAGTGAGATTAAACAATATTCATTTGTGCTAGCACTCAGACGCACAGTACTCCGCGGTGATGTGTACACAAAGCTCGCGTAACAAAAAAAGAGTTAAACATTGGCAAGCAAAAATATCCCTCAGCATACCAAGGAAGCCTCCAAGCATAAAACTCCAGTGGTCATGCTTTGTTTTAGTAAAAGGGTCTTAGAAGAGGTAAACTTTTCCCTGGCATCTCTCCTGAACCCCTGCAGTGTTCAACATGCCGGAAGGCCCTGAGGGTGCATGCACACTCTCTAATGCTTACTCAGATTTAACCAGGACTGTGCAACCCCACACTAATGTGGAGGATTGGGCTAGGAATCCCACATCATAACTCCATTTCACAACTCTGTGTATACAAGTCTTTATGAAACTTGGCAACTTTGGATGAGCAGTTGCTAAAGAAATGCACTTTGAGAAGCTGTGGGCCTCTGAGCTCCTTAGCCTAGCACTTTATGCACCCGAACAGCTCTTGGTTTTGGGCTACAGAGCAGCGATGGACCATTGTTCTCTGGGTACACGGAGCTGCCTTGAGAGGGAAACTTGGGGGAACTTTTGGCATTCCTTGAAAGCAGCTCTTTCTTAGTGAGTTCATGGTCTGAGGTGCTTCCTCTTTGCTGGCAGAAGAGTTGTCCTGGCAACTTCTATATGACCTGGCTTCTTCTCTGTATGCAGGGAAGCAAACGTACGCTTACATAAATAGGCTTAGTTGATCAAATTTTCGTCTAGGCCACATTAAACACTAGCTAGCAGAGCCTGCACTGAGGAGCTGCTCACAGTGCAAGGTCTGCCTCTGTGACCTATAATCCACATCTAAACATCTGGAGAAAACATATCCGTTAGTCTGATTGAGAACACAGTGATACTTTAGTTTCCATTGATAAAATATTCTTTACATACACCTGAAAGATCAAAATGTGAAGGATACCAAAATCAACCAAAGACTGGGGTCACAACCTCAGGCTCTTCAGCCCCTCTCCAGAGGCTCCCTGCTTTTATTAGGTTATTATTTTGCAACACATTATCTGTTTTACTGATTTCTCTCAGTGAATTCAGTGACCCTGAGCTGATATCATTGTGTTCTGTGCACATCGGGGCCACTAGGTTAATTGCTTTATGTGGATGAGGAAATAAAAAGTATGCCTCATACTGTTTGTTTGTTTTTCATTAAGTGAAAATGGGTTATTTCTTACTTTTAGGAAGTTATATTTTCCTAATACTTTTTTATTTTTGTGCCACTATTCTTTTAATTTTCGCGAGAAAGAAACACAGTAAAACACTTTTGATTTTTTTTTAGAAACAGCTATGAATATGCATGTCATGGAAATTAAAATGAAACATTAAAGCACAAGAATAATTGTAAATAGCCTAAAACAGAGTAGCTACCGTGTGATAAAATACATAAATCTTATTTTATATCCATTAATATCTTACTGCACGTGTTAAATTTAGGCTACATATGCTATAGTAACATATGATTTAAAGGCTAAAATACAGGATTTTTACAGGGTCAAAGCAATATTTTTTTCTTTGTGGCCACAAATGACTGTTACGGCAGTAGATGTTGCCAGTCCCTGAAATAAACGTTTCTTCAGCTGAAAAGAGTTTCTTCTTTCAAAAGTCTGACTATGCACAAAGAGAACACAGTATCACATTACTCAAGTGAATGCAGTCTAGGTGTGACACGCTTGTTAAGTATAGCATCTAAAATTTCACAGAACCACCAGCGTGTTAAGTTCAGATATTTACTAGTGAGAGTGTGTGGATCTACAGGGTGGAGAAGGGCAGAGCACCAGCACCAACCAAACCACAACCCAGAACTGTTAAAGCTTTAACTCGACACTAATGGCAGAGTCCCAGACCCTGTCAAACACTCTTGTAGGCCAGGAGAGAGTGTGTGTGGGTGGGTGGATGGGTGTGTCATCACACTCATCCCACCACTTCCTGGCCCTGCATAGCTGGTGGTAACCACAGCATAGTGGACTTGTGAGGACTATCCTGGAGTTAAACATAAGGCGAAGCTGAAGCATTGAAATAGAGGACATTCCTTCTCCACCTCCATAATAATAACCGCACTGCCAGGGCTCCCACTACATGCCTGGGTGGCTTCAGCTGAAACAGCACAGCCAGTAGGGACAGAGACAGAGCAGAGAGCAGAGACACACTGGTGGCCTTGTGGATGAGAGAAGGATGTCGAACACAGATGTCCTTTCTGCTCCCACTGAGAGCAGCAGGCAGACGATCGACAGGAAGGCCGTAGAATGGATTTCTGGACAAATACTGTTTGAGCATGTCATCATTTCTCAGCTTCTCTGTCTCATTCTCTTTCCAGGCTCAGATCATATTTCCCTGTCAGGTTTGATACCCACAGTGCAGTGTGTTCAGCACACGACTTCAGTGGATGTGGTGTCAGATCACAAACAGGAAAACTGTCAGGGGTTCTCTTGATAGTTTAGAAACACGTAGATTGCATTGACCTTAAAAACAATTACTTTCCAGGTACATACTATGTCTTCATGCCAAACTGGTTTCCAAGCAAGATTTAACAATTCAATTGTTCATTTACATAACCGATTGCTGTAATTAGGCGCCAAGTACACATAAATTTCACCAAGGCCTGGTTCTGCAGCCTCGAGATTAATAATAGCAGTCGTTTAGTCTAGCAAAACCATGTTCTTGGCTTCATTTACTGCAGCCTCAAGGCAGGATGAGAAAACAGAAAAAGCAAACACAGCTCATTAAAAGTGTATTTCAACCACTTCACTCCATTCAACAGTCACAATGAGAGCAATTATATCACATGTCTTTAAAATACACTTGATGGGCAGATGAATGTTATCACATGATGAGAGTCCTGGCCTGTGAAACTCTTCTTTGTAAATAAACATTTTGTGTAACCAGTACATACTAATAATAGCTGAAAAACAAAGTTAGCACCAGCTGCTCAGAGTTCAGTCCAATGAAACATGAACTTTTTTTTTCTTCCTATAATCAGCTGTTGAGCACTGCTGGTTTAATTTCCCTGATAACATGTCATTGGCTGAAAGAAACTCCAGACTGACCACCTTTATGTACACACATTTACATAAGAAGCTCAAATGTTAGCACAACCCCCCCACCCCCCACCCACACCCACACACACACACACACACACAAATGTGATATCCCTTGGCACAGTTAAAGGGGTGCTTTCACACTGAGGTAGCCTGCTTCATTGATATGCCACAGCCTGGTCCCACAGTGGTATTGAGAGACTCCTAACACACAGAGCCTCAGGGAAGTCCGAGACTCTGAAAAAAGATCATTAGCATTACCCACAAAGGCTGAGACACAAATTAATCTTGTATGAGAACCAGCGGAGAGCAGATTACAGAGTTCAGGAAGTAATGATTGTTGCTGTGCATGAAAGAAAGTCTTTACCCTGATAAATAACTCACACAGAGACTAAACAGGTAAAGGATACAGCAGCTGTGAATATGAGGTGGAGGATAAAGCTGAGCACTGAATATCAGTACTTCTATAGCATCAACTGCATTGATTGCTGTGGAATATTGATTATCACTTGATAAGAAATACCAATATATCACTAGTGGGAGTGTATACAGCATGTGCACACAACTAAAATACATTTGATTCATTATGTATTAGCTGAAAACTTAAAGTTGTGTTGCACAAGTTTGTTTTATGTTGTAAAACTGCTTTGAAAGAAACACTATAGTGAATATTTAGAAATGTATAATATTTATGCTTGAAACTGCTTCTAGAAATGCTGAAAAGCTGACAAAATAAAACTGAATATTTCTGTTATAGGGGTGGGCGTTTCTGATTACTTTTACAGTTGAATAGTCAAGCCCATTTACTACTACTATTAATAATAATACAGTGCCATAAACACCACATCATTAGTATCACTTCTCTAAAAAAGGAATCTCCTCTGACCCCACCCCAAATAAAAAGGAGTTGGTTCTCTATTAATGACACCAACTATTTACCATCTTGACTAATCAAATTATACATAACCTTAATTTGTACCATAATAACTAATCTAATTTTTTTTGTGATAAAATGGGAAATTGGTATTGAAAACTATCATTCAGGAGCTGGTACTGAAGCCATTACATTAGTATCAGTATGAATGTCCCAGAATATGAAAGCTGATTTTACTTTTAATGGTTTAGACCAGTGTTTTTCAACCTTGGGGATGCGACTCCATGTTGCATCACCTGGAATTCAACTGGGGTCACCTGAAATGTCTAGTAATTGATCTTTTTTTTTTTAATTTGATAAATATTTCATTATTATTAAAACAAAACACACACTTTTCTTATAAAAACCAAGTTCAAATAACATATCTGAGAAAGCATATCTTGATTGCCCTGATCATGTGACCGCATGCATACTACGCAGTTGTAGTCAGAAAAACAGACCAATCAGAGAATGAAAAGCTTTCTTGGCTCGCCTGGCCCTGCTAAGACATCTTCAAGAAAAAAATGTCTCCATTTTGAATGTCTGGGGTCGCCAGAAATTTGTGATGGTAAAATGGGGTCATGAGCCAAAAAAGATTGGGAACCACTGCTTTAGACACATCCCAAACTCCAAAGAAAATCAGTAAAAATAACTGTAATAAAGAAAATAAAACAAATAAAAACATATATATTAGTCACTATGCTACTGTTCATCTCTCTGATGAAAACACATCTATTTCTTAATGCTTTGTAAGATCTAAAAACATTCTGCTACCCACATTAGGGTGTAAAACACACCTGAAAACACATGAGATCATTCACTCCTGCTGACTGAGATACTGTACGGACCTAACCACATTAACCAATCTCTCCTCCAGGAAGTGTTATGCATTACTGGCTTGAGAGACACTGTGTCAGATATGAAGTCACTTTGCTCAGACACCACATCAGGGTAATTCTGGCTAAAGATCAATACAGGGGGGGCTGACTTCATAGGGTTTTGCACTGTTTTCCTGTGACATGAATTATAAACAACTAGTGCTCATAAACAGACAATGTGTATGCCTAGACACGGGTGCTCCACACACGCAGACAGATTCAGACAGAAAAGGAGAGAGACAGAATCAATAGCCTATCTTTCCCATTTGCTACATTGCACCATTAACATTCCTTAAGTATCCTTTTACAATTGACTCCCCCCTCTCTCTTTCCCTCACGTTCTTGTCTGGTATTACCAAATCACTTCCCTGAAACTAAACACGTCTCAAATGCAGGTTTAGTTTTAACTTGGCAGACACAAACACGAAGAAAACAAGAACATGTTTGTGACTTAATGACAAAATAACCCACATTCTGAAATGATATGTAAACAGGATGCATGATGCCAAGGGCTCACCAGCAAGAGTGTGTGTTCAGTAGAAAGGAACAGAGGGAGACAGATAGACGGATCAAAACAGTATTAAAGTGGACTGTGAGTGAAAAATAATTGGCTAGATTGGAAATCCCTGTGAGCCTGTCTGCTCTGCCGACAAACGGTGGCTAATATGAAGCAGATGTTGACATGGGAGCTTTTCAAAGAGAAAGAGAAACATGCATGAAGTGTACAAATCCTAATCCAAGTGATAAACAGCTGAGAGGGATACACAGACTAGAGCTATGACCTAGTTCTCAACTTTTTTTTTTTTTTTACTGAAAACCTGTTCTCTTGTGGGTATCTGTCCACATGCTGCAGTCAATAAACAAATAAATAAAGACACAACTTCACCATGTGACACAGAGGAGCAGAGGAAATGTTACTCAGCAGTACTGGACCAAGGTGAGGCTACATCTCTTAAGGATAGTGCCATGATTTTTACAATTTATAAAAGACAAATGCCATGCAATAACCTTGTAAAAGTGATAAAACTATATTAAACTCGGTGATATTAAAACAATACCATGGGAGGTCAAACGAGATATTAAAATAATAATAAATTAAGCACTTTATAGTTACCATTATTCTCCTCAAAGTGCCAGAGATGCTAATTTTAGTCTCTGTTGGAATATTATTAGTATTCGTTTAGAGTCAAACAAAATGCAAAGTTGTTTGGAAAAGCTGCAATTAAAAGCTTTAATTTGAGGATGTGTGATCAACTCTCCAGTGCAATTTAATTAAAATATCGCACCAACCCAAACAGAGCGCACACGCATATGCCTTCAGAACTAGATTAAAACTGTGCTAAATAAGAAACTTTATGGAGGGAGAGACATCAGTCAGAATTATAAACAGAATCCCCCCGTGGTTTGTGGATGTACGTGCGTGTTTATTTGTGTGTGTGTGTGGAGACGGTGTGTGATAACTGGCGAACAATCAGAGTCTACCTGTGATGTGTCCAGGAAAACGCTCTTTCTGAACTTCCCTCGCCGTATCTCCATTTCAAGGGCAGAGCCGCGGGCAACGGTGGCTCTCGCTGTTTGATTTCGGCAAAACATCGTCTCTGCTTTCTGCCAACTTCTCAGATAGACTTGTTTAGACCGTTCTGGATGGATTTCAACTGCACGCAAAGGGAAGAATCGCTCCGGAAACAGCCGAGCGCAAAGATCCAAGTGACACAAAACGACCCCACCGGTGAAACTCCCCAGAGATTTTATTTTTTTTTTTTTTTACGCAAAACTCCGAATCAAACCTTGACGTTCCTACTTCTGATATCTTCACTCAGGAGTCCAGTCTCACAGAGGAAATTAAAAAAAGAAAACACACCCACTTCCAGCTCGTTACTTCACAGCTGACTTTCACTTTTCCCAAACACTGTCCGTTGTGTGTCCAACGGTGACACGATGACACCCCATGTGGTGCAGGACAGACCCAACTTTGCCCTCTCGTGTATCCGGAGACCTCTACCGGCTGTGGATGGTGTGGACTCTGCACGCATGAACTAGTGCAATAACTCAGATGCCTCCTGTGGGCCTGTTCATGTAAGTCATGTAACAGAAATAGATAAAACACGTGTGCGCACCCAACAGATGCTTACAAACTGCTATGATGTCCTTCCATGTATACTACTGCAGCTTAAAAAAAATACACAGACTCAAGGGAAAGACCTGCAGCTCACATACAGAAGAAATGAACTGGAGTGAAGGAGACAAAATTAATGTACAATTATTATATTATTATAGTTTTGACTGGATACAACTGTAACAAACCACTACTACCTATATCCACCAGGAAAGCTGACAGATAGATAGATAGATAGATAGATAGATAGATAGATAGATAGATAGATAGATAGATAGATTAAATTTGTTATTTCTCTTTTTCTTTCTTTCTTTCAAACATGCAAATAAAAAAAATAACATTTAAATTAACAGAATTTATCTTCAAGTACATGCAAGTCTGAATTTGCATGGTCGAAAAGGAGTAAGAAGAAATATAAACGTATTTAATCCTATTACCCAAGTGATTTTTACACCTTTATAATTCATGAATCAAACTAATTTTTCTTTTTTTTTTTTAAAGTAGCGTTCAGCCCACAACTAATACACAGAGTAATGAAATTATGCACATTATTATCATGGCAGTACACTCATACAGACATCAGCTTAACAATTTCTTTTTCAATTATTACAATAGGCTATCAATACAACAGTATCCATAAACAACAGAATTGTGTTTGATATTTGATCTATCACTACACACAGTTTGTTCCACAGTTTTACTCCACAGAGATACTTTTTAAAAGTTGCACACCTTTAACACAGGTTTTTTTTTTCTTTTGTGGATTAAGAACACTTAGAGTATCGATACATAGCAGGATGAAACAATAGTAAGTAAATTATTGCCCATAAAGTTGCAATATAATACATTTTTACAACTTTTGATGAAATAATTGTGAAGGTGTGTGTAACTGGTCCTCAGTATATAATCATTGCACTCAGTCAAAGATAATTACTGATTTGTTAGTTTTGTAGAATCCATTTAGATTACCATGTACCATCCTCCCACACTACAACCACTACTACTATTATACTGCTATTTCTATTACTAGTAATAATAGGAAGAATTAATTTTATTGGAATAGCATACATGTAATATATAAGATTCTCAAAAAAATAGCATGAATAATAAATATAATAAATAAAGGCAGCAGAAATGCCATCCTGTAAAAATGTCTTGCAATTTGACAAAACATTTCCGAGTAGGAGCTTTTAACTATAGAACAGTCTTCACTTATGGAAGTGGTTTTACTTTTTTTTTTTCTCTCTCTCTGTAGTGCACTTTGAAAAGTATGATTTATGCATGTGTCAACTGATGTCAGATAGTGTTTCATCAAAAAAAAAGTTCCCCAGACATTTCAGTTATCTTTAAAGCATGCGGTCTTGATTGAAATACAACGCGTTTAAGCTAAAAAATGTGTACATGTGACGATGGCTGGCGGGGTGATAACACATGCCGTTTTTCACAGTATGGCATCACTTTGATCAGACGTCAAATCTCAAAGCTTCCTGTAAATTTAGGAAGGATTTAGTTATCATATTAAAGTAACCCTCATTACTTCACTACAAACATGGAGTCTATTAAGGGCATTTAAACAACATTTTAATGATGAGAATCTGTGACAGAGCATGAGGATTTAGCAGGAATGCAATCCAGGGTCTGCGGCAACCCCTAACTGGCACCGGGAATTTTGTGGTCCTGCTGTGATTGGAATTCTGAAAGGTCAGAAAGTCATCTAAGATCAGTCTAACTGAGACAGAGGTCACCTCCACCAAGACAGTGACAAGACCAGCCAGAAAAGCCAACCCCAGTGTCACTGTAGAGTCCTGTAATTGGCACACTTAATCCAGATGGGGCCTGCATCTATCTGTGGAGAGTCATGAACCGTCCACTCACTCAAACCCAGCTTATGAGAGACTTAGGAGAGTGGCTTTTAATTCTATGACTTTCCGCAGTTTGTTCAAGTAGACAACCCACACACAATATCCTCACATACTTCAATGTTTTTCTTTGATACTGTGTACTCTTCACCTGAAAAGCCTTAGTGTCAATACTCTCCTCTCCCTTTTTTCCACCCACCTTCCTTTTCAGTGACACCTTGAGCAGTAGGCTGAAGAGAAAAACTGTGGCAAAAAGCCAATGTTCAACAGAGCCTTAGCTATCAATCATCCGTTTACTGCATAAATCTGGAACCGCAATCCTGATCTGCAACTATTTCAATATAAGTGTGGTGTTGTGAGCTATTTTTCCACAGTTTTTTTCATTTAAAACTGTGCTGCTGAGGAGATAATTAACCCAGCAATATGATGCAATGGTTTGCTTATTGTGTTCATGTTGTCGAACTGTACTACGTGTCTTGTCCTCGTCTGTCTCAGTCATAAACATATTTGCTGTATGACTGCCAGTTTTAAAATCTGGAGTAGGGTTTGTGATTTATGGCCTTGGGAACACAAGCATAAACAGCAACAAATTTCCCTTGTTTTGTTTCACAGTGTTTTAACAGTTAGAAACCAAAAAACCCATCTCAAATATACTCCAAACCTATAACATAAATGATTAATAGGTTTAGTGTTTCTTTACCTCGTGTCAGAAATCAAAGCTGTGGTCATCAGTCTTTGCACAACAACTCAAAACCTGCAACGATGATTGTAGTTCTGAAAACAGGGTTAGGGGCTCAATCTGTGTAGAGGAAGGAAAAGGGCTTGTGTAGCCCCTGTTTCCCCTAATCTCCCCTCAACTTTCTTATTTAAAAGCAGGATGTTTGTTGATGTTGGGAGCTTGAGTAAATAGCTGAAGGCGCTATAACTCATGCAGCAATGTGATCTCTCTTGGATGTCCGTCTGTTTCCTAGAAGGGACTATGTGAAATGCAGATTATGTTTACATGCCTCATGCAGCTCTGGTCACAGGGGGGTAGACAGTCACAGAGGGGAGCAGTGCTTTCCCAAGTTAGGTCTGACCCCCTTTTAACTCCTCACTGGGCTCTGCGGAGCCCTTTGGGCAGCTCAGTTTGCTGCAGTTAAAGCAGCAATGGGCTTATGTATGTGCAGGCTTCACCGTGGCAAATTTTAAACCCATCTGGGAGGGAAAGATAGGTTTGGTTTATCACCTCTTGTTTGTAGTGCATTCTATTTGTAAATCCCATAAAATAAATTTCTTCCTGTTATCGTTCCTCTTTTTTTTCTCTAGTGTTTTCTCTTTGCCCACACAAGCAACACAAAAAAACGCAAAAACAAAGTGGCCACTACAGAAAGAATGAAAAGCAGCAGTCAACGCTGGCACATTTACAGTCAGTTCTAAAATGCAGATCACAGTCAATATGCAAACAAAGGGACTGCTCTTCAGTCAGAAGGCAGTGAAGCAGCTGGATGATGATCACATGATTTTAAAAACAGGAGACAATCATGCTGTTACATCTTACCGCAGAACCAGATTCCTTCTCACACATGCTCTATTATCAATTGCCCAATAGTGTAGACCTCGAGCAGTGGCTGTAAACAAGCAGCAAATCACCAGTATAGGGAATATGGGAACTCTGTTTGGCTTCCCTTTCACAGAAAGAAAGTGGCTCAGCAGCATAACTGTGGCTGTTTCCACTGCAATTACATGTGGTTTTCTATATTCTATATTTAAACATGCATACACTATTCACAATCATCCCCTGCTTCCACTACTCTTCTTATATTATTAAACCTCAAACATTACTATATGATCATTTTCCTGAAAAACACAAACCTGCCAAATACAAAATTGTCGTTCTAAGTTCACGGTGTTTATTGTGTTGATAGTAAAAACCCATCTGCTCTCTCTACAGTCATAAAAGACACTTTTATCACAGCTTAAAGTTTTCAAGTGTGAGCTTGTCAGGTATAAAGGACATTTAGACATAATATCAAGTCAGTGAATATCAATCTTTATCTGCTCAGTTGGCCAAATTTGTCATACTGTCTGTAGCTGAAACCCTGCCAACTATCACCCAGACATACGCACTTATCTGATGTGAGTAGAAAAACATTATGATGGATGCGGTCTTATACTGGGTGGTGCATGGGGGAACACCGTAGGGAAAAGAAAATGTTTGAATGTAAGGCAAAGCGTGGAATGATGCTCTGAATAAACTACATCTAGAAAACCAGAGGGACTAAAGCAGGACTCAAGCTAGACGTGCAATAAAAAGTATTAGCAAGCCAAGAGAAACAGCAGAGACACTATTAGAATGAGAAGATGAAACAGCATGGCAGTGATCCTTTATAACGTTAACATATTACAAACCTCATTTACAGTAATGTATATACATTATGCTAGTCTGACTTCTGCTGGACAGTACTTGCCATTACAACCAGATCATTTAGTCATCTACATGTTTGGAATGTTAATCTCCAACCACACATAAAGAAAATCAAGTTTAAGCAAAATCAGTGACACATGCTGTGCTCAGATCGCTTTTATTCATCTATTTACAAAGAATATAAAACTCTCCTCTTTCAAAATGATCACAGTTCTTCTCAAATCATACATTTTATTTATAACATTTCCTTCTGAAACAAGGAGGACGCACTAGGCACAACATGGAGGGTGGCTGCTGCTGCACCAGGTGACGACAGAGGCAAAAAAAATGAGAATGTTTTCTGTGTAATTTCATTTGTGGTGCATTTCTGTCCGGTTAGCAGCCTCTTTCCGTCCTTGTTTTAATCCCTGTACATAAGAGAAGGGGAAAAAATCTCATGTTTATATATCAGGTTTTGAAAGGGCTTTCACGGAGCTGACAAGTTTGATGAAGATTCGGCTAAAAAAATAAATTGTTTTTAAAAGATTCAATGTGTAAAAATTACTGCAGCAACATGATATGATGTTAGGATTATGTACTCATTAGTATACAAAGACCAGAAAGTAACAACTGTTGCTTCCTCAGTACATGAGAATGAGCTTTTTATATTTCCAGATGGAATGTTTGCTCTTCCTCGAAGTTCACCATATTATTCAGACATGTTTCTACAGCTCAGAAATGACTTCTGCGCTTTCTATCCTGTTTCGTAGTAGGTGTCACCCAGTGTTAAGGTGCACTGCAATTCCTTTCCGTGTTTGAGCAATGACCAGAGTGAACCGAACAACCCACAGTACTGGCTCTAATGAGGGCGTTTTGTGTTTCTAGCAGTCTCCGTTGGGGACAGGGAGGTTGGTTGAACTCCACCCACTTACACCTCCACAATAGATACAGCTAAGGATTACAAATTGAAGTGCAACAAAATGTCTATATTTTAAAAAAATAATTTAATTGCCTCTATGTACATACCAAGTAATATCCTGTGTGGTATCCACTCATGTACCAGGAGATGAGGACGCTGCCCAACGCCTCATCATCTACCATGTCAGGGCTCATTGGTGGCGGTGGCGGAATCATCTGAAACACAGATATTATGATTTTTAAGTCTATTCCTGAGTCTGACAGTACTTGTTAAAAATCCCTAATAATGCTGCTGCATGTAGGAATGTATCCGACTCACTGGTGGCCCAAAAGGCATCATGGGAGGCCAAGGAGGAGGTACATGTCCGTGACCACTTGATCGTTTGCTTCTTCCCTGGTAGGAGGCACAAAAGACCAGAAAAAGCCTTGAAGTCTCAAAAATATTCAGTAAGTAAAAGTAAAATGTGTCAGACAATACTATACCGCTACCATACTTTCAAGTGTGAGGTTGCCGTTTACATTTTGTTATTCTTGTTTACATTTTTGTCTTGTTTCTTACTTGTCTGAAAGCTGCCATGGGAGGTGGGCCTGGGGGAAATCCAGGAAAACCAGGAGTCCACATAGGAGGATGTTCTTTGTGAGTCTTGGACTTCTGAGATTTGCTGTGTGGCTGTTTTTTTTGTTGGTTTGGGGTGTTTGACCTGTCGCTCTCTTCTGTTGATGATTCATCTTTGCTTATCTGAAGTGCAAAGAATATTTGTGTAAATTTGTACTCTCACACCTCAGTATATTATTTATCTCTCTATCATATAAACAATGTGGATGTCATTTATTTACATCTTTCTTATACATGTTTTACTAACATTTTTCATTTTAATTGAAGACTTTGAATGGGTGACCTTTAATGTTGTGCATACAATACAGAGTGCTCATTCTAGAAACATGTTGTAAAACTCTGAGCCAATATATTTATAATGACAATGTCAGCCCCACACTCACGAGATAAACATCAATGTAACGCAGCAGATAAAAATTGGCCACTATCATCAGTGAAATGTCATCTTACATGCAATTATCAGCAAATATAGACCAATACCAATGTCAAACTGACAGATCTGCATTACTACTATGTGCATGACACAGATGTTTTAATGTGATAATAAACAAAAATGTAACATGCCTGATCAAAAAAGAAATATGTATTGAGTCACTAATAAAAACACTGCCTAGGAAGTATTCTGAGTGTAAACCTCTTCCCATGTACTAATTTCCTGACAACAGAAAACTCCCGGCAATAATATGTAAATTTGGTGAAGACCTCATTTTTCCCACAGGAAAATAATGGTCCAGAGAATCAGATGAAATTTGACAGATATCTGTGTACAACATTTTGACATATAGTGATTTAAACACAATAGTTTGGGATGTTAACCATAAACTATTTATGCCACTAGATTGTTCCAGAAATTGAAATTGCTCCTGACCTAAATCTGTGATCTACAATGGGCAAAATTGAATAAACTCTGGACAGAAAAAGCAAAAACTGCGGATGCTAAATCGTTAATTGTCAGACATATAGTAACAACATTAACCTGCATTCAGAATTAAATGAAATAAAGAATTACGGACTAACCTGCACATTTGTTTCCTCATCAGCTTCAGAAATCTCTGTACATAAGTCTTCAAGGTTTTGCTCCTCCTCATTACCGTAGCCTGTATATACAACTATACACGTGCCCTTTGTCTCATCTATGGAGGAAATGGTGGCGGCATACAACTGGCCATCCTCTGACCAGTAAGCACTGCATAAGTCTCCAACCTGCCACTGGAACACAACATCACAGGTTGATTGAAGCTTGTGTGGGTGGGATTTGCTCTGCCTGTTGGTCTAAATATATTACTTGCAACATTACTGTAAAATGGATAGAACTCTACTTGATAACTTAAAAGAGCTGTGGAAAAAAAGAAAGAAATGCCTGTATTGCTGTTCCTTATGTAATTTACACACCTCTTTATCTGGAGGTGCATTACTTCTTTTTCTGCTCTGGTTCTTTTTATTATTCTTCCTTTTCTTTCCAGGATGGATTTTCTTGGAGGCTTGTGGCTCATCTTCACTCTTAAGAGCAGTCTGGCACACGAAATATGAAATTAAATGAGGGACATAAAAGCCAAAGTATTGCACTAAAAATGGAAATCACTTATTTTACCTTGAATGATGCAACTGCCTTGTCATACGCTTTTATTAGTGCCGTATCATCCCATATATCCGAATCATCACTCTGAGAAAGAAAATGTCAGAATTACCTCCAGCTAATTAATAGTTTTTTCTTTGATAGTGTACCCGGCATAATTACAATGTGTCCACCTGTTTTAAAAAAGACATGATATACGGTTCTATTGCTTATATCTGTATAATTTACTCTTGATCTACAAGAACATTTTAGATATCCACAATCACATCCTTCCAATCCACACCTGTCACCTCATATCTACAACATCATTCTTCCTAGGACAAATAATGTCACTTTTCATGTACATTGGGCTGCAATTTCAAACATTCAAATCTGCTTTTTTTACATGAATTCTTCCTGGAAAACTCCTGTTTAAGATAAGGGTATCTATAATATGGTTGCAGATATCCACAATACATTTGTGAACCTCTGACTGCATTGTTTCTATTTATAAAGCCAATTGTGGCTATCTTTAATCAGATTTCTTACTACTTCTGATGTATTTTAGATATTCTAAATTGCATTACTGATATGTGTAATGGTTTGTGATTTAATAAATCTACTATTAAAACTGTGACTAGTAACTATGAGATTATAGATATCTGAAATGGGGGTTTTTCCAGGGGAGAATTACATTGCAGATGTCTGGATATCAAACTCACAAATCTGATATTTAAAGCTCATTACATGTAACGGCAAAAGTAATGTTATTTGTTCTAGGTAGAATGATGTTGTGGATATCTGAAATAAGGGTTGTGGAGAGGAAAGTGTCATTGTGGATATCTTAAAAGTTCCTTTTGACATCAAAGAATTGTAGTGTGTAGATTCATGGTACACATCCAGACTAGTTATTAAATGTTAAAATAGCTTTCCAGGTAAATCTTTAAAGTAGATACAGATAACTCTGCAGGCAGTTTTTGCACATGATGAATGACTTCTGATCAGGGCTGGGAGATAGGATGAAAAATATAATCACAATCTTCTCCATACTGATTGATATTAATCACAATATATGATAATGCTGCTACTCCTACTGTGAAGAGTATTCTGATAATGCCTGAAGGCTGAAGAAGCATTGTCATCTTCTCATAGGTTAACAGATACAGAGCCATGTATGTATTAAGTTAATGTTTGACAACATTTGTGTACTTCTCTATAAATTTCTGAATTTACAAGGCACTGGGATCCATGCAGTGGAGGGTCTTTATGTAATATAAGAGAAATCTATGTGGTTACAGTATTAAGACATTATTTTGGCATAATAATCTTACAATATTTGTCAGATAAATATGGACAATGAACTTACAACCGTTTACCTTTTTTTTTTTTTTTTTTTTTACAACATAACATTTTTAAGTGACAGAAATTGATATTATCTTGACTAGGCTATATAACAAATAAGGAATTAAACACATTAAAACAAATGTTATGGACATAAGGGGAAAAAAAGCTTAATTTATGAGTGAAAGATGATACATTTGACAACATTAGATACTAATGGTATTACTTTCAAGGTATCTTTACTTAATACTAACTACAAGCTTTTCTGACAAATATTGTTTGATTCAGTGTGAATTTCTATAAAAGTTACATACCCATGACAATTCCTTTAGGTGTAAAATAGGTAAGACTGATAAGCCAGTACATTTAGATGTTCTTTGGGCTTACTTTGCTCAACAAACACACTTTGTGTTGCATTTAAGATTCTGTACAGTAAAGGCTTGATAAGGACTTTTGGTAACAGGAAACTGAACCAGCATTTGGTCACTGAGATTTGCTCTACACAGTCATAGAAAAAAATATTCGACAATCAAAAGTCATCAAAAACAATGATAATGTAATGTTATGTAATCAAGTAACTCCTGTGTGTATCATGTGACTAAAACAGACAAAAAACATGGAATGTCAAAAGCACTGTTTTTAGCAGTACAATGCCATAGCTTTTGATATATGAACTTCAGTGACTTTGGTTCTTATCAACAAAACCATGGGAAATGGCTAGATATCTGCTCTTCAACTCTTTTGAGCTATTTTTGTTGTTATCATTATGTTTTTTCAAAATAAATATACCTTTAGTTGTACCAGGAATTAAAATGAACAAGAAATTGAAAAAAGTAAGGGTGGTCTAGTAATTTTTTTCTGCGACTGTAGTTAAGATGGAAGTGGAATGTGGTGACAAAGAGGATGAGATGGAAGTTTAAGAGTCTGACAAGCCCTCTCTGCTAAGAGATGGCTGAGGAGCATTTTCAGCGACAGATTACTCCAGCCAGATATCCTACTTAAAAATAAAATAAATACATAAAAACAAAAAACACTTTGAGTGACGTTTCAACCCATCAGCCATCACCCAATGTCTAATATAAAACCGGAACCTCATCACAGTTTAATTGTTTTAATGCATGTAGGCGTTAACATCATGTTATGTTGTATCATTTAGTCTTTCCTAACGTATATTATGTTTTTTTTTTTTTTTAATGTTTCTATTGTCACCTGTTATATCGCATCTAATTCACGAGGAGTCAATTTCATTTAACTCCTGAAGTGTCTGCAAGAATACACCTCCACATCCTCATGTTCAGGATGTCAAATCGTTGTTAGAAGACAGCGTAAAGCTAACGCACGTGACAAATGCCTTAAACACAGATCTGTAAATATACTGTCTATTCATTTGTACATGTCTGTATGAAGTGCAGTTTTGATTTCTGCTTCCATTTTCCTGCTTTCCTCTTTGTTACCCAACTTAGCTGAAGTCAACATAGAGTGTTAGCATAGCTGCCAGCTAACGACTTCGATAAACTCTACAGCTACTTAGAAAGATACTCGTGCTGTAATTTTACGCTTGGTGATGCTCTGTAACTCACTTGTCCAGATCCACGTTTAAATAGCACGTCTTTGCATCCATTTGCCATGTCAAAAATGTGAATAACTCACAGCTAACAGTTTAACACACTACGACCAATGTGCGTCGAGAAAGTGACGTATTAGATCAAGGCTGACGTATAATTCCTGCGACAAGGCGGTTGGCTTGGCAACGAGAGTAGTTGTCGAGTATTTTCACAGATGCCGCGAATAAGGCAGTTTTTTGTGTATCTAGGGTGAACCAGCTGTTAGTTTCTGCAGTAAGGAAGTGCTTGAGATTATAAGTCGAATTATAGCGTACGTTTTTACGATGGGTGATTCCTCTTTGAGCTCTTTGGGTGCTAAGGTTGTCGTCGCTACTTCCTACGACGAAAATCACCCACCAGAAAACATCATTGATGGGTGAGTGTTGCCCATGGATGCTCACTACACATCTATGGTGTTGCCTCTGAAGTATTTGTCAACTTAACCGCTCAAGAGAGATAAGAGTACATTCATTCATAATTCTAAAAGTCCCCTGCAGATTTATGGCTTGTGTGTTTCCATGTCTCCCAGAAATACTAATACATTTTGGATGACCACTGGGATGTATCCACAAGAGTTCATCATTCGTTTTCCTGACCCCACGAAGCTCAGGGCTGTGACAGTGGACAGCTACAATGGTATGGAGTATCTTTTCTACAATCAAAGAAATGAGCTGGGATAAATTAATAGACTTTTGAAAATGCAATGCTAATTTTGTAATTTAGAATCATGTGTTTTCTGTTATTATAAGGTAAAAACACCTAAAACAAATAAATGATTATTGTAAAATCAATGTCAGGAGCCACAAAACAAACAAATCTACTACTTACAGTTTGTCTTCAGGGATCAAGTTTAATTTTGACCAATCAGGATGTGAACTAAGCTGCAATGAAAAATAAACAATGGTGCAACTGTACACAGCAGAGAGGATTGTGTGTGATCAATGTCAGCACTGTCATTTTTTCATTTTTGTATTTTTATTCAACATAAACATTACATAAAATATATAAACACAAATCAGACAATAACACAAAGTCACAATGATGTTGAGGAAAAGAAAGTATAGAGTTCGTATTAAAGCTCGCACATCTAAACGTCTGACCTGGGAGCTGGGCAACAAGTGACAATATAAAAATAGAAAAAGTCCACTTCACCAGGATTTTGCTGCTCCCACTTCTTTTATTAAACCGTGACATTTCGGGCTTGCACCCTTCTTCAGACGTGAGGAAAAGAAAGTAAACATAAATTATATGTATTTGCAGCAAAAATGAGCAGTTCTAAAACCCAACTAAAAACTACATTTTTATGAAAAGTAGACAAAGTAAAGACATATTTATATATTTCAACCCCCTTGCTTCAATAAACCTTTCCCACCCGTCTTTGTAGATGGCTTTAAATTAAGAAAAATTTCCAGCAAAATAAGCAGATTAATAATATCACCCAATACGTTAGAAAAGAAATCTGACTTAAAACTTGGATTCATTGTGGTACACATCTTTTGAAACTCAGCCCAAAATGCAGAAACAACATGGCAAAACCAAAATAAATGAACTGCTGACTCCATATGACAAAACAGAACCTTGTTTGATTGACCAGTTTTACAACTCTTTAACATTTTAAAAATTTGTACCACACATATCCTCATATAAACACTTACTGTTGCTTTATGTATTAACCTAAATACTTGTATAGGACAATAAAATACATCTTCCTATTTATGATAGGTACTATATGGAATATCTGTAATGGAGCTACAAGTTAAACTAAACATTCAAAAAATATTATAGCTGCATTTACTTACCGTATTTCCTTTTAATTATCTTATATTCCATGCAAAAGATTTATGCTTAGTTGTCCGTCTATTAATCTTGTGGTTCTCATCCTTCTGAAAAGCTGAAATCAGCTGATTATTTCAATAAAATATACAAATAATGCACTTAAGTGAATTGGTTACAGTTCATTACGTTCCCATTTTCACTTCATATGAAGAAACACCATGAGCAAAAACCTTCCTTCCAAATATTGAAAGAAATATTTCAATCACAAAAAACTACAATTTGTTTTGATGTTGTTTTTCCTTGATTCGAGCTTTTTCTTCAAATTGATTCCTTCAGTTGTGCAAAGCTGTTTTTTTAAAAAAAAAAAAAAAAAACAACACATTTTTTTCTTTTTGCAGTCACACATCTCAAGATAGAACAAAATAACTCACCAAATGCCTCTATCTTTGAGTCAGTTGCAGAGAAAGGTAAGTGTGTTCATCTGATTTTCACAACTTTCATATAATTGAAACTGTGTGTTGACAAACTACTTGCTCTGCAGACTTTACACAGACAGAGGGACATCTTCAGTCTAATTCTATTCCGGTATGGCAAAGTCAATAAATACTTATGCTAAAGTCTGTAAAATGATGCAGTAGAAATGTAATTTATACAAATTTTTCACCTGTCTTTCAGCTTAATGGAACCACTGCAACCCACCTACGTTTTATCATCACCTCAGGATATGATCACTTTGCCTCTGTGCACCGGGTCAGTGTGCAAAACTGACAGATTGTTTATGATGTTGATTAAAGCTTCATGATGTATTTTTGTAGATTTAATAGCCTTATTCAATCCTTTTTTAAAATACAAGGAATCTTGTCATATATCTGTTAAGATAAAATACACATGTGCAAAACCACACAAACATGGCTGCTCTTCATGTCAGATTTTTGCAACAGGGCCTCTGAGTCCATATATCCATGAATACATAAGGTACAGTGTGCAACTAATGTGCAGTGTTGGTTTTATTTTATTATCATTCCCATTGGATTGCAGACTATCCAGTCACTATGCTGTATCAAATACCTAGGCAGGCCTTAATGTTTTAGCTTAGATTCTCTGCAATTTCATTATTTTACAGTGTTCCTGAACACCAAAACATAATTAGTGAAAGAACCACCTGGATAGTGAACAAAGCTAATAGGACTAATGTATTTAATTCAGGTTTTATTTGAGCCACATACTGAAAAAACACATACTGAAGGGAATTTTATGAAACTAGAGGTTGTTACCTTTCAGATGAGGTGTCATTGATTAATTTTGGCCTTGTGGTTCTTTAGTCATGGGTTTTGGAACTTGATATGGTAATTAGGTAAAAATGAACACAAATTAGGTGGAAAGAAAACAGGTTAAAGAAAGGACATGAATGAGCACTTCAATACAGTTTTTTTTAATGTGTCACTTTGCATGAATCCATTTTCTCTTTGGTCGCAATGTCATGGATTCACATATAGGACTTTTTTTTTTTTTTGATATTCCACATTAAATTTTCCTGGTTAATTTCACAAGCTCAAAGTTGGCAAAGCTTTAAAATAAAAGAGCTGGATTGTGATGAACAGCCACTGACAAGAGAATTCTACAGAGTTAATTGTCTAATTTTCAGCAGCGACCCCACCCTCATCCCCCCAAGCTGAGCTGAATTTGACATCCCCATAGAAATGGGAACTATGGGTGATGCAGCTGGGGGGTTGGGGGACCAGATGGTTTCCCAGCCAACCAGTGAGTCTCTAAAGACTGCGGGCCTTTTCACACATAATACTCAAGCCAGCTCCCGTACTCATATCCTCCACACTCACACACAATCACTGACTTTTATCTACCTTCACTGCCATTTCAACATGTCGGTAGCAAAGGGCTGAGCAGTGTGTGTGGACCCGTTGGGACTCCCTCCCCAATTACTTTGCTGACTGCGGTGGAGCTTGGGGATTTGCTGAGGCTGTGTTTGCTATAGCTCAGTCTGCATGCAGGGCTCTGAATAAACCAATAAAAATATAAAATACATGCCTGAATAACTAGCCCCCTGATATTTTATACCAGCTAATTGCTTAGGGGAATGGCTAGGATATAGCACATTTGAGTATGTGAGTGTGTAATGAGTAATGAGGCCAAGGAAGGAAGTGATACAGTGTTATTGACTCATCTATTATTTACCGGTGTGGAATATTTATTATAATGTTAGAGGTTAGGGTCGACTGTGAAATGAAGCACGAAGTCACATTCATAGGTGTACAGCTAGTTATTACATGATGCTTCAAGATGTAGAATGATTACTGTTTTGGCTGTCAATATGAAACCGTAGCTGCATTTTTGCATATTGAACAGGTCTGCAAATGCACCATACCATTTCTAATGAATTCAGACTCTTTTGTGCTTGACTGCCAGCCGATCACGGGAATCACAGCAGGATATTAGTGCGTTATTATCATGTCACTGCAGGGCTCGGCTAAATTATCACCCGGTATCTTCTGGTGGCTGCTTAACTGCTGTCCAATCACACCCAGACATCTGTTTGGCCAAAACTCTGTATGTTCAGCTGAGTTCATACAGGAGATGTGTATCATAACCAATCATGTCCCTACAGGGTAGGACACTATGCCTGATTTTTTTTTTTTTTCCAGTCAGGCACAATTGATACGTTTCATTTTTGTCTTTCTATATGAACACCAAATAAATCATAATTCAAAAGTACTTACTTTATTACATTTGTGCTGGGTATGTGCAATATGATCAAACGATGATAATAAGAAACAGCATTTGCACTGTCTAGTGTCCATTGTTAAAAAAAAATAAGATAAAATAAACTCATAATTGGTTAATTAAAAACAAACTGCACTCTGAATTGAACAGAGGAAGCACTATTTTTGATATTTATAATTTTGACATTATTCATGATTTTCATAAAGCAAAAACATTAATTTGATTTATTACCCAGCTTGACCTCCTTCAAACCCCTTTTGGTGAAAACATCCAATTTTATGAAAAACATGATTACACACTATTGATTAGGCCTAAATATTTGTATAATTCTGCCATTGAACATTATCAGCAGCTTTATACTCAAACCTGTCTACTTTTAATTGTTGACGCTTTGAAACAGAATATATATACCTGTTGTTATTATTATTATTGTATATATTTATGCACTGTTTACCGACATAGTTATTTTTAGGCAGAAATCCTCTAACTCCATCTTCTTCACTAAGCTTTGTTGATTCCTTTCATGTCAAACCAGCGAGTCTGAATTTCCTGTTATCTCCTCTGTGTGGTCCTCCTTTTATGCCAATAACAGAGCCACATGCAATGACAAAGGGCCTTAATTTGATTTCAGTTTTGATTTGGCCCAATCAGCGCAGTTATGACAGAGGCTTCACTGGAAAGAGCTGTTGTATGAAGAAGGAAACACTATCAAAAGACTGAAATTAGATGACTAGATGTGAGAGGAAAACAATCTTCCCATTATTTACGTCCAAGAGGAATGCAGAGTTATGAGAGAAGAGAACTTTGAATATATATCAACAAGATTCATATTTATTTATGTGCTGAACTTGACATTTGCTTGAGAATCTGAGGTAACAGCAGCCTGTTTTCACGACCGGGGGGGGGGGGGGGGGGGGGGGGGGGGGGGGGGGGGGGGGGG
>JAPSES010000219.1:6686684-6702239 GCA_029822895.1 Maxillicosta whitleyi
TGTTGAGCCCCCCCCCCCCCCCCCCCATCTCTCTCTTCTTTACTTCATCACAGTTTCAATCCCATTCCCAAAGACACATTATTATTTCAGTGTCAGTGGGCAGAATGTCCCAGTTGGCTGAAGATTAAAGTAAAGATACCCACAAAAAGGCAATTCCAGCCAACACTTCTGCAATCTGATTATGCATCATATAGTATTTGTCATATTCATGCTGCAGTTCTTGTCCCCAGAATACAGCTGCTATAATCTTATAATGTTGCTGTGCTTTTACTCTGCAGTACATTCAAAAGTACCCGCCATTGTTAAGATTATTATGTCACTTAAATGAATCATTTAGTTGAGAGTCTCACAAGTTGAATGGAGGGTTTATAAAAGCCATGTCCTTGGATGTGGTCTGCAGTGTATTAACTATGAAAATGCTTGCATCTCAAACAGAAGGAACCCGGCTCAAAATCTCCCTTAAAACCAAAGACAGACACAATCTGAGCTGCATTTCTTTTGACGGGAACCATTTGGAGGAATCGTTTCAGGGAGAACAAATCATCAGCTTTGTTTGGTCCATTATTGTCTTATTGTCTTCCCCCATTAGCTGCAAGCATCAACAAGCCATCTTTTCTTTCCATGCTGTGTGCTTGACCCTGTCAATTAATACCTCCCTCCCCTGTCTTTTTTCCATGAAATGTTTACCGTCTTCTTCTTCTTCCATCCAGTCCTTGGTGTATTGATGGTATTATAAAAGCTAGAACAATCATAATGCTGATGATGGATATTAGTATTCATTTATGATAAATACATGTACATTTCCAGAAATATGTGGCACATTGATCCACCTCATTATGAAACAGCTTCCCATGTGTTATATCCACTTAATAGTCCTTGTTATTATGACAACAATAACCTTTTTTTTTTCTTTTCTTTTTTTTTTTTTTTTTGCAGTGTAGAGTGTATTTTTGGATTATACAAGATAGTGTGTTTTTTCTGCAGATGGACAAAATTAGATTATTTTTATTACAAAGATATTACCTCATGCAATTCTATTTCCTGTGCAAACTCTCTCTTTTGCTTCTTCTTTCAACTGTCACAACAGGAATAATGACTGACAAGAAGCTCAGGGTCCCATGAGAAATGCACTCCCCTCTGCCCTATAAAATTCACCTTCCATCACCACATTTGACCAATTTCACCCAATCCTATTAACCCTCTTCGTCCCTATTTTGGCGGTGTCTTTGTTAGTGAGCTACCACATACATACCCAGATCCATTTAAATGCACCTGCAGTTGTAGCTACAAAGTGCAGTACTTTGGTATGTTTCTGTTTTGTATCAGTATTCACCATGAAACTGCTGTAGTGGGAGAACGAGAGCACAGAAAACTGAGATGGTAGAAAAAAAGTCTACAGCCAGGTTTGGATTTTTTTTTTTTTTTTTTTTACACACCTTTTTTTTTCCTCTTGGCCTTCTTTTTTGCTCCCTCTCTCTGATACCTCACTACGCACACACATAAAACCTCCCCCTTCTCATCACTATCTGTAAAACATCACCCCCTCCTTCATTTTCCCTCAGATCCTCCAAGTCTCTCGTTATTTCTTACCGTCCGGATCTCTTCCTCCACCCCCCACCTCCCCCCTCTTCTTTTTTTTATTTATTTTTTTATTATTTTTTTATTTTCCTCTCTCTCTTTCGCTTTCTCACAGTCTCTATCTCAGCCCTGTCCAGTGTGTGCTTGTAAGAGTGGGTGTTTTGACCTGACATTGTGTTTGTTCAGCACGTCCATCCACAGCTGCTGGAGGCCCTGTGGGGTCCTCTGGGGTCGGGGTGTGTTGGTTGTGGACTGCAGCTCTCCAGTCAGTATACTCATTCAGAATACAAACCTGGGTCTCGCCACTAAAGGTGGGGGGTTTAAGAGTGGAGGGGGAAAGAATGGGGGTTCACTACTATCTGGTCTTCCTATTCATCCCTCCCACCTCCAGGTCATCTCTGGCTCTCTAAATCCCCCACGCCCCCACCACTACCACCTTCTCTTTTCCTCTTTCTGTCTATGCCTCAATGCATAAATAAAGTACACAGACTTGGGGTAGTACAACGGCCCTGGGCGAAGACCTAAAAATACAAGCTTCAACACACCCTTATGTGAGGCTACACATACACAAACATGCACTTTCAATATCCCACTGAGATTCTCAGAGCGTACCGTTGCATTAAACTCAGTATCATTCTCAGCTTATGGACTTTCACTTCATTATGTGCACCTCTCTTAACACATTCTTTCTTTTTTTTTTTTTTAATTATTAATATATTTTTTTTTTTATCAAACATCAGTTGGATATTAAGGTGGATATTAAACTCTCTCCACTTTCAAAGCCATTCTGTGTTTCATTAAATTAAATGTAAGACTACAGCCGATGTAATACAATATTGAAATACTACATTGTTAGTTACAATTTCCAGTTTTATTAGCTGCTGATACTGAAAAATGTTCAGCATTCATTATGATAATGCACATTTATCAATATTATTTGATATGTTGATTTAAGTCATGATCCAATAAGTCCAGTCTTTTGTACATTTTCCCCTTCCTTTGGTGACACAGCACACTTAAATATTTATAATTCATTAATATTATTTGCTGTTGGTTATGATATGACTGTTAACACCGGGAAATAAATAAGACCACTGTCACAGTTGCAGCAGATTTGCTGGAGCAGCAAAATACTCAGTTTTTACGGTAATTGATGAAGCACTAGCGTACTGTATTTCATATGCTGAGTAATTTTCTAATTGGCTGAGGGGTAGCAAGTTGTTGCATAGGCCTGCAGCACCCACTGAGAGGGGAAACAGTTGCTCATCAGAGAAAAAGAAAAAGGGAAAGAAATGTAATGAATTGTGAAATGCCTTAAGAAATGCAGTATGAACTACAATTCTGTAATTTTTAATGAAAATCATGTTTTTTTCTGTGTAAGTGTCAACAGATATATATGGTTGGGCTTCTTTCTGTGCCTTCTTTTCTTTTCTTTTCTTTGCCTTTCTTTTCATGGTTTACAAGTGCTGGCCTTCAAAAGCCTCCCTTAGTGATTCCTGCTGATATATGTACAGTTCATGTAAATATAATTATAGTCTGGAAGACACTTGCATAAGATTATTGGCAGTATGTGCATGTCCACAGAGAGAATAGAGAAAGAGCCTCCCTACTGGTCTTTTCAACACAGTTACACAGGGATATGGATTGAATATATTTGAATAATACATTTTTGCACCTTACATAGCTTTGTATGAATGTATTCTGATGTTTTGGATGGATGAAGTTGTAAAATTAGATTATTAATAATATGTAGAAGTATTGGAAAATGTTGGCGCCAAAAATCCCCTTATGTCACTGTAAAAGACTGTAAGAAAAATGTAGATTTGAAACGTATCTAATCCTTTCTCACACCTCATTAAGGAAACACCGCAATCATGTAATCAAAACCCTAAGAATGCAGATTGGAAAGGCATTTGAAACAGAAAAAAAAATGTTTGTGCTTTGTTTTATCCATTGGAGGTGTCTTGATGGATAATCTGCTCTAAATGCAAATATTGCAGTTGTGAGAATAACCAGTTCTTATTTTTTAGAGGTCCTGTAATCCAAAAATCCACCCATACCATTTTAAATCACAACAGGCAGCAGGAATAATGAATCTTTCACCATGTGTACGTCATAAACATGTGAGTGTGCCACAACGGGAGGTGCAAGAGTAATGAGAAGCATTCTCAACAGTCTGTCATCATCTATGCCTTTAGAGTAGGTTCTTTACCTAGGCCCTTGCAAAGTATATTGGTAGCATTATAGCATAGCGGCCCTCAATTTATCAATAAAAGAACCAATGTGTCACTCCAGCAAACACACAGCCAGCATTTGCATTCAAGATAACCAGACCTGTCATGTGAATTTTATACTCTGTCTCCTCTTGCTGTTTGTGCTGTCCCTTTCTCTCTCGCTCTGTTGCCTTTTGGTTTTTCCCTCCTCTGGAAATTCTGATGAAAGCTTCCAAAGTGGACACGATGCTCCTCACGGTCCTCACAGTCCACTGTTATGACTGCAATGATTATTTTTGATTCTGCCAATGCCATATTCTATTCTATTCTATTCTATTCTATTCTATTCTATTCTATTCTATGTATATTGACGAAAGCTGAAGGATGCAGCAAAACAGTTGTCATTTCTATTGTATTTATTTATTTATACACAGTGTTTTTTGTTCTGATTTTCTACTTTAAATAGTTTTTCAGAGCATTAATGTACATACATATCACTACATATCTATTGACAGTTATGACAATTTGCAACATCAGTGTTTAGCAACAGACAGACTTTTCAGCTCCGATGGACTTAAAGTTTTGTTGGAAAAAATGTAATTTAACCTATTCTATTCTATTCTATTCTATTCTATTCTATTCTATTCTATTCTGACTTTTGTATACCGACAAAAACTGAACATCCACATAAGCGTATTTATTTATTCATATACAGCAGCTTATTTTCATCTTTGCTTTGTTTTCTACTTTTAGTGTTTTTATTTTTTGATGCATCAGTGCACATACATATCACAACATATCTATTTAAAATTGTGCAGCAGCACAGCTTCTTTTCTGACATTTTGGACTCAAAGCTGTTCTTGAAAGTTACATCTTTTTGCACTTATGTCTGCAGTCAAAGCAAAAGGTAATTGGCAACATCAGTGTTCTGCAGAGAGGCCTCTTTTCTACTATATTGGACTGAAGCTGTTAAAAAAAAAAAACCTGGAAATTTTCCTTTCCTTTCCTTTCCTTTCCTTATATTCTATTTTCTAATGTCATTGTGGTTTTTTTTTATTCATACACAGCATTTTTTGTTTGTTTGATTGATTTTGTACTTTAAATTATTTTTCAGTGGATTAATGTACATACATATCACTACATATCAGTTGACAGTTGATAACATCAGTGTTTACTAAGAGACACACTTTTCAGCCATGGTGGACTTAAAGTGTTCTATTCTATTCTATTCTATTCTATTCTATTCTATTCTATTCTATTCTATTCTATTGCAGACTCCACAGCAAGTTCCAGTCTCGCTTTCTGCCTTTTTCTTTGTGAGCCTCTGTCCATTGTGTTTGCATTACATGTTCTCATTTTGAAGGAAAAAAAAAAATCCAGAATGCCTAAACAAAATGTAACTTCTGATTCGATTTCCAACATTCTCATGAGTAAGAAAAACTGCATTAAAACAGTCCCTGCTGACAGCCTAATCCAGGGAGGCTAAACAATGGCTACAGTCGGTGTTTACAGTACAATGTAATCCCCATGCAGGACTCCATACGCCGCTGTGGATTGAGTCTATATATGGGGCCTCCACAGGACGACTGTGGCTGTGCAATAAAGGCCAGACTACAGCTGTGAGAGAGACAGAGATCCCATCGCAAATCCAATAAGAGGAGTAGAATTTCATTACAGATGTTCAGCTTGGATATGACAGCTCCATCAATAACCACCCCACATGTGAGAGGCAGAGGTTTGAGCATGACGCAGTCAAAGTCATACAGCCATGGCAGAATCTATATCGGATTGTTTCACAGTTCCAGTAGCTTGAGTCTTGTTCTTTCCAAAGCATCTGAGTCCTCGCCACTGATTCTCTTTCTTTCAGTCTCTCTTCTTTTCACCTTCAGTTTTTTTTCCCTTGACAATAGAAATGTCCAGTCTTTCTTCAATGGAGCAGGGAATTACATCTCAAGTGGTCTGGTTCAATATTGCTGTCCACTAGCCCTGCCAGACAACGAAGATGTTTGCTTAAAAAAATATATGGCCCCTGTTTTGATTTCCAATTATAGTCTCTCTCTCTGTCTCTCTCTTTCTCTCTCTTTGTTTCTTGCCTTTTCATTGAAACAATTTTCACTTGTCTGACAGAACGTCATAAGTAACACTCTTTCTTACATAACAATACTGACAGCTTCACAATTAATTAAAAAAACCCGACATCATTTAATGTAATAGTCAGTCTTTTTGTTACTTTGTTGTACAATTTCTTACATTTTATCAATGTCAGGGTAGAAAGGCTCTTTCCAATAGTAAATATACCAATAACAAGAATACAATTTGCCATCCTTCACATCCAAAACTAATTTCTCCTGAATACTTGTTATATATTAGCTCTATTGAGAAATCACAGGGCTATTTTCTAATAAGCTTTTGCTGAAGCTCACACACAATACAATCTGTTGACACAATAGAGCCTTTGGTTGATATTTATGTACGCATGTAAAAAAAAAAAAAAAAGTTTAATCATAGAAATTACAGCAGTGCCTTGAAGAGCTAAAGAGTTTTTATTTGGATGATTAGATGAAATAAAGGATTGATTAATTTCTACAATTAAAAGAATTTTAATTTCACATTCATACAGCAGAAGGGTTTCAGTTTTCTATTGGATACCATTGAGATGTGCTGAACCTCAGATCCAGTTCATTCCTTTACTTTCTTTACTTTCTTGGTAGATTCCATTGGCATTTTCAGTTGAATAACCTCTCAGCTGGCATGTCTGTTTCTGCACATGAAATTTGACACTGGCAACTGGCCCTCTTGTTTATCTGTTGCTAGGTAAGCCACTTCAATGATGATTCTATGATTGTGGGCATAGTAATGTGATTATGAGGCTATTGTATTCCAGAATTTCTACTATCTTCCAAACTATTGGTCGTATCAACTTGCTGTTTTTACCAATCTCTTCCTTGACCAAAAAGACAGAAGTATTCTACACTGCAGCAGTCAGCTCTATCCAAATTTTCTGTGAGTCTAGTTCCCTTTTATTATATAGATATTCTTTTGCTTAAGTATTTTGCTTGTTATTTCTCAAGTGTCATTGACTTTATGGAAACCAAACATGGACAGTAATTTAACCTCCAAATACAAAGAATACAAATTTCAGGGATGCTCAACTATAATCATCATCATTATATCATGAATGACCTTCATCAGGAGACCATTTTTTAATCAGTCATTTTTCTGAATTGTTGCACAGGAATGCCATGCAGTGTCAGAATCACAAGAGACAGAATTGTTAGAGAGATTTCAGGATTGCTATTTTATGTAATCAAAGGCTCACCCAGCAAATGTGTCATTCATATTGATCAAACAGGTCTTATCATGTGGAAAATTCACTGGAGAGGCAGAAACATTTTAGTGTAGCCACTGCTTGGATTGCATGAATGTATGATATGACAAACGTTTTTATTTTTCCTGCTCTGCCATCTGTGACCCTGGCCATGTGGGTACAGCTTTGACCAGTTTTTTGTTTTATTTAACATGTGTCTGAAAGGAATATGTAACAAAAGCCCAAGCATATTCAAAAATGCACCATGAAAACACTCATAAACATAATAAGCACAAACTGAAAACCATTCTACATGAGATTTTCCCATATTCCCAAAATTAAAATTTTGGCATCCTAATATTCCTTTGTCGCAGTGAATAACAGGAAAAAAAAGATGTATGTCCTGATGTTTTACATTAATCAAACGTGTAAAACAGGTAGCTGTCATCACTTTGATTCTCTACATGGGCCATTAATCCCATATAGGAAATCAATCTACCATAGAGTACGTGTCACATTATAGAGTATTAACACTTGTAGAACAAATGGAAGTGCAAAGACACAGATTTAGACTGCTGTTGATGAAAGCAACATATGAACTTTTTTTTTTATTATTATTTTTTTTGGTCAGTATTAAAATAACATTTAATCTCACAAGGATATATGTCCTACAGACATGCACAATGTGAGCACTCCATTACTTTGAATTTATTGGTCTGTCGCCTTTTCTTTTCCTTTTATTCTTCCAGCGATTTATGTTATTATATTCAGGATGCAGTGCAGTGCAAAGGATACATGCTGTGGTTGGGATTTTTCTACCCGGGTATTGGAAAAACTATCATTCTTAGCACATATCGCAGTGGTTTTGAGAGCCATTAGTGCATGCCATACATATTTATCAAGAACAGATCCAGGCTGCGTATCAAACTTGATAAACAGGAGTTTATATCAAACATCCAGTTCTGTCAACCGTGAAAGTGATATATTTTCAAGCACATCTGTGTCTATTACCACATATTTTACCGGGGGATCTTTTTCAGCTGTCAGCATGCAGCCCACTATACTTTTCCCTGGCATGATGACATAAGCCACATTAACTCCTCATTACAAGCATTTACATCAGTTCCTGTGGTAATCTCCAAACAAAGATGATACGACACACTGTGAACTTGCTGTGAACACAGTAGCAGATGTATCACATACGTCTCAGACCAAACTCATTGGCACATTACCTTATACAGAGTAAAGGCTCCACTTGCGTCAGCTACAAAACTGCTGTGGAGAAGAGAAGAAGAGAACCTCACAAAAACAGGTTTGTGAGCACAGAATGGGACGATGGGATGGCAATGGGAGCCGTCTGTGATTGGAGCATTCCTAGCCCCAGTAAACCTTTCTTCTCTCGCTGCCATGTGCAGAGTGTTGATAAGAGACATCATCCCACTGACTCATTAATCAACTGTGAAATGTACAGCTACCTGCCGCTTTCTTATTCCCGTGCCCCCAAAACCCCTCCGCTACCTGCCTCCTCCGCTACTCCTCTTACCCATCTGTAAAAAGAAGAAACAAACTGGACTCCACAAGGATTCCTTTTGAAAAAAATTTGCTCTACTAGCAATTTTGCTGTTTCAAGATTTCTTACCTCCTTCCCAATCATTCTCACGTGCACACAGCCTTGTGTATGAGACAAACATCAACACACACTTGGTGTTTATGCAGAAGAATCTAAGGACACTGGGACAAACCAAGAGTCCAAATCTCTGCAACTGGTCTGTACTTTAGAAGGTGTGCAGCTTGACATTTTTTCTACACACACACAGCAACATGCACTATGCATTTCTGTCTCACTAGCTTACATTACATGCAAATAGATAACCATATAATTTTGGCTTCACTTCTAACATCCAAACCCATTTGCCACACTTCACCCTCCCCTGTACAGGCACTTTATTTTGCTGTGTTTCAAGCTTTCCCTCTGCTCTCCTGCACAGGTAATATCTGCTATAAAATCCCTGTTTCATCTTTAAATTGTGCTGTGTTTTGTAGGTCTCCTGCATATACTACATTCAGTTGTGTAGGAACTGCTGATCTGCTGTCTTTTTCACCCCAAACTCAGCCCCACACTAAAGGGGGGGGGGGGGGATGGAAGGCGTGGAGGTTTGAATTTTGATCAGTTTATTTGCATTTCCAACATGTCAGAACCTTAAATTTATTTGCCAGTTTTGATTGCCTTTATAAGAGGCTGACTATATAATCAGTCACAGTGCGTCATCATTTTTTTTCTGAAAAGTAAGCAACAAACTGACCAAATCAATGTCTGATTAATGGGCACTGAAGTATAGACAGCATTGTTCAGGTGACAGCTGTACAAACAGGAACCCCAGAAAGCTTTCAGCTGTAAATTCTGTGATTGAGTGGACTGTAAAAAACAGCAGGGCAGAGTTCAGTTTCACATCGCATTTATATAACGGAATATATAATGTTGGCTGATAAATGTATGGCATTTCATTTAATGCAACGCTGTGGACCCACAAAGAACTGGAGGATAACTCAATATTTTTTCCACACTTAAAGAAAAATCCAAACAATTCACAAAGTCAAAAAGGTTGAATATGACACTTCAGTCTCTGGTTTATACAACCTAGAAATACACAGCAGATTAATCTTATCATTCAGGTGCAAATGCTGCAATATGTTTCTGTTTCATTTGATCCAGCATTAAAACCCTGCTGTAGACTCTGCAGGCTTCTAAATATTTCATGCACAATGTAAAATATATAACTAACTGCAGGTAAATAAGGGCCATATAAGTTTTCAAATTGGCATATCTTGCTGCATTATATCAATATTAGATAAATGCGCTACCATAAATAATATGAAAAAACTACTTATCTCTGTGTTAAAAGAGGAAATCTTTACCGCTTGGTTTGGCTGCAGTGCATTATGGGTCACTGAGGGTAGCCCTGCTAGATAACTGAAAACCTTGATTCTTTGATTTTTTTTTGTTCTTTTAAATTTTATTTCATGTGAACAGAGATAAGATAAAAGACACAAAAAGAGCTTTTTTGATTAAAGTTGAACAGTTTCACTCGATGTCTTCACTACTTGATTTAATGATTTGGAGAAATGGAAAGTGTTTAAAAGAAAGCCAAATCATTGTCACACCAAATCAGAGATATATTTTAATGAGGAACATTTAAAAAAAAAAAAAAAATCATATCTCCTAGCATTAGTTTATATATACCTTTTTATGTAACTTCTGGAGCATTCATAATCATTTAAGGTGGTGCAGCATTGGCAGAAACACATCTGATCAAAAGAGAAAGTGATGTGAAATCTGCAGGAATACTCACGGCAGCATCCACAAATGACAAAATATTAGGTCGTATGTTCCTCTTCGTATACTTATGCCTCCAAATTCTATGTTTACATGTGATTTTACATGATTTTCACCTCATAGAATTACTTATTCATTCATTCATTTATTTGATTTGAGCAGAAGGAAGAAAAAAATAAACATCTTTTGTGTACAAGGAAGTAATATCAGAGCAAATACATTAATAAATAAAGATGATCAAGACAAAATAGAAAGCAAAGAAAAGAAATAAAACTTCCATGTGTACTAGTAATAGTAATAGTAAAACAAATTCAATATGTGATGCTCAAAAAGGAGTGGGAAGAAGAAAACGTATTATTATTATTAAATTATGTATGATTTGAGTTTCAAAATGATAATAAATAAATAAATAAATAAATTCAGGCTATTCACTATTCACATGTGGTGAATGTAGAGCTCCTGTTGAAAAATTACAAATATTATGCTGAAGTGTTTGACATCAGGAGACCAGCGCAGTACACTCGCCAATTAGAGAGATCCCTATAATTTCTTCCAAATGACACACCTGACCACACTGTATAGGGTGCAACCGCAGTAACAATAACACACCGGACAGAGTTTAATTTTACATCTGTTCCTGTGAAAGATAATAAGGGTTTTTCTAAAACTGCCAGTAACATAAAGCGGTTTGGTTCAGTAACATGCATTTATGTGGCACAGCACTGTACTTGATGTGTCGCCTGAAGACATAAACATTTTACTGGATGTACTGATTGTGGAGTAATGGCGAGCATTCATTCTCTGCAAAGAAAAAGTGATGTTTGCACATAAAATTCAGCATGAAACATCAATCTCTGAATATTTTCTGGCATATAATAGAAAATTCTACTTTAAAAGCAATAGCTCATGGGCAATGGTGTATAAACATGACATATTTTCTATGCACATTTATAAAGTGATATTTGATAAATTAACTAAATTATCAGCATATGTATATGTTCACTCATGTCTGAGACTATACCGTTGGTCATGTAAACATTATTCTGTTTAAAATAGAATGCACACGTCATTCATTAGAAATCGTTTCAGTTTCAGTATTTTTAGACACATTTAACCATTGCTTCACTGAACGGCAATATTTTCTTTTAAATTAAAGCTGTTTGTCATCAGGCACATACACGGTATTTCCTGTTTGTAATAGAAACTTCATTGTAAAAAATTGGAATCAATACCAAAAATTTGCAAAATTACAACATAAAAAAAGTGAAAATGCAACGCAAAGTTGTGTATTTGAAAAGATTTTTGTGTTCATGCTGAAGTCAAACAAAGCTGTAGTTTTCTTAGGAAGAGTATGTTGATAAAATGTAGAATGTAGAAATGATGTACTTCTATTGTTTTGAGAAAATAAAACCGTAACTGGAAAAACAATGTGGTGCCTTTTAAATCGAAAAACCACAATGTTGAAATAACAGCCTAATTTTATTTTATTTTTTAAAAATAAAAAGTAATTTAAAAAAAAGGAAAGATTTAACAAAGTAACACTTTAAACATGTAGGTTAATGGATGGTTATGTCTCAGTTCATAGAGTGCGTCCTCCGATGACCAAAGGGTTGGCGGTTTGAATCCTGGTTCTGACTGTCCCCATGTTGGCGTGTCCTTGAAAGACACTGAACCCTGAACTGTTCCCTGTAGAACCTGGTGGTTTTGTAAAGTGCATACCATTTAAAATGTTAAATCTACATGTTAATTTGTACATATGTTTACAGTTTGATGTGTGTTTTTTTTTTAAGTATTGTACTGGTAACCACAGCTGCCAGTTCTTTTTCCATAAAAACAGAATTTTTATTTTATTTTACAGTGTTTATTCACAGGAAAACAACAAATCTCCTCGAGTTAGTGTCTATTCTCACCACCAGGACCCCTATGTAGGTGTGTTGGATCCTTAGCAGAGCACTCCCCTCCCCCCCCCCTCCCTTAAAACTGCTCCCACCTATGTTTGCTCAACAGAAATTCTATTGTTAAACATGGAAACATCAGTTGACAGTTTTTCAGTCTTTTTCCTCTGCTTAAGAAAACTGAACCAAAAGCTCCAGAAGAACCATGGAATGGACCTTGAATGTGCTTTTGCCAGAAAGTGAAGACAAGAAGGAATTTTTAATCCCAACTTTCCCACATTTAACATCATATGTTGAAAATGATACAGCACAATCCAATTTAATGCATATGCACATCGATTTTTTGTAACTTTTTATTTTATTTTTGTACATCTGCAAGTCCATAGGTATAGTGTAATAGTTTTTGGTCACTGCATTTTTTTTTTCCCACTAATGCATACTGGTTACTGAAGAGACCTCTTCCGAAAACAAGTTGCAGTTAATTACACTATGCATCATAACCTCTGTTCTCTGAGGGGACAAAATGCACCCCATAGTGGCGATTTAAGCTGTTCTTTCTCCTGTAGCAGCACACATATTGAAATAAATGTCCGCACACGCTCAGTGAACACAGCATGATACCCACACACAGTTTATGGCTTTCCAAGCAGCTTAGAGCTCATTTAATCTCATCCCTGTATACATTCTTTGTGATCAGACCTTTATAGACAAATATAAATGCAGATAATGAAGGTCGTCGATGAAGTAACAAATCTTTTCCGCACTTATTACAGAGCTGTCATAGCGTACAATAATGTCCATTCAAGGTACTGCAGATATCTTTAGGTTAAATGAAATAAAAGTGTTGTTTATATACATAGAGACAGAAATATACACATGGTGCAGGTGGACATATGGCGCACACCCACAGTCATCAACAACAACATCTCAAATGACCAAAGAACCATAAACTGTTAACATCACTGTCTTTAGTCTTTTCACTGTCTGCTAAAAAGCACCCAAATGAAAGAGCTGTATGGCAGATTGATTATGGTCACAGATACTATACCAACACTTATGACACTGAGTAGGCTTTACAGGTTTAGAGTTTACACTAGTGTTGAAGAGACAGAACACAGTCATCCCCCATCCCCACCCCTAAATGTGTGGTCTGTTCATCCAAGAGAAGATTAAGTCAAGAACCAATTCAAGACAAAAAAGTGTGACTGATAGCAGAAATATGTCTCTTTCTTTCCTTCTTTGTCTGTCTTTTTTCCCTTCTCACCCCTACCCCATTTACCTCTGGCTCATTCCTGTTCTCTCTGCAACAATTTATTTTCTGTCAATCCTGTCTTCTTTTAATTATGTTCTTCATTCCCTCCCTCCCTCCTTTGGTGAGAAAAGTGCAGAAGTCATTCACATGATCAGCGTTAGTCCTCCAGGTTTTTGTGTCTCAGTCAGAGGGAGAGTCATTCCCAGAGAACAGCCTTTCGTGTCCTCTTGTACCAAAGGTCCTTTCCAAGCCATGTGCTCTCTTAAAGTTTTGGTCTGCTCTAACAGTGCATCAAATGAACAACCTTTGCAGTGGTTAAGTTCCAACATTTTCCAGGTCTTTCATCCTTTTTGTTTTGCCTCTTTCATGAATGCCATTATGCCAACTACTCAGAGATTTAGCATTCTTAATATCTGTCTCAGAAATAACACCTTCTGCTTTTGGGATCAGCTCGTGGGTGGATGACCTCTTTTTTCTTCTCCTGGCGCTTCTATAAGGCATGCTGGGTCAGGACCAGAGCCAAAGCCAGGCCGAGAGGCAGAGCCCAGACGTTGGCACACAGACAGACAGAGCGATCCTCTAGCAGGCCCGGGGGTTTTATCAGGTCATGGCTTGATTCAGGAAACTGGGCAGATAGAGGGACAAACAGAAGGAGAGAGATGTGTAAAGGTTAGACATGACTCAGATGCTCATGCAGCTTTCCTGTTCTGACATTTGATCAAGAAGGAGGTGGAGAAGACAGGAAAGAGGTGAGACGGGACACAGCTTAGGAGAGGAAGATAAAACGGAAAGTCGCGTAGAAACATTGGAGAGAGAAATTACATGTATCCGTGGTAGACCTTCTGTGGCACGAACATTAAGTGTTTGATCCTCCAAATTTTGTTTTGATACGTGAAGTATATTTCAAGCTTCTGCTGCTTAGTATGCTCACTGCTTCTTAAACAAGTTGGCAACAAAGGAGAGCTTCTTGTGAGGACTTTTTTCTTTTTTCTTAAACTCTTTTAGGCTGTGCCAGTGAGTCTCTAAACAGTTTTTAAAGCTATCATTACAGACTTTATTTACAAGAAAAACATGCTACGAAGCCAAATACACACCACTGGAGCCAGCAGTGGCTGCGGATTTCTTTTAATATTTTATAAAGCATAAATTACAGCAAGCAACACTGTTGTAAGACCCCTTGTATGCCGTTTGACTGAGCACAATGCCCATCAAAACACTACAATGTTTACTTTTATGCATAAGAGAAAATTAACTTTTTTTTAAGTGTGCTAATGAAGAAAGCTATGGAGTTACAAACGCTGTTCACAGAGAGCAGTGGGAACACATCAGTCCAGATATTAAACTCTATGGCCTCAAGAGTTTCTGTTATATCCACATTACAAGTGCCTTATTATGTGATTTTCATAAAACTGTTAGCATTTTGAATACTTTTTTCAATTTCCTTGGATTCTTGTAACACAAAGCATAACCATTTGCCTCCAAGTTAAAGTAGTCTTGCTCAATTTGCAGAGGCACCATTTTCAGTCCAGAACAGCAATACAGAGGCACATCATAAGAAACATGAAACAGTTTCTTCTTTTCCTCCTCCTCCTCCACCTCCACCATCCCCACGAATCATCCTCGCCAATGTAACCTTCGCAAAAAAAAATTGCACTTTGGTCCATTTCCCTGTACATAGAAAAAAACATCTACTCAGATGTTATCTACCAGCACCTCATCTTCCAACAGAACCAGGCAACACATAAATGAAAAAATAAATAATGAAGCGAGAAAAAGGCATTGAATTATTTTAACAGGGCAGGCCTTTTTTCCAGACGAGAAGAGGAGGAAGAGGGATAGTGAGACGGAGAATAGGGGACTATTAAAAGGGCAGCAGTTTTCAGAATTCCTGGTATAAAGTAGTTGGCATTGGAAATGGTTAAAAATGATACTTGCCAAATGGCAGGAGGGGGGGGGGGGGGGGACGACGACTATGG
>JAPSES010000219.1:6702339-6714848 GCA_029822895.1 Maxillicosta whitleyi
CCCCCCCCCCCCCCCCCCCCCCCCCCCCCCCCCCCCCCCGACGACGATGGCGAGCTTGACAATGCACCAAACACATCCGCAACTAAAAGCCAATTAATTAGCAAGGGCAGTGATGTGTGGCAGCAGCCTGTTGACATGAGTCCAGATCTCTGGCTGCAGCCAATATCCACACATACACTCGGGCTTGTGAGAGGCTGCACACACACATACACACACAGCTAAAATCACAAACATATGCATACACCGTGACGAAATGCAGACAATGTCAAAACACAGACTAATTTACTGACATTTTCGCGCAAGCACATGCACAAAGACAAGAACAAAGGATGGAAGTATTCACACAAGAATTCACCTAATGTGGGGATAAGACAGCATCAGGTAACTTTGCAAATGTAGTCAGTGAGTGTTTTGCTTATCGATCAGTACATCATATTTACAGTGCAATAGGGTCGCATTTCCCAAGGATAATTATTGAGTTATCGTGAGTTACGCGGTTTCTGTCTAAAATCAATTCAGTCCTGCTGAACAGAAAATCGACAAATAAAAGAGTTACATGTGAACACAAGACCTGCTAGCTTCCCAAAGTTGTGCATGTGGAGGGTAATTTAACATACAGACTCAACAGTTTATTTCATTGTAAATTAAACCTGGAATGCATTGAGCAATTTAATTGAAACAATTCTTTTTCGAGCAAGGGCATTAAAATTCACTTCAGGTCACATAAAATCCATTGTATGAGACCCACACTAACCTCAGGAATAACAAAGACATTTAATTACCTTCCATCAAACTCCACAGAAAGACAATATATGGAGATAAAGAAATGTTTTTCTCATACTGTATATAAACAAGGCAGAGTGTGTGATGGCTACCTCTCTGACTTACAATGCTCAAAGGACTGAGCTTCAGCCCACATATTTACTCACTGAGCATGGGATAAAACCCACAACCACTGGCAGTGACATAGAGAATAATTATGCATCGAAATTAACTGAAAATACTCTGTACCTTCTGAAAGAGCAGCATGACTGACAAGGATGGGTTTAGTCACAAACGGCTTTTTTCTTTTTACAGTATTATAGGTTATCCGTTCATGTCCCTCATCCATCCATTCATCCAGCTTCAGATGTTCACAAGCTGAGTCTATGCATGGATTTATTATGGGTTATTATTGGATTAATTTGAGAAGCGTCTTTATTGTAACATCCTGTAAGATTTGTTGTACTAACACTACAAGGAAATTCCTAATCTTTAGGACTTTGACATCTGTAATGACTACATCTGGCAGAACATATTGTGTTATTTTATAGATATCTACTTTTTAAGCAAGGCAGATTAACTTGTATAACACAATTCATACACATGATAATGGTAATGGTAAAGTACATTCCAATAATAAAAGACAAGTTAGAAATACATCGACAATTTATAATTTTTTTTTTTTTATTAGGGACATTTACCTCATACTTCCAAGAAAACTAATAATGTTCTGCACAAACAGTCAAACACAGCTTTTTAACCCTAGTCGGACTTTTACTTTAATATTTGCATCAAAATATACAGTTTTTATTGACATTAAAACTAGTAAAATACAAAGAAATGTATTTGTGAAAAAGATACAGGCCATAGAATATAGGACTTAAAATGGTTGTCATTTCTAAATGGTTTATGCAATATTTTTGTTAAACTCATTGAATGATTTCAATGTAGAATTAAGTTTGGTTAAAGTATAAACACACAAATATAAATCACAACACAAATGCAGTAACTCTCATGTCTGGTTGGAGTTTAAGGAGAAATGTGTTTTTTTTATTACACCCCAGCAGAATGCACACTTTACAGGTGATACCAAATGTTGGAGACAGTGTGGATCTCTGGATGCATATATTTTGGGAATGCCCTGTGAAAAAAACACATTTAAACACATTTAAATTGGACTTACCCTTGCAATTCCCCACATTATTTTTAGGGAATGCTGATTTTAGCGAAGGGTGATCTGATGAATATTTGTTTAGTATCTGGATAATCGCATGCAAAAAAAGCACTCATGTGACGATAGTTGCTTCCTAAACGCACCCCCCCCCCCCCAATCATACAGGACTGAACAGATATAGTGAATTACATCTATTTACTTTTTCTCTTCATCTTAAGAAAACTGTTTTTTGTTTTTTTTTAAACTCTGGACCAAATTGGTCCAGTATATTCAGCTTTTACAAGCATTAACCTTATTATTTAACCTCATCTAACCCCTTCTCCATGATTTTTATGTATTAGTTTTTTGTTTTTTTGTCAATTTGTACATGTTTTCCCTCCTAATATGTATATCAGGGGTGTCAAACTCATGTTGGTCCAACCCAATATGACTTGAAGTGGGCTGGATCAGTAAAATAATAACATAATAATATATAAATGATATCAATTCCACAATTATATGTGTAATTACTATGTTTTAGCATGAAAAAAGTAAAAAAAAATTGTATTATTAAAATGTTTACATCTACAAACTATTCTTTAAAAACATGAACAACCATGAACAAAAAGAAATTTAGTAAGAACAAAGTGCAATTTGTTTTTTGTTTTTTTTGTTTTTTTACAATTTATTCCATTATTTGGCCTCAGTTCCTCATTTTTACATGTTCATTATAATGTACAGACCACAGTGGATCTACAAATACACAAAATATTTAATATGGGTGCAATTACATTTAATTCTCTTGAGACATTTTGTGGTTCTTCATATTCGTTCAAATTTTTTGTAAAAGACTAGTCTGTAAATGTAAACATTTTGGTGTATTTTAGGTTATTATGATAGTGATTGATCTAACTTAAAATTATATGAATATTTTTGATTGTTCATATCTTCAGTGTAATTTCTGTATTTCTCTTATTCATCCTGCGGGCCGGACTGGACCCTTTGGCGGGCCAGATGTTTGACACCCCTGATGAATATTTTTAAAATATGTACATATGAGTCCAAAACTGCCCTTTATATTATTATCCACATTATGCTCTGTAATATAAACTGCTTTTCCCAAAAATAAAAAAGTAAATAAAGAATAATAAAAACTCATTGACCATTAACCATTGTTGTAAAAGATTTGACCTCTATAGATAATTTGATTTCAGGTGATGATATATTCAAGAGTTTATCGTCTGTTTCTCCAAATATTAAATCCACAGTGTTGCAGTTTCCAGCTGCCATTCAGCACGCTCCTTGATAGTCTGTTACAGCCTTGTCTGTGAATATATCTGGAAAGAGGCTCATGGGCTAAACTGTTGATACATCTGAAGAGTACTTTGAGAAATGCTCTCAATACTAAGTAGATGTGATAGTAATGCCTTTGGACAGGCTTTTTGCCCATTATTTTCAGAGGCCAATTGCATAAAGTCGTGTGCTTTCTGATTGTTTCGTAGATGGTGATGCTTGAGCTGTACTCTCATGGAAAATGAAAAATGAGTGAGGGATCATGGAGTGCACAAATAACTGGGCTGCCTAAGTGGGTATGTTGTGTCTGATTAATTTGGTGCAATCACATTACTGTTTCAGAAATCTTCTTTACATATTTATCAAATTTTAACTGTCGATGTAAGACTATTACTGCAGCCTTGACATCATTTACCTCATCTCTTTGTTCATCTTCTACTTTCTGTATAATAAGATTCAGAATGTATTATTCCAAGCAAGGAAATTGGTGCTATCTCATTTTTAATGATGTATTACTGGTTTAGCAGTTAACATACAGAGTACAATCACCGTGACAACAAAAGACAGGAGGATAGGGAAGAGCTCCAGGTCATAACATAGTACCTGTCCTCCTCTACAATGTGTTTTAACTGTTTGCCATCCATCCATCCATCCATTATTTGATCCAGCCATCCATTATTCGATCCATCCATCCATCCATCCATTATTCCATCCATCAATCCATCCATCCCAAACTTTGTATATTGTATCAGACCTTAAACAGTGTGTGTATGCAGGTGTGTGTGTTACTCTGAGGTCTTTTAAAGGTCCTGTGAGATTTACAGCCGTGGACAGTCAGTCTTCTGCCAAGACGACTCATAACCATAACAACACTCCCCCAATTTATCTGCCATGGAAGTTTGACAAGTTTTAATTGCCAAGCATAGTTGTCTAAGGACGCTAGGCCGCCCAAAATGTCCCTACCAGCTCCCTCTCTAATTATAAACTTCCTGCTTGAGTAATCACACGTCTTATTGTTTCCTAATTACCATTTTTACAATAAATTAAACACCACGCTGCAGTGAGACAGGCACAGAGCGGTGCATCAATACTGACATACACATACACAGAACCTTTGGAGAAGGCAATTCCCTCATCCATTCTTTCTCTTACTCTCTCCCTCTTGCCTCTTTCTCTCTCTCTCACCTTTCCCAAACATACACAATGTTATTGTTATCAGCGGTGCTTGTTCATTAATTCTCCTCTTCACAAATTTCTAAGGTTTTAATTTGCTGTCTTCGCAACAATGAGGGCTTCTGCGTAAAGGACAATACGGCATGACTTGGGTGCAGTGTGACCATTTAATGGCTGTGAAAGCCCCTGGAATTACCCAAAATAGATGTCTTAATGGGAGTCATTCATTCAGCACGTAAATTCGTATTCATAAACACTACACGCACAAACTGTTTGGATTTTGCGCATATCTATGATAGTTGCCACGAAATGACATTAACAATAACATTAACGGTACCAGCAGAGACAGCAGAAGGTTACGCAGTACAGTTTTAGCATGTTTGATCCAGCCCTGGTAACTGGGTCTCCTGTAAAGGTGAAAAACGTCATTAGTCTTACACCAGAGGGCTGCATAACACCTCTAAAATACATCTGTAAAACACAACAATATTTCATTGTGAAAACTAATCAAACTCAAACAGCTAGGTTAAAAAAAAAAAAAAAGGAAAAGAGGAATTTGTCTCCTGACTCAAAAGTAAAGAATGAAATATTTCTATCTTCAAACAGTGAGATAGAGTGGGATGCCTTGGCAGACAATATGGCCCTGTCATCTTCACATTCTATTTGAACTGAAAATGAAGTACAGTCCTATTAAAATACAGACACGTATGCATTCATGCCATAGGAAAAAAAAAAAAAAAAAACGTGCTGTTTTTCTGCTCCAGACAGTGAACCCAGTTATAGCTGAGTTAGACTGCAGTCTTCTGAGTAGACGGCATTCAGCAGAGAACAGGCCCTGGGCCAGTATTTTAGAACCTCTAATCCAGATTAAACCCCCACCTCCCATTTCTTTCACTATTTCATTGTATAAGAGAGAAATATAATATTTCAGCCAAATGTCATCATCTTGGGTGTAGCATAAACTGTCTTATCATAAAGCGTCTGTTCTGATGTGCCAATTGCTTTAGCAAGCATAAAGATCGAATGTGATGTGAATGTGAATGGCATAGCGTGTTGATTCTAGCACTGTACAAAATCCTCCTTTCATGGATGTGGAGTGGAGGAGTGTTTTTGTGGTTCTCTGTAAAAGGACCATTTCCACAAATTTATGCAAAGTTGCTGCTACCAGCGACAAATATATAGATATATTTCTGTTGGAGCAAAACACTCTTAGGTTATATGGTAGATTGAAGCTTGTTGGTTACAGCAGAGTAATAATTTGGCAATATAAAGATAATAATCATATAATACCTGTAAAAGTAATAACCCTGTTATTTACAATGGATATGTTTCAGTAATTCCTGGTCTACCAAAATATTACAGGTAAGAATTCACAGTATTCAAGGTATCGTTTGTACAAAATTACCTTGACAGAAAAGGACATAAAAGATGATGAATATTTCAGTGCTGTGAATATTACATAATTACTGACTTTATTCTCAGAAGGTTTTCATGTGATGAGAAGGCATTATATTCATAGCGCTCTAAAAGAAGTTGAATCATATTCGCATTTTGAGGTTACTGCCACATTAATGTCACTATATTACAATTTTGTAATGTAAATATTGCACTGAATTGGTAATTCTTTTAAATTTTTAGGGAATCACTTTGTTACAACAATATTACTAAATACTTGTCTCGTCATCATCATCATTAAATTATTACATAGATTTCAGTTTAATTTAATTACCCATTATTGATTCCAAGCTATCATCTCAATTTGCAACACAGGGATGTTGATAAAATTACTTTTGTGCCATTTTATGGTTATTCTATTTATTTATTTGCATGAGTGTGTTGTGCACATTTGTTTTTTTTTTTGTTTTGTTTTTTTAGAATTTATTACTGACTACTTTTTACTCAAGTTTGGCACAGTAAACCTTCATTGCCTTTTTATTTCAAATTCTGCAATGACAATAAAACTATTATGATTCTGAAGCAATTACCAGGTTATAATTTTGGTATTTTGTAAATATATGTTTATTGTCATTGTTATCTTCAGTGAAGCAAGATAAATTCATATGCATACAACGTGCTTGGTGATTAAGTTCATTCTAATTCTGATTCTGTTTCTGGTAATAACATTTGAGCTATAAACTTAAGTAATACTACAACCTTTTATGTCTTCATTTCATAAAAAAGCTTAATTGCCTACAAAATAAGAAACAATATAATTAACCAAATGCATTTTGCATCCATCATATAATAATTAGAATGAAACTATTATGCAAACATTTTACCTTGCTAATGTAGCCATCGCTTCTTGCTGTAATAGGAGGTTCTGAAGTGCTTCTTGACATTTCTGACCTTGTCTTCACCGTCACCGGGATGCCGGGGACAGATGTACTTCTATTGTCTGTCCCGTAGCCGAAGACCTGAATGGCATTTCCTGCAGAGACAGAGATAGAAAGTTATTTGTTTTTTTGACTGCCGTCCCTGAGAAAAAAAGCCAGTGAGGAGACAGGCAGCTCTAAGTCATCTTCTTGGTCTCCTGCCCAATCTTTGGCAGCCAAGGGAACTAAGGAGGATGGGGTGGGGGGAAGAAATGAAAAGACTGAGGAGAGACAGTCTTTTAGATTCATCAGCAAGCTTAAAAGTTGTACGGCAAACTAATCAAAAACAGTAATCTTGAAGCTGGTTTGTAAATCTTGGGAGGCAGCTCATGGGAGGCAGTTCAACATTTTGTTGTTTCATAAAGTTCCAGTACAGACTTCTGTTTACTATTATATGCAAAGCCTTCTTTGAATTTTTTTTTTTTTTGTCCTCTTAATTAAGGTGGTGATTATTAATCCATAAAAGAAACCTGTGCAGCCACAATGGGCACATTTTTGGTTCATGTCCTAGCTGTTGCTTTCATGTTGCAACAGCTGTTCTCTAACTGCAAGCAGCTAACCACTGAGTGCCATAATATCCATACTTGAGCTGATGAACCCTGGTTTATTTGCAGGCAGCTGTGCACTTTGAAATGGAGTCTTTTAAAAGTCTCATATGTATCAGCTCAAACAATGTGAATGCATATGAGGGTGTATGGGTATTAGCCTACAGATACACTACATGCATGTGTGTAATTTTGTGTTTAAATGCATGCCTGAGCCTCTGCAAAAATGTGATAAATCCCTTGTTCAGTCAGCTTTTCAGCTAGATATGGCAAAATAGGGGCTGAGTACCTTTTCACTGCTCATCTATTTAAAACATGAGGGTTGTTTCTCTTTATTCAGCCAGAGAGAAGGCAAGCCATGTAATTGCTTGGCACCCACCTCCATTATAAGGTCAGCATGCAGAGATGACTTTGAATAGATTTATGTGACTGATCAAATACAAAACATTCCCAAACAAAGGAGAGGTGGCATTTCCCCACCATCTCACAAAGGACAAACAGGATAGCTGAGGAACACACGTGAATAATCAGACAAACAGTCCTTAGTACTCTACTCTGCTGCACATCCACATAACTCGGTGTGTCTCATCCTCTGTCCACCTACACATTGTTGCATGCACACAAATATAAATGCAGCACAACACAGACACAAAAACAGCCACACATGCACCTGCACACTTAACACATACAAAAGGACCCTTCATGATTCTCATTCAGTTTATATTTTGGGCTGATGCTGTGAAATAACAACACAAAAACACAACTCAGTGCTAAGACCTAATAACTCTAATGTTATCAGTGAGGAGCTGGTGAAGTACTATTGGGACATGTGATGCTACACGTCAGGGTTGGCTGTATCGAGCTATCCCTCTACAGATGCTGTAAGATGTGGGAATAAAGTCATAAATCAAACCAGTTGGCTGGAGGGCGTTCACACAGGATGTTTTACCACGCCTAAATGTTCCACTGAGTGATTAAGCTCATTGCCAATAGCAATTCAATTTTTTAATGACTCCAGATAAGTTTTCCTTTAACCCCAGGGCATAGCCTGCATTGCCATACCTGCAGGGACAGATGAAGAAGGAGATAAGTGAGGAGAGAGCAAGAGGAAGAGGAATCAGGTTCGTGTTTGGACTATTGTTCGCTCTTGTATTTTCTTCTGGTCTCCTTGTGCAATTGATTAAATGTTAAAACTGCAGTTCTCTTGGTCTATTCAGCTGCTTGAACTAGGAACAGACAGAAGTGTGTATGATACCAAAAGGATTCGTCTAACCCATAGTTTCCAGTTATAGTGTATTTGTTTTGTAAGCTAATGTAAAAAAAAAAAAAGTTTTAATCTGCAGACACAGAAGTATTGAAAGGAAAGTGATAGAGTGAAAACATGGTGGTGATGGTAGTCATGGGGAGTTGAAACATAATTGGTCTGTATAAATGTATGTTTATATGTGTTGTACAGTATAGTGACTGTTTTTCTTTTTTCATTTTTGTGTATATTCTTCTCCCCGGTGTGTCGAAATTTATCGCCTGTTCCCCCTGACTGCAGAGAGGAGATGCTGCATTTTGTGTTATTTTTCAAGACGCCTCCTCAGCTCCCAGCCTCATCCTTCATCCTGCACACTCAGCTAAAACGCTACCCCGGCAATCTATTGAAATGGTCTGAAAGCATTATCCACACAATGGAACATGTTAAAGGCAACCGTGTCTTGTAGCACTGATGACACTGCTCGCTTCTTCATACCTAGTAAGGAGCTTGCTGTATTTTACTCTAAAGAGAAAAAAGCACGAGGATATTTGAGGTAACTACTCTGTCATAGTGCTTCCTGTGTGTTATGTATTAGATGTATAGATGATATATATTTTAGCTCAATGTATTATTCCATTTGTTCAAAATCTGTTCCTTTCCATGACTTTTTTCCACCCGTAAGGGATAAGCCCTTTAACTCTCTAAGATTGAATGTGAAAATCACATGCAAATGGTTTCTTTTGTATTAAAATCTTGCCGAAGGGAGGGATGAGAAGTGATAAGCCATTACATGTTTCTGAGAAACTAAGAACATTTCATTCCAACTTAATCAGTGGGCAAAGGGGTGTCAGTGGATAAGTTACATCAAAAATTGCTGGAAAACGTTCATTTGAATTCCTATTCATCCATCTATTCATCAATATTTTTATTTGATCCTTCTGACTTTTTAAAAACCAAATAATAGGTGATAATTATTAGACAATGTGTCTATTATTTTCAATATAATTTGACAAATAATGTGATTACATTATAATGGAACTGTAATGAATGTGACATTAAATTTATTGAAGTAGGCCTAATAAAAGTTAACGAATAATTCCATTATATCTCAGTCTCGCCACCAATCTTCATTTTTCTACAACCATCAGGTCCTCAACAACAAGACGGAATTTGACATAAAATCACTAAAGTTACATTAGATCAATGTTATGTGTTCATACATTGGCAGCAAGTGTAACTACAGCATGACATACTTGTTCACTTATCAATATTTCATGACTGTTGGACCACAGTTGCTGGAGACATTTCAGATGCATGCACTATCTGTGTGTTGGAATGACTCACTTAGGCATGTGTTGTCAGTAAAGTACCGCAGGATTTTCATACACTCCTCTTCCTTGTTTCCACTTCCCTCACAGGTGCACAATGGGGAGACAGTCCAGTTGGAGAAGCTGCTGTCAACGTAGTTTGGAGTCATGTCTGTCCCTGTGGGAGCACAAAAACATACATGCACACATTAAGACAAATAGTGATGGGTCACTAATGGACAATAATGGCCTGCATTTATTAGAAACAACATATCAAGATGTTAGTCATAGGAATGTTCCTATAATGCCTTGCTTTAGGTTGTTAAGAGACCATTATGCTATGAATATTTTTCCCACTAGGTGCTTTAGCAACTATGTGCACTGTTTGCATATAGAGCTGCTACAACAAACATTTTACTTTTTAAATGTGTCTGTGTCAATGCTTTCAGCTGGAGTTGGGGGTGTTAAATGCACTTTGTGTAGCATATTTCAGAGAATCCAGAATGGTCCATGCTGCATTATCAGTTCATACGACACAATTTTTGTCACATTGTACAGAAGCACCGACTGATAATAAAATAGAAAAGAAGTTATTTCTTGTAAATTTGCATTTTAAACCTTTGTGTGCTCTGTGATGCACCAAAGTCCTGTTATCAAAGCTTGGCTGAGCCTGAAAAATATGCATGTACTGGTTTGTACTCATTGTCTGAGCAACATTTACAATGAGCAAACAGATGGCCATCAATTGTTTTAATTAAGTAAACACTCTCTTTGTGCCACTAGTGCCTAATTACTTATAGGAGTGAACTGATGTCCATTGAACTGGAGGGGAAACAAAGCCAGGATGGTAAAAAATTACAGCCTGTTGACTTTGATTAAAGTAAAGATATAGCCAATGCTCTGTCTACTGTACCTCTAAACCCTGAACCACTATCTCTTTATCTCTCAATGTATCTCAATTACAAGAAGAAATGTGGTCTGGTTTGGACACTGAGATTAGACACTGTTAGCCTGCAGTTCTGCATGCCACTGCCCCGGCTGTACTGACCGATGAGTCTTGCGTAGGAGGCCAAGCAGGCCTGATGATTGCCTTGGTTGGGGCAGGTATTCACTGTTTGTGGAATCACAAAACAGTTCACGTAGAAATCAACCACTCTGGACCTGCACAACAAACATGAGGAACAGTGTAAGCAAAGAGAACAAGAGCCAGGGCTCAGTCACAAACTCCAAGCACATAAACACAAACACAGAAACACAAAATCAAAGCAATGAACCTAATTTTTTTGGCAACATTTCCGCTTTCAACCAGCTGCCAATTGTAACCAGCCTGTATATGTAACATCTGTCTGTGGGTTGCTATAACAGGTGTCCTGAATAACAACCAGGTCTCATTCACGTCTCAGTACAAAAAAGCTATTTACGATCTTTCCAGCACACAACATAAACCAAGTGATTGTGCCTTAAACTTGGAATGAGAAAGATATCTGTTGCCTTTTCGGTCTTTACTTCCCGTTATCCTGATATCTCAACTGTCTCCCAAACTGACTTTCTCTACAAACCAAAGGAACTGATAAAAATAGTATGTTTTGTTTCAGTGTGTGTTTGTGATAAGAGCTTAAAGTCTGGGAAGGCCCCCAGGGTGGCATTGCTAATCCACTTAAGTAGGTTTATTGGGAGTAGCGCGTGCAAAGTTGCTCTGTCTGTACTGTTCACATCACAGCTGCCCACTAAGTGAATCACAATCCTTTGCACAGTTCCCTGTTTCTCTCTCTCAGTCTTTCCGTCATGACTCATTCGCTCTGACCTGGTCTGACTGTTCTTTTAGCCTTAAGTTCAAAGGTAGTATAACATACCTCAAGCTGTTATGTCCTTAGCCAACACAAACAAGTATGCACCAATAAAAATATAACACATGTAGAAAAGCACAGTTGACTGCATGTGATTACTGACGGGTATCTAGTTGGTGGGTAATTTTTGGGCGATTTTGTAACCAATCAAAAAGAGTTGTTTTTTAAGACTGCTGCTTTGACAGCACTGTCTCTGTTATATAGTGTAATTTCTCATGGTGACATGTTGTGTTTTCAAAAGAGGAGCATTTTTATTATCGATACATCATTGTCAGATTAACTTTGACATCATTTAATTACCATAAAGAAATTAGTTGCCACCCATTTGAGAGCCATTATTTCATTCAAAACATGTTGTTGGAGATTTTGTCTTTTAACTCAGTTAATACAGTATTCGTCATGGTTTTTTTCCCCCAACCTGGTGCCAAAGTTTGGTCAGAGGTGTTTCTTTAAAATTTTCCACGACACAAGTCCTAAGTCTTTTTTTGTCGCTGTATTAATCCCCCTCTGTACTGGAATCCAACAAATTTAACCCACAAGTCAAGAAGTATCCTCTTATCAAATTTGTGCCTACAACTTTCATCCATAGGTAACTGAGGATGGATGGATGAATGGATGGGTGGGTGAATGGATAGATGGATGATGGATGGATGATAGATGGATGGATGGATGGATGAATGGATGGGTGAGTGAATGGATGAATGGATGGGTGGGTGAATGGATAGATGGATGATGGATGGATGATAGATGGATGGATGGGTGGGTGAATGGATAGATGGATGATGGATGGATGATAGATGGATGGATGGGTGGG
>JAPSES010000219.1:6720312-6769542 GCA_029822895.1 Maxillicosta whitleyi
GATACATGGATGGATGGATGGATGATAGATGGATGGATGGATGATGATAGATGGATGGATGGGTGGGTGGATGGGTGGATGGGTGGATAGATAGATAGATAGATGGATGGATGGATGGATGGATGAATGGATGGATGGGTGGGTGAATGGGTGGATAGATGGATGGATGGATGGATGGAGGGATGATGGATGGATGGGTGAATGGGTGGTTACTAAAATACATGCATTCATGTTTTGTGAAAGACCAAAAGCATCCTCAGACATGTGCCCACCTGTACTTGGACATAATACACAGACAGACTGTATACCTTAATGTTTGCATATGAATGATGAGCAAAACTCTCAGGAGTTTAACAGAACTTCATAAATTACACTGAAGCCATGGAAACACTTGACAGCTGCATCTACAGTACTGTAATCATGCACTAAGCAGAAGTTTCATATTAAAAAACAACAAAGTGCTGACAGTGCAAACTGCTGCATGCCACAGTAGCCTAAACAGGTGGAATGTTAATATCATGCAAATCTACATATTGCCTTGTCTTTAAATATGCATTGCAGCAGTATCTGTATTATTATACGTTCTATGGTGGTGCTACTTGATCACTTATTCATCATTTTGTGTCTTTTCATGAGACTCTAAAGTAGTTAATTAGATGAGATGCATTGTAATGCTACTGAACGTGCATGTTTATATGCAAACACTATCTCTTAAGAGAGGTGGTACAAACAACTGTAATGCAGTTGATCACAGAGGAATGCCTTCAGGTCTGATGAGTTAAAGACTAGTGTTGCATTTATTGTGATTTCAAGTCCTGTGAATCAGGAGGGCAAAGATTTCACTGGGGGGGCTTTGGAGTGATGAGGTAACAATCTCTCTGTCTCCCTGTCTTTCAGTTCCTGTCTGTCTGTTTCTCAACATAGCAGTGATGCAGTCAGTGTAGTGTGATGGGTCTAGGCCTCCAGCAGCAAACCCTACTCAGACTCACTTCATTACTCCAACTCCATCTCCATCCGCCTTCCTATCAAATCACCCGGAGAGCCTCCCGCCATGACATGCTGCTAACATCCCATCTTAGCCTTGCTTCAGAGAGCAGTGTATGCTTGCTCTACCATGACTGACATGGGATGATATGGATGCAGACAAATGCAAACATACACTCAAATGGCAATGCATAGCACTGAATGTTAATTCAGATAAAACGGACACACAAATACAAACTTATCCCTCGTCACACCTGTTCTCCTCACTCAAAGCACTCTCCCGTCCATTCCAGAGTCAGAAAAGACACATGTAACTATAGACATGCAACAGATGATACAGTCGGAGGGGGGAAAGAACAACCGCATTGTGTCTCCACAATGCAACCTTAAAAAACACATTTTCCATTTTTTCTGTTTCTTATGGGCACGTGTTCTTTTACTTTCATGCTAACAAAGAATAAGAACTTCAGATTTCTGTAGGAAAGACCACAGAAGATTAAAGCAACTGAACAAGTGCTGTGTTTCTTTTTAGAAGCGGAGCTCTTTCAGACAATGATGGCTTAAAAACAGTAATTTAAAGTTTAGAGAGGTGTCCTGAGTGTTCAGACAATGGTGTTCCAACACCGGGATGCAGTGCATTTCATGGCTTCCACAGGCTTTCCATTATACCTCGGCGAAACGCCACTCGCTGCTGAAATTACAGGCTGTCTAGCTCAACAGAGTTTTATGGTCATTTCAGCCACTCAGCCCCCAGGGAAGTGGCAGGGGAGCCCCCACAGAGGTAGACTTCTTTCAACCAACCTGACACTTTAAACACAGTGATTCGGCTGAGCGCTGAGTGCCTGTCCATCCAGCTTGGCAGTAATAGAAAACTAATGGCTTTTTATATGGATTCTTATTCCTATCACTTGATGCCCGTGACAAACAATGTGACTCAAATCAGATGAGTGTCAGTCTCAGAAACCATTTCCTCATGAAGGAGAAGAAGCAGGAAGGAAAACACATTTACAGACTTCAAAGTCCTCTAATATCCTGTTTTCTACATTAAAACTATTGAAAGTCTAATTTACAGACTCTCCCTCTGCGGCCTGTCTGCAAATATGACTTCTGCTCATGATAATTTCTGGTAAATGTGAAATTACAGCTTTTCACTCTTATCTCTCTTCTCAGTTTTCATTCTAGTGAGCCTTTAGAAACCATATCTCTCACTCATCTACTGAAATCATAACAATAACCATGACACAATAGCTGGCAACATAATAGCAGTTACAACATGAAGCAAATAAGAAAAACAAAAGAGCTTTCTCTCTGCTGTGCATCTCTTTTTCTCACTGATATATTTCTCCGCCTTTCTTTTTTTCTGCTCCTCCTGACATTATCTCCTCTCCTCTCTTATTAGTGTCCTCTTGTCACTGACATTAACTGATTGTCACTGCAGCCTCAAGTGCTCACCATGAGTGCAAACTCATGGTGAGGGAATTTGACCCTGGCTGAATCAATAGGACTCAACAGCCTTGTGTGTCCTTTTGTCACTTGATGTTGAATGCCAAAGCAAACAATGGTGCTTTGCACCAGTGATATTTGACTATTACTTTCTTTTGACATAGAATTTTCTGCAATGTGCACAACAGTTCATTGCATCAGGACAATATTGTTGAAAAAGCCCAACAATACAGAACTGAGTGCTATGAATATATTTTTTGGGTTAAATGTGCTTAACATCTCTCTTTTTTTACACTCAAAGACCATTTCCACTGTGTAATAATTTACTCTGCAACAGCACCATTCAGCCTCTGCTTTCCCAGATTTCTGTTGGTAACCCTAAGACAGTCTGTTGCTCTGGTCAAAGTTGACTCAGATATTTTCTCTTGAATGTGCCAGAACAGAGTTTGTCTTTTTTTTTGGCAGCACAGTACTCATTGGGATTCCCAGTCAATACTCTAAAAGGGCAATGTGGACAGATGGTATTCAGTCAAAACACAAGACAGTTTAGCTTAGCTGTCACATGGCATAACCTTTCGTCTCTTTCTCAGCAGAGAATTGAAACAACAAAAAACTGTCTGGTGTCTTGACCTCCCCTGCATTATTAAGCAGCAAACATAACGCAATGATCTGAGCTGGCGTTTTTATTTAATTAGACCAGTTTTTGTTTTGAGTCATTACTTATGCATGGTTACAGTGTTCCTTGTCTTGTGACCAGAAAATTGGCAAGGAGTTCATTGGGGGGGGGTGTTTTTTTTTTTTTTTTTTAACACATTCTACTGCTTACACTTGCTCTGCTTTTCTCCACACCACCCACTGCAGATGTCTTACAACCCCCCACTGAATGTTATGTCATTGGAATGAATGCTTAATCAAGCATGCAACACACACAACCCAGTACTGTCTGTTTGGTAAGGGGTGAGTAGATTATTCAAGGTTATCTGAACTCCCTAACTACTCTGAACAAGGCAAACAGCCAGCCCCCAAACAGTGTACACGTCAAACAAATGGATGAACTCTCCCTGAAAAACTGACAGAAGGAGTTGGCACTACGTTGAAGAACAATTATTATCAGTAATTAAACTTTTACTTGCCACATAGCAAGCACTTCTGTGTAAAAACTCTGAAGAAGGGTACATGCTGCAGCTTACAGCGGCCTCCTGAAGTACAAAGTAAAGTTCAGTTAGAAGCATAAAGAGTGAAAGACATGAGCCTAATTGACACATTCAAAACCACACATTGAGCTTTCTGCGGATACGTCCTATTGATGATGTTTGCATTAATAATTGATAGTACCATTGGTGGGAAAGATTGTGAAGGAAACAATAGGGCCTTGTCAGTAATGACTGCAGTTTTCCTCCATACCATGTTCCCTTAGAGATTACACTTACAAAAGTAAATGGGCATATACTAATCCACGTATTGGAATTAAATGCACAACTCTTCCGTACCTGTTAATACTTACTACTCTTCCTCTCCCTCTCTTGATTTCCTTTCACCCTGTGTGGCTCTCATGTGTAGCTGGCAAGCTGAGCACGTCTCTACCAAAGCAGAGGACTGATTAAAGCCGCATACTGCAGCAAACTGTACTATGTATGAGGAAAAGGTCACCTAAATGACACATGCTTTGCTTGCAAAATCAGAGCTTCACACGCTCAAAGTGGACACTTCACTTTGATAGCTTGCATTTAAGGTTGTCAGTGAGTTGATGAACATATGAAATGAAGCGGTAAAAAAGGAATAAAATAACAAAAAGTACAATAGACAGACAAATATGAATATAAATGAAATATATAATGCTTACTGCTGAAATATTAAACCACAATATAGATTAAAAATAAAATATAGCTCCTTCATTTTTCATGTCACAGTAGAAAAATGGGTTGATGTCATTAAAGAGGGGTGGTTAAACTACTGAAATTACATTCATACCTATGGGCAATTTTAGCTTATCCAATTAACCTATTAGTGCATGTCTTTGGATGGTGGAGCCAGAGTATCTGGAGAGAACCCACGCAGACATGGGGAGAACAGGCAAACTCCATAAAGAAGGGTCTTGGTGTTGGAATCCATACAAGTCAGTCACGTTTCACCTCATAGTAGATGAATGGGTTGATGTCATTAAAGAGGGCCAGCCAAACAATGAAAAACACTGCAAGTTTCAAACAACTGTTTTAACACAACTTACTAGAGATAATTATCAGGACAGTTGCATATCTGCACCCTGATAAAAGCCACAAGAAAGCTTTAATGGTCTAATTTGAATTATATCAGTCTATTCCGCAAGTGATGCTGGAGTTCTTGACCTGCTAATAAATGTATGTAACCATGGAGATGAAAATTACCTTGAGCACAAACTGTAAATAACAGAGGTAAGCATATAGATGGGTCTATTCTACATTCTGATCTACAGTTTATGTAAATGTAACTGAGCTTTAATTCTTCTATTTTCCTAAGATGCACTTTCCTTTTGAGACATTGACAGTAAAAAAAAAAGGTTTAAAATTAGGACATAACAGCTTTGGTTAGGTTTGGTTAATGACAGGCAGCAAAGGCATTAATTTCATTAAAGGGAAAGTCCATTGTTATAATCAATAAAACATAAATGGTAAGTGTGACAGGAGCAACTCCCTTTTCCTGCAAGAAACATGATACTCGTCTATCAACAGAACACCACTTCCACTATTGGCACTGACCTTTAGTGCTGTATAATAAATATGAAGTGCAGAATTGTCTAAAACACTCAAGAATATTGGCCTCTTTTGAAACCTGTCTGTTCTCTTCGCAGAACTCTCAAAAGTCTGAAGTAATCACAGTGACACTGAGCATGTAAAAATCTAAGGTCAGGTTGAGTACACATTCTTGAACATTGCTACTTATCAAGACTTTACTATTCAAGAACATATAGCTGATGCTGGTCCACAGGTATTGATAAAACTGTCAATGTTCTGTGTCTGTATAAACCTTGTCCATGTGCAGACATACACTAGATTTTCTTTGTCACAAGAACTTAAGCTACTTTCATGCCAGGCTCCATATTTAGTCAATCTTTAACCTGAAGGATTTTGTGCTGAATAGGATGATAAATGTTGGGAATCAGCATATTTAATACCAAATCATAAATAAGCTACTTTTTACCATTTTTCTTTCTTTTTTTTTTACACACTCATTTTTCTTTTACTTAGGTACAATTTTCACTATTGTTGTGGTGTTTGTACTCCAGTAATGTAATTGTGTGGCCTTTACACCTTTGCTGGCCAAGGAGTATGTAGAGGGTCCTCAAGAGAAGAAAAGCTGTGAGCTGTACATACGTGTGAAAAGAACAGAGGAGGTGGGCGAAAGTGAGAAAAAGTGATGATAAAAGTACAACAGCATCCTGATTTCCTTCAGCTTCATCTCAGAAGCTACAGAGTAATGCCATCTGGGCCACTCATCCTCCCTACACTGTTACCTCTCAGTGGAGTCTTGAATTGTCAGATACTATGGAGCAGACTGTTGATTTAGGCCAGTGTGTGTGTGTGTGTGTGTGTGTGTGTGTGTGTAGGCACTTGCCATAGATAGATAGAAGGTGAATGAGAGAGGCTGTGAGTTTTCTGTAAGTAAACGCAGCCCCGTAAAGTACATCTCCCATCTCACAAACTGGGTCAGGTTACCTGTACAGTGATCGATTGTCTCTTAGCTCCCTACTTTGAAAACCAGTGGCCAAAGAGTTCAATCAAAGAGCACCCAGTGAGTCTAGAAGCCAAGGGATATAAATCAAAGATAGAAGTGTTGCATTGATCCCTCAGACAATCAATACCTTACACATATACAACTCAATGCTCTTTGGGTTAAGCTTCATTGAGCTTCTTTTGCATCAGCTGACATGGAAATGGATAGGGAGTTACTCTGTTTGTGTACATGCATACACACACTGACACTACACTACCAGAAAAAAGCGCATCCAAATATAGCCTATTGTCACTCTGTGGACGAAGGAATCCCACATGAATACATGTTGGATTCATCGGAAGGATGGTGAGAACACAAGGTGGGGAAGCAGCAGGAAGAGGAGAGTCAAAAGGACGGAAAATGGGAGAAACTAATAAAAGAGAATGTCAGTTTGTGGATTACAGAGGGAAATAAAATAATAATGGGAGTAGAAGTCAAAGCAGCTGTAAGAAATCAGATCTGCTGGTTTAATGCTTGTTCTCTGTCCGTCTACAGTCCCCACATCTCCAGAGTACATCAACAATTGATTCCACGGAGATCAGGAAGAGAATGAAATCTTGAGGAACAATATGCCACCTAAGCCCAAGCCAAAATTATATATTTGAAATTGTTTCAAATATTTATCTTGTGTTTGATTGCGTTCCGGGCTCCACCTGGAACAATCTGAACAGCCTCCAAAGGTGAAATCCCCGCCAACCCGGCATCCAATGTGCTCTATGTGAAACTCCAGAGCACATTCGATGGTATTTTTTATTGTGCAAAACAATGAACTGCTGGCTTTTCAGAGTCATAAATAAGTTATAAAATAGGCAAGTGTACATTTTTAAATCCATTTTTACTTTGGCGTGTTTCGCGCTACGACCCTCCCAGTATCAGAGTATGCTGCAGGGAGCTACGGCTGACTTTGAGATGCCAGCAAAGCCTGATGCAGAACTCTGTGGTTGTATGTCCAAACCACTGACCTCCAACCCACTGCAGTAACTTTACGGCCCTGATCGATCCTATGATCCTCCCTCCTTTACCTCCTCCTCTCTGTGTCTCATTATCTCCCCTCCTGTCTTGCCCTCCTCCCTCTTCCATTCTCTTTCGATCCATCGTAAGTGTTAAAATGAAATGAGCTTGGGGTAGCTGTGTATCCGTTGTTTAGAGTGAGACAGGTGTCCCCTGGGGAGGACAGGCCTGTCGTTGAATCATCTTCTCTTAGCTTTTATCAACAAATCTCTGCGAGAGACTTAAAGCAAAGGAAAGCTTCCTTTGGTGTTGTGAGTGTTGTGAGTTCTGAGTTTTAGACTTTTTTGGTAAACTTTCTCAGCTGGGTTTGCAAGAGTGCACAAAGCAAGCTCTGATCTCTTTGCTTAACCTTTTAGTAGCATAAAAAAATACTTTAAATTTAATATACCTTTACCTATGTCACACTGAGAATGCAGAGCAAATTAAAATCACACGAAGGTTAATGGCATGAATAAATTACTATAAAAATCACTATTTCTACATTGTCTTCAAGGATATAAAACTCTCCTGTTATGATGCTTATCGATAGATCGGGAAATGCCAAATTCATATCCTGGGAAAATGTGAGCCCAACACTCACCAGTGGCATCTCAGTTTAATTGAATTGTGACATTATCTTGCATGGAAGCACTAATTCACTGCAGGAGAGTGTTATAAGTGTGCGTGTGGCTCCCGGCTGTTAGAACACACACCAGCATGTGTCCGTACTCTGTAAGTGTGTGCGCACTCATCGAGCTGTTGACCTCAGCGGGGCATTACAGATAATGAGCTTTAACGTTCTATTTCATCTTTCTCAGTAAGGAGGCACACAACAGACACCTGAGGGCCTAAAGGTCAACGAAAGTAAGCCAGCCTGAAAACAGATTGCACAATACAGCCAAGCAGGTAATTATCAAGACAATCATAAATCGGAGGAGAAGCAATAGAGTTTCCCTATTTGAGCATCATGGTGGCTGGATTTAGTGTTGATGGGAAGGAATTGGTTTTTACCATTAACGCTAAACCCTGAAGGCTGCTCACCTGTGTGAAAAGAAGATACAGCTGAGGAATCATAGACACTGTATGCTGGTATGGGTAGCAAATTCATTATTTGTGCCATCTTCTAATGTATTACAGAAGAGCACATCAATATAGTGAGCAACAAATGAATTTGGCATGATATCCAAAAGGGAACAAAACAATAATGATAAGCAAAGTGAAAATATTTCCACACTTGCTGTGCTTTCTGCCTCTTACTCATTGCGTTCATCATGTTGCTCACATCAGTTCAGAAAAAAATTAAAATCATTTCCTGGGAAAGTACTGATTTTTGTGCTTGTCACAATATACACAACAAATGCATTCCACACTTCTCACATTAAGGCACAGTAATTGCAATTTTTTTTTTTTTTAAAGAAAGAGAGGACGGTGACATTTCCAGGCAGTTATTGCACTTTATAAACTGCACATAGGCCCTGTCATTCTTGTCTATTTGACTGGACAAGTACATGTTATATTAAAGTGAGAAAATAATTTTTTTTTTTTAAAAAAAGCCACGACTGCCTCTGAACTACATCAGCTGCCTAATCATCTGTCATCATGAAACAGCCTAAAGTTTCACTTCTCATAATTGTCACATCTTCACTATTATTTTTAGGAGTGGGCTTTCAATTGTCTAACAGTCAGACTCCATTAGGCTCATAAATGAGGTTTGAAATGCTTAGAATTACACATGTCCAACTACATTTTAATACTTTTAAATTATAAACACCAGAAATTAGGGGCTAGACCTCAAGGTGCGCAGCCTGTTGGTAGCCAGACTCAGAGCATAGTTCTACAGGGCAAAAAGATCTTGACATCTGATGGGGTTGAAACTGCTACCACTGTGTTTCACCTGCTTTCAGCTCCACTAACACAAGGAAACATGTCACGGCTGGGTAGGTGTGAATTGAATCGGGCCGCTTGAATCCAATAAAGGCCCCATGCAGCCAAAGTGATCCACTAATGTTTTGTTCAGCTTAATTGAGCGTTGTCCCTTCAACTTAGCCTCACATCTTCATCCTGCTTCTAATAGCCATGGCTTCCCTGAAAGTCTAATTACTTCACTGGCAAACTTACAGCAGAGAAACATAAAACTTTAGAATGTTATGAGAGGAAGGAAATTGCCATCAAACAGGAACTCTCTCAAATGCACCAATTCAATTTTCTTTTTTTTCTTTTTTTATGAATATAAGAAGATGATAATGAATCTTGTTTGGTGATAGCTCATCTCATACACACTACACTAAAATCTGTCCATCAACCTCACCAAACAGAATTCACTATACCCATCCATTCACCAGTATTCCCAACACCACTTCCTCATGCATATTTACATCACAGGACAGCATTTCTCTGCCATTTCCCCCACAAACCCCACAAACCTCCATTACCCAGGGTTCCCCTTTTTCACCTGCACAGAGAGTCCTGGCGGCAGACCTTTTGTAGCTCCAGACAGTTGGGTTTAACCTTCTCTTTGTAAGAACAATCAGGCACGATTGTCTGCCTGCGTCGCTCGGCGCAGCCCTCAGTCTGGCAGGGGCAGAAGAGCAGCCGGTGGCTAAACTCAGCTGGCACGCGATCTAAGAACACCCTCAGTGCTTTGTGGCAGCGTTTCTTGTTGCAAGTATCACCCTTGTCCTCCTTGTTGCAGGTAGCGATGTAGAAGGAGCGGTGTTTCTTGCAAACACTGTTCAGATTGCAGGCTTTGGCGGCATCAAGACAAGGGTTGCAATTTCTGTCGGCGTCAGGACAGAGGGAGCCTTTTGGGGCCACTGTGTGCATCCCTGACAAAGAGCACAAAGAAAAGAGAGGCTTCAGTGACTTCAAATCTATAACACAATACAGTTAATCACTTAACTGGTCAGTCCATATTGTCTGTAAGGTGTGGGTATGAGAATGACTGGTTAATTGTCTGTATATGTCAGCCTTGTGATGAAATGGTAACATGGTGTGTCTTGGTAGTTTGGATAGACTCCAGCATCCACGTGACCCTAAGGAAGATTAAGCAGTTTAGGAAAAAATGGATGAATGAAAGACATGACAGTTCACTGCCATATTCTTATTATTGAAATATGTGAGTGCACATCATTGTTAAAAAAAAAAAAAAAAAAAAAAAAGACTTACTGTTACTTTGAAACATAAATTATCTGAAATTGTAAACTTGAGCAGTTGCACTGATTATGTATCTACTTAAAAACACCTTTGATCACACACATGTGCAACAAATGGATAAAAATCTGGCTCTAGGCTTCTGACTCAACAATAATCTGATATGGTTTACAGTGGGCTCAGCTGCAAAGGAACATCAACAAATAAAACAATAATCCCTTCATCTCTGCCAGAAGGAGAGTTCATTGCAAGTATTAGACTTGAACACAGAAGGAAACTCTTCAATATCAATATCATGTCCACTCCTCTGTTTTTCCAACCAACAGTGAGCCACTAGAGAGGCGCCTGCAGCAAGCCCACATCCACTCTGAGTTACCGTTTCAGGGTCTTTTAGTCCTCGAGTGGAATACAAATGTATTAAGATATGATTCCAAATCGGACCTTAATAAATTATTCATGTACAAGTGTTACTATGATGTGCTTATCATAATATTAGCACACTTCAAGTTAGTCAATTTTACTGAATTTACTTGTAAATGAGCTCCTGCCAGTACATGTTCTATTTATTTGGATATCATTATATTACAAATGAAGGAAAGAAAACGCATATTTCAAGAAGTGTACTGTAAATAATGTAATGCAAACATAAATCCTTGGGAAAATATTGGTATGATAACCTATTGATGCAAATATTGCTCACACTAAGAACTCTAAAGCTTGCCTAAAACATACTAAGCACAAGGACTTGGCAAAGACTCCTTTCTGTAATGCACATTGTGCTGTATCATGCACTTATTGGATGGTTCGCATGCAAGATTAACTATTTTTTCACAGTGTAATCACTATCTGAAACACTGCAATTGTCCCTTAGGCTGCACATCACATTTGCAGAAAATAGATTATGGCATTAGGTGTGTTTGGATATTTGGAGGTGGTTCACATAACCAAGGGGAAAGCAGAAAACACACCTTTTTGAGATATATCAGTAATAAAGCAAGATCATGTTCACTAGTGGCACCCTTCTCTTGTATTCAGTCTATATTAGAGAACTTAACCTCCCTCCCCTGTAGATAATGATATTTCAGAGGTCGTGGCGGAATGGTGACACCCACAGAAATTCATCTCTTATTCAACAGAACCAATCTCACTCTGTGTCTATCAGACAGCCGGGAGCAGGACAGAGACCATTTATTTTGAGGGGTGTGCCAGAGGTGCAGAGATTGTTTCCAAGTGGTGCATTGCACATTATCAATCCTAGAAATGGGGATACATGGAACACATCACATCACAGCAGGGGGAAGAAAAAAATAAGCAAACCCCTGAAATTAATGAGTTTTTTAGGTCCAGATTACGTCAGATAAAACAAAACTCATTGCCTACTGGAGAACTGCAGAAGTAGAATATCAAGACTGCAACACAGAGAGAAGAAAGCACAGTCTATGCAGCTTTCCCTTAAAGGTCCGGTGTGGAAGATTTAGGGGGCTTTAAGAACATATATTTGCACGAGTCAAATAAGATATTCCTAATTGTGCTCCATGTTTCTACAGTAGCTCTTCTTTCTGTTTTGGCATCCACTTTTATGAAGTCAATATTCCCTTAACGAAAAAGCCCAGGATGGATGAAGTAAACAGGGGCTAACAAGGGCCGTTCATTCTGTAACTTTTATTAATTGTGAAATTACAGATCACAACCAAATAAATACCACCCCCTGTTCACCTACTACAGTAGTCCTTGTTAAAGCCAGTGTTAGATTTGTACATTCTACAGCACAGGTGTTAAACATATGGCTCATAGACCAAAACCAGCTCAGCAGAGGGTCCAATGTGTCCCCTGGGATGAATATGTGAAATGCAAAAATTGCAATTAAGATTTTAACAATCAATGGTGTCAAAGGTGTCATTATAAGTCATTTTAATGGTGTTTCAGTCATTTTTAAGAAATACTTTGCCTGTTACTAAAAAGTTTGTGTATTTGTAGATCCACTGTGATCTGTAAGTTTTACTGTAGATGTGTAAATGATAAACTGAGGCATAAAGTTATTAAAAATGAACTTGTTTTTAAGGTTCAATTTATTTATATTTTTAAGGAAATTATGTAGATGTAAATATTTTCATAGGTAATTTTATTATTTTATTGTCTGGTCTTCTACTTCCTGAATGTAGCCCCTGTTCTAAAACTTTTTATTATAGGTTTGGTATGTAGGACTTATACGTGCTGTTGTACTACATGAAGTTGTTTTACTTACTACTTACTACTGAGCACTACATGTAAAGGACTGGAGTCATTCCACAAATAGTTTTCAATGCATTTCTTCTGCTCCTCTCTATTGGCAAAACTGTGCAACTCTAGTTATTGTTAGTTTAGACCAACAGGAGTTGGTCCATGTCAATAAATGCAACAGAGACTCCAACACAAACTTCAGGTAGGCACACAAGCAAATGTTATATATTAAACCTCCAAGGGAATATGCTTAATATTCTGGTCTGTGTTTAAACATAGATGGTGACAGTAAAGATCTTAATGCTAAATGCTTGAAAAAAAAAAATTAAAAATGAAGAGAAAGTCTGTTTTGAACTGCAGAAGAAACATGGCAGTACACAAACAACAAAGAGCAATCTGCTCCTTCTACAGATACAAGAAGTTAATTTTCAACTAACAAAAACACTGAGCTCATGTGCTAATAAAAATATAATTATGAAAGTTATATTCCATTACTGCAAATTACTGAAATTGGCACTCATCTATCACACTGAAGCTGTTAATGATGGTTAAAAAGTAGCAGGCACATAATCAAAAAGGCACATGATCTGAACTCAGCAGGTGCAAGTGTCTGAAATATCAAATCATGGGGTTATCAAAAGAATCTTTTCATCTTTGTTCAGTTATGGAGGGTGTTACATTTGATCGACATAATATCATTCTTTAATCGAATGCTTATTCTTGCAGTCTCTGAGGGGAGAAGGTAAAAACTGTTCAGCAAAAACAATCTTTACGAGTCTGGAAACATCCTCAGTGTTGCAAAATTGTGTTTACGTAATTTAGTTATCTGACAGTACCACACATCAGACCTTATAGAATTAGCTGCCACTGTCAAGAGGGAGCTGTTTGAATGAGCTGTGATTACAATGAGAATCCAAGGGAAGGATTTTCATTTTGGCACCAGGCATAAAGAAACCAAAGTAGACCCATAGTGTGACAAAAGTGGGCCAAGTTTGGCCAAAGCGGGCCTGAAAGGGGGTGGTCCAGTCCAGCGGGAGGAGAGGTTAGCGAGGCGGTTGTCCAGTGGTTCAGGCTATATTACATAGATTACATTGATAGATTGGAGTTTCTAAATCTCCTCTGGCCATCTGTAGTCTCTAATGTGGGCCACTGGGGGGGTCCAGGAAAGGATCTAGTAAGAGTTATCTGACCGAGCAGGGCTATAGCCTCTTTTCAGACTGCAGCGATGGACGGATTTTTACTACCTCTGATTGGGAAACGGAGATTGAATTTGGTGCTCAACTCAAAAAGATGTCCTGGGGCGAACATAAGACACAAAGCCCAACTGATGGCTCTGACATGCTTACACACAAACAGGATGATGGTCAGAGCAGGATGAGAAGAGGAAGGAAGCAAAGAAGTGGAGACGGGAGGGGAAATGCACAGTATTGGGTTACAGACAGATAATAGATTTTCCAAGTGCATTACAATAAAGGTTTTCAGAAAACAAAGTCTTTTATAATGTAAGGAGAAAAGGGTTGATAAGCTAATGATAGAAGAAATATAAAAATGGAAAAAGCTTTAAGAGCAGAGAGGAGACTTGAGTAGTTGATTACTGCGGCTGATCATGCTGATAGAACGATGAAATGAGAGGACACAGACTAACACATTGGACAGCCACTAACAGAGACATGCTGGAGAGCTTTCAATTAGTCCATCCTAATTCAGGAAAGATATGCAACTCTTGTGCACAATAATTAACCCTTCCCATCAGCAGTGTAATCAACAGCTCTCAGTGTCACAATAACCTACACATATCTATTAATTTCCATTTGTCGTTGTAGTACCATACATTAACGGGAAACGAAAGGAGGGAATGGAGTACATACATGAAGAGATGGATGGGCAAATGGACTGATTGATTGCTTAATGGAATCCATAAACATTAAGTGCAGGAAAAGTCATAAATAATAGGGCTTTTTTTTTTTTTTCATTATTCATTGGTACCTGTCTATGGTGTTGAGATCTAACTAAATAAAGGTGACACTTGCAAATAATTTTCAAGATTTCATTTAACAAAGACTTTGAAATTGAACGTCTCATGCTATTTACCCGGTACTTTGTGCATATGCAAAATGAGGTCTCATAACGTTTAGTTGATGTCAACAGCAGTTAAAGTGCCGCCACTGCTTTTGGTGATCCTCCCGTTCAACTGTAAATAGGCTTTTAATAGGACTCTCTACTGCATGGGTAACATAAATTAGACCCCATTGATGGCAGTGTAGAGGAAATAACCGCCTATTCTTTAAGCATATATAGCACACTGGAAAAGAGGGAGGGTGAAATAGAGGCAGAAAATTACCTAAGACCTGAGCTCCTGGGAGGTAAGAGAGAGTGGGATAATAAAGAGAGGGGCAAAGAGTGGTGAGGGTTGTGGACCAAGCACATATGAATGGGCGGAGGAAGATAAAACATTCACGTACACTGGATTTTGATGTTTTTTTCCCCCCCCAACACTAAGGTATCCTCCTTCCTCAGTAATTGCTCTCAGTCAGCCTAATTTGAATTCTGCTTTTCATATATCATCGCATACTCCAGGGACGCTGCACTGCAGAGGGGAGTTCAGTCCAGGTTAGGAAGAGGCTCTTGGCTTCGGGTATGTTCTCAGTAATTAGGAAAGGTGCCAAAGTTTGGATTTAATATGGCCCTGGGTGAGTGTGCAAGTGCTTGTTAGGGAAGTCTTTAGTCTGGACCCCGAGGAGCATGTCAAGCATTTCCGTGTCAAAGGGCTCATCAGTCATTAGCTCTGTACTCTGTGTCGCAGCAGGGTTTCTGGAGGGAACTAAGAGGGTGGAGTGGATCTTCAACATCATCTTCCTAAGCCTTACTATGCAAGTCAGACGCATGCACGTCATCATAGCAAGACCTGCAGAGTTCTGCTAGGATCAACTGAATTTTACCCCTGAGCTTAAAATTATTGCTGCAAAATGAACCAGTATGAGGATGAAAGAGCGCGAGGGGCGCATGCAGAAAAAAAAGATAGCAGAAAGCTAAATATTTGTGGGCGAGACTAAATGTGTGCATGCGGACGAAAAGAGAGGTAGGAAGGGAGTGTCCAAAGGAATTTTAAATCATTGTAAACATACTTCTAAATACTTGAGCTGTTTATGAGCATCTGCCTTCAAGTCGAGTTTCCTCCGGTGGAATTCAAAGCTTGAGCATCCTCAGCAGACCCCCGGTCTTAATATGCATGCTGTTTAGCTCAACCATCACTGACAATAATGCATAATGTATTGAAATAATCTAGCAAGATATGTGTATGTGTGGGTCAGGTGAACCTATCAAAGACAGCTCCAATAATCTACATTCCTGTTTATTACCAGCTCGCATAACTAATATGCTAAAACAACAAACATTGTTGTGTTTTGTGGATTATTCACAGTTGTTTAATTTAAACTTATTAGAAAAACGCTGACTTTTATAAAAAAAAAAAAAAAAAAAAAGGTCCCTGATAAGTGAGCTTGGAACAACAACACTCATTACTGACCCACAGAGAGACAAGCTAAGGCTGAACTAAGGGTAAACTGATTAGAAAATTCACACAGAATAATGAGGCATATAAACTAAGTAATATAAATACATACAAGCCCAGTCTTATGCAAACACAAAAGCAATCTTGCACAAACAAACATACACAGACACGCTCAGACCTCTAATAACCCAAAACCCCAACAGTTCACATACAGAAGAGATCTTTCTGTTTGCCCAAGTAATAGCAATTGTTATGGGGACAATGTTAAAATGTCAAACATTTCAACAGTATGCTGAGCACGGCGGTTGCACTGGTCCTTTTTACCCAGCTGTAGAAATAGCTTTTTGCATTTAATTGGATGGTGAGCATACTGAGCTAAAAGGTGAGAGGCTTAGTGGTGAGAGTTAGAAGGTCTAACTAAGGGATGTTAAACCTAATTCCTGGAGGGACCCCTGAATGCCAGATTCTATGCCGCCCTCTGCTCCTAATAAGTTAATTAGCTCAGCGCTGGGTCAAGAGAACAGACTGTATTTCATGTGGAGCATATTAACAATTACAGCCAATGATATCTTTGCACTGTGTAACGTGTCATTCTTTTGGGCCTTGATGAGTCCTGGTGGAGCGTGAAGGAGGGTGTCTATGAGTACGCAGCCATCCCACGTCCTTCATACATGATGCCGTATCGATCTAAGCAGCAGCATCCGACTTGTTATTGACTTGTTCAGTAATTCTTCCATCGAACCAAGAAAACAATGGATGAGAACTGTAATACAAGCTCCATCAACATGATGAGAATCCTTTAACAAAAATGACACATGTTCTCTTGATTCAGCTTCTCAAACACGTTCCTGTTGTGCGATAGTAAAGTCGGTATCATAGCTATAATATATTTATGAAAGCAAAACAAAACCTGAGCTCTGGGAATTTTTCTTGTATGTTATGTGGACAAAATTAATGGGACACATTTATTTCAGGGGTTTAATTTTTAATAACAGGCTGGATGACAAAACCAAAACAAATGCCATGATATAATTTAATGTTTCAGTAAATATTACCGTAAACTTTTTTTAAAATTTTGTCATTATAATCATGCATATAAATTAATTTTACTCAACATTTAATTATATACATTATAATTGTTGTAAATGTGATTGTTGACATTGGTTTGTAAAGATATTTTCCAGGGCAAGAAAGATTTTTTGATGTATTGATTGCTTAAATACACCTGCCTAAACCTGTTCTGTCTCAACAGAATTCACAGTCGTTTGACTTGAAATCAACCACATTGATTGTATTTTATGTATTATGGTCGATGACTGAATAAACTTCAACCGTAAACCTGAATGTTCTGACTCTTTTTGAAATATGTGCCATGTTCTGACCATACAGAACTATTTAAAACTGTAAAAGAAATATTGATTCGACATCGATGATGATGATGATGATTAAGAACTGCCACACACATTATAATCATTATAATATTTAATATCAAGGGGAATGGAAAGCACTACAAGCTGAACGTGTGATGTGTAATATTTCTGTTCATATAGAATATACAGCACAGACAGAAGAACATTTAATTGTACCGAGGTCCTTTAATCAGTTGTATTCCTCAAGAAGTCAGGAACAAGATAAATATGCATTCCTGTAACATGGTCACAATGCATCTTCTTGTTTGATTTCATTAAATTCCCGCTGGAGTAGCCAAGTTGATTATAAGCAAGAATTTATGCATGATTTTTGTGAGTGTGCTCAGTTTACAGAGGAACTACAAGGATATTGACCAAAGAAAAGATTATCCATGAATTTCCTCTAGGAAGGACTTACATCATTTGAATGATGAACAGTGTTAAGTGTCACGAAGTTACACAATTGATTTTGTTTCCTTTTTGTCACTTCTTTTTATGTGTCTAAATGCACATCATGTGTTAGCAATGGCTATCATTAAAGTAGAAAACACTACACAAATGCAGGCTACTATTATTTCTGTTTTCATGCAGGGGCAGGCATCTGAGCATTTGTATGAAAGAATAAGTAATGCATGACTGGCTGATTAATTCATGATGCATAGGACTCACCCTCCTGAAAATTAACTCTATAACGCCAAATGTATCATATTTGATACATGAGTTTGAAGCCCTCTGCATGATCAGTGTGATACTTTTTTTCTTGAAAAACATACAGTACATGGATAATCCACCTGGGGGGAGGAATTTGTTCACCAGAGGACTTTCCACTGACCCTAGAAGATCATCACTAATGAGGAAGGACCGAACTTTGCCAGTTTTGAAAAGGAATTACCAATTTGTTAGACATGTTTGTGTTATATTATGTTTTTATTTGTTCCAAAATAATAATATTTTAGCACTCAGATGGTTCTGATACAAACAATAAAGTGATTGTTGCTGCACCAAAACTGTGGAACTCACTTCCTTCTGACTTGCAGGTCTTCACTGACCTGCCCCTGTTCAAGTCCAAGTTAAAGACACACCTGTTTAGATGTGATTTAACCCTTAGCACGGAGACACTATTAGCTTCTGTGGTCTTTTTTTTTTTTTTTATCACTGTGTATTGTGTCTTATTGTTTTATGTATAGTTAGGTTATTTGACTAAACTGTTTCTATCTTATAAATTAAACATGCTTTTAGATGTAAAGGACTTCTTCATGTTGTTGTAAAGTGGTATATAAATAAACTTTGATTGATTGGTTGTATAAAATATGATATAAAAATATATCAATATAAAATATAAAGTCATACATGGAAATTGATATTTGAAAAAAATAATGTTGGGTTGTCCAGAAGGACCAATAAAGGCACTCAATTGTTTAATAGTGCAGGTTTTACAGGGTTTAAAAAAAAAAAAAGTTAATGCTGTAATACTTTAATTGCATGTTGTACAGTGGGGTTTTGTGTTGCTGAACAGAGACCCAATGAAGTCTACTTAATACGTGCCCCTTAATTTGCTGCAAAATTCCTTGTTTTTGGCATTTGAGTGGTTCCATCATTAGAGTACCACTTCAGTTCAAATGATCAAAAGCGGGGGCACAGTTGTCTAGTTTCATTCTCTCTTAGTCCGAGACAGTGGTGGCTGAATGTTAATGTAGTGGGCTATAATTTAATAGGTTTATAAGACTATTTTAAGAAAAATGTCATTATGTACATCCAGTGTTTTTTGTTTTATTTATAAAAAAAAAAAAAAAAAGACGTATTGCTGCTTGGTTGTTGTTTTTATTTGTAATATATTTCTGACAGTAAGGCAATTTCTGTTCTAGTTTCCCTGTTGTAAAATGTTGTAGTGAGTGTTGATCCTGTTTTCTGCCTGGGGTTAAGAAGCTACAATGGGATGCCCCAGCGGCTCACCTGACTCAAATAGGCTCTAGGCCCTTTGCTACATATTGTCCCATATCTCCATTGTCTCAGTCCAAATGAGGCAGAAAGGCCAAAGCTAGGATTACACCAGTGAACCTTAGCATGTCAAGTCATTTTTTTCTATTTAGGTTTCACAGTCACACACCAAAGCAGACTACAGCTGGCACTAGCTCCCATAAAGCAGCATGCCAGTGTGTTTGTTGCTTGTTGGTTCGCTGTCAGTACTGTCCTGCTCACTTGTTTATAACCTCTCTCTCCAGCTTGCTTAAGCGGGGTACATACATAAGCACTTACTAAATCTGAAGAGATTTTTTTTTTTTAATCTGTCCTAGACCCACACACGAAGCTAAAATAAGCACTGAACAGTTTTAATTGTACTGTTTGTGGTGTGCTCTGATAATGTCAACACAACACACACATAATGATTCTGTCCCACTAATGATCTAAAATCTACTCCTCCAAGACAGAACTATCATGTGCTTTTTTTTTTTTTTTGGTGATCTAACAAAAACAAAGAAGCAATAACCGGAAAACACAATACGTACGACATACGAGACAAGGTAATGATGGTATTCTTGGGACTATTTTTGATGGAAAAATCCAGAATTTAATGAAGTCCACTGAACTCGGCCATGCTTGTTTTTATTTATGCCTGCTTCCTTGTTCCTCAGTCAGCTTGCTTCTTGATTGGCTACATCCCATTCCACATCACAATTCACAGAGTCATGACTCGGGAGCCGACGGCTTTGCCCACACACAAAATTTTGGAAACAGATCGGGGTAAATTGTAAATATTAAACATGTTCAATATTTATAATGGTCTGCCCTGATCCATTTTGGGGCTGATTGTTGGGACAAATTCACTTTTAACACACCTCAGACCACAGTATAATCTTATAAAACATAGATAATCTGGTGTTTGCTATCCTTGGTTGGGAAAGGGTAAAATTAGGGCAAAAACTGTCTAAATATCTTTATGTGTGTACCCTTCTTTAGTCTCAAGCTCCAATCAGATGCTCAAAAAACCCTCTGCCCAAACCCTGACATCCACTGACAAACTGTGACAGGTTACAGGTTACAGAGAATAACACCTTGCAATAACCAGACTACCTGGGCTGCACATAGAAGTGTGCAGAAGTATTATCACACTCACAAAAAGCAGAGTATTACCTGCTGAGCAGACCTTGTGAGCCAAAGTGTGACTGAGGTTGCACTCCTGTCACAGCACTTGTTGGATGGGAAACAACCCAGATGCCAAGAAAAAAAGCTGCCATTGTGCACTTCTGCAAACTACAGCTACATGTTATGTCAGCATCTGCAAATAAATTACTTTATGTTTCACATCTACTTCTTCTGTTTTAATAACATTTGTTATTATGTTTTTTTTCTTTATTTTATTTTATTTTGGTTATGTTTGGGTATGGACAGGTTGGTTAGGTTTGGGTAGGTAAAAGTTAATGTAGAAAAAGATAGTCTAACAAAAGAAGCCTTTGATAATCCTAATTAACCCATAAAGACCCAAAGCCCCACAGACCAAACCCCCCTACTGATATAAAATGGTTAACAACTTTTGAACCACTAATCCTATCAATCCATGTAATTGGTGTAAAATACAATTTGTCATCTTTTCACGGTCATCAGATATGACCCATTTGGACGTTCAGAGGCTCCATAGTTACCGTGGAAATGCCATCATCTTCTACAACATTAATTCACCAGTAAAACCCATGGAGTTGGATCAATGACAGTAGATGAAAACACTGGGTTTATGTTCAGTTAATGAGAGATTTTACTGAAAAAGTCACTTTTTCTTCATGTTCCTCTGTTTCTGTAAAATAACCATCAACTTTAAATGAACATCCACATGGTCAGTAAATTAAATATAGAAAAATACCTGATATTCACTGGGAAAAAAGCATAGAGGATAATGTCATGATAAATAGTGATAAATCACTTAAAATATTTCAAATATAAAGGAAAAAGCAGCACTGGGTCTTTATGGGTTAAAGCACTTTTTGTTGCAAGTTTACAGCAGCTGAGAAGTGGACTCCAGTGAAAATCTACTTCCTCCTAATGAAGACTGGAATGAATGAAAGATCTAAACTACTGGTTCACCAAATGTTGATATTATACGTATCTGTGGTTTGCAGAAAAGTACAATGACCACATTTTTTCCTGGCAGCTGAGGTGCTCACGTTGAGTCAACTGGACTCCGTGTTGGTGTAAAGAATCATCATGGTCTAAGGCTGAAGGACTCGCTGATTTTAACATGCTGTTCTCGTAGTGAAACTGAAGAACAACATTTCTTTACTGGGAGCCAGAGAATCATGAAGGCATTAAGGCTTCTTCATTTAGCTCAATGTAATTACATGGTGAGTGCCTGTATCAGCAGCATCCAGAGGTGGGAGGTGTGGCTCAGAAGATGTAAACATGGCCAAGATATTGTCACCACACTGCCATCACAGCTCTGAATTCACTGGAAAAAAGCCCACTGCTGTCAATGACTCTAGTCAGTCTTGGATGCAACTCTGCTGAACACTGAGGTGATGAATCTCTACTGATGCAGGAGCACAGTGCCAGCCAAGCCAGGCCAGGAGGAGCAGAATTCATATCTGTTCTGGTTTGAGTTGCCAATATAGCTGCAAAAAAGCGAACGAAGAGTAGAGCAGCCTCTGTCCTTAGAGGATAAAGTCCACAGGGTTAAGTATACTCATTTTCTATAAGTGCACAGAAGACCTTTTCATTTTTAAGATATGCAAAACTGAGTGGCTAAGACTATTAGAAGGAGAACTCAGTATGTAATAGTTTTGCAGGTATCACTTGGGGCAATGCAGAAACCAAGTCTCCTTACGCTCTTTATTTGAACTTCAGACTGAATGGATACTACAGTATAAAATTATTTTTCACTCCTATCGCAAAGTCTGTCCCTTATCTTTCACCCAGACAAAAACTTTCAAAATAGCAGAGATTATTTTTCAATTCCCTACCTTCTGGAGTGTATACATTCCCTGTCCTCATCAACCAACCAGATATCATATATTCCCTGGGTCTCTATGCAGTTTAACATTTATAGACGTGATTATGAACATTTTTGCATGGTTTAGTAATTGAGGGAAAAATATTTCCATAGAACAAGTGTGTAATTACTTATCTGTTTGCCTGTGGTTTTCTCCCAGTGCAACAATCAATTATTCTGTCCTCAGAAATGATAAATAATGGGGGATGCTTGGAGCTAAACAGATTTCGGGAACCAAATCCAATCTTTCACCTTGGAGAGAATAGTGGAAACAGTTGAAGGAAAATGGATACAATAATGAGTCCCCTGTTGTATCTTAATATGTCTGAGCAGACTGTACCACAGTCCCTGTTTTAGTTCAGTACTTATGCTTTGTTAAACTACAATAAATGCAAACTCCTGTACTCTGATTATTCTGACTGTTGAAGCAGCAAAGTGAAGTTTGATGCAGACAGTGTCTGGACAGGAGGGATGAGATCTGTCTGTAAGGGGTCAGAGGTCAACTAATGCTAGATGCTAGTTTACTGACTTGGTAAAGCTGTAAACTTCTTCAAGCCAGTCTTATTAGGGAACCTATAAACCGCAGTAAATCTGATTGTCAGGGGGTGTTTACTAATTGAGCAACAAACAAAAAATCCACTTCAACAGGTGAGTGAGCTGTCAATCACACCTGTCACTCAAAGTTTTCTATTTAATCTGAGATCTTATTATGGGAGAAAAATGTTAAAGATGAACCATCAGGTGACTTATTAAAGGTTCCAAATTAAACTGATGAGACCGGAATAACTTTTGAAAGCAAATAAATTCGTTTTTCTAGAGAGGGGTTTAATGTAAGTCTATAGGGGTCGATGCTTTTTGGAACGACCCAGTCAGTTGGATTACACATTTAAGATACTTTAACAGCTTCATTTTAGACCCAAGGTCCTTGCCCCTTGTTCCCAACTGATCCACACCTCCTTCTCGAAGGAAGAATGAGATATGGGACAGAACTACTTTGTGTAAAAATATGCTGCAGTTTTTAAGTTAGACAGACAAACAGACTGACCCATTTGCAAAACGCTGTGTGGCTGTGGCTAAAAAATATGAGAAAATTTCACACAAATATAATGAATATAATGAAGGATGACATGATTTATATTCAAAGCGTTAAAGGTCATCTTCATTTTCACATCATGATGTTCTGTAAAAACATTTTGTCTGTTTGATTTTATCGTAGCCAACATTCTGTAAAATCAGTGTGTAAGTGAAAACAGCATGTTTTGCACTGAAAATGATTTACACACATAGTGAAGACCTCTATTTCACAAAAAACACATTCAATGTCTTTTTAAATTAAATGTATTATTATATAGGACACTTGAATATTCATTTAAATGGTGACAGCCACAGGGTGTAATTTTGTTTTTTGTGAAACTGTCTGATTCTTGAGGCCCTAAAAGCTTAAATGCAAGTAATTATCAAAGGCGTTATTCGCTTTTTAAAAATATTATTATAAATTATATATATTATATTATTATTATATTATAAAATCGCTGTAACATGATCATTGTTTCCAGCCTAAAAATTATGGACTGCAACATAGATTAAATAAAACAAATCAAAATGTATGTAACGCTTCCCTTTATACATATTTAAATTAAATTCTTAGATCCAGATGCAACTCCTGAAGATTTTTTATTCTTAAAAAAATACAAGAAGAACAAATCAGTGGGTTGTGCAGCCTTTGCAGAGCTAGATACTTTCTGAAGACTCGGTTGATTGATATACGCATGCCATTATTTCCCAAAACTGCAAAGTAATCAAAGTCTGCACTTTTTCATATTTATTTTGGCTCTTTTTTCCTTTTTCAAGTTATCAAATGACTGTATTTTCAAAAACTTGTTATACACTGGTGATTTGAAGCTAAGGGGATTATGCAAAAAGCATGTCTTTTTAGTACCTCCCAGTTATAAAACAAAGAAAGATGCATCAGCCAAAAGAAAAAGAAAATGTGCAGTCTTTAGTGTTTGTAGATTGCTTTTGGCAAATGAAACAAGAAATGGAAAAGAACATCCTCGGGAAATTTCTGTCAGAACTGGTTGAAAGAAAGTGATTGAATTTCAAGAGAGCATAGCCTGTGGCTGTGTGGACGGGTGTCTTCCCTGTGTCCAATCACAACTACTGTACACGTTTTTCTGCGCTATATTAACTGCGGTAGCTACGTCTTATAATAAGATCTGTACTGACAAATAAAACCATGATGGTGATAACCAGTAAATTAAATAGCAAGATACTGCTCCCTGTTGAGTGCTAGGCTGTTTAATTAGTAAAGCGAAGAGAAAATCAATTTGAGAGTGAAATCAATAGCTGGTAAAGAGGTAGGGTAGTGCTCTGAGATTATGTAGTTTACCTCAACACCCCAGGGTAATCTTTCATAGGTTACAAAACAGATGAAATGTCCAATTCATCAAGCATAATGATAAATGACGTAAATAATTTTTAAAAACGGTTGAAAAAAAAGAGAGAAAAAAGGAAAATACCTCCACATACTTATAGGTTTATTAACATTTACATGATAAACTTCCAAGGACTGATTTATGATCAGACTTGTACCTGAAGAGATGGAGGCCAAGCCAAACTCCTTTGACTGTTGGATGGGGGCTACAGGTTCATAGGGGGATGAGTCATCGATGTCTCCACCTGAAATAACAAAAAGATGACAAACACTCAGATGCACTGACATGAATGACCTGCTTTGCACTTTACCTTCACAGGAGAACAGACACTTTGAGTGATTCTGAGCAGTCAGGCTAGAAAAAGGCCGAGGCTATCAATAATCATAAGCAAACACAGTAAGGCATTTAGGCTCCAATGGCCTGAAAAAACTCAAAAAAAACAAAACAAGCAAAAAAAAAAACTCTTGTGTTCTTGACTCCTTTTTTGGTGTTGAATGGAACTATTCCTCTTCTTCACATTTCATTCCATTGGAGCATCTTGGATTTCTGTTTTGGATGGAAACCAAAAGTCATGTTGTAACACTGCCATTGCATCAGCACAAGAGCTTCAGCGTTGCTACAGTGGGTATTTTTTTACCCCCAGTAAAACAAAATGTTCATCTTGAAGAGGTTATTTGTTCCTTGTGTGGTTTGATTTGACCGAACAGTCCAAGGACTAAAGTACAAGTCATGCATCTTCCCTGCTAACAATGTTTTGCCAAAGCTGTTTGGCACAAATAATTAAAAAATCAAATTAGCACTCAACTGACTGAGTCTTTCCCATGTGCCGGCTTCTCTGTAGGCCTTAATCCTGCATTTAAAATTCATAGCCATTCGGTGTGATTGAGACAAACCCTCCAGTGTCTAATAGCTTTGCATTCTGATCTCAACAGAGACACAGTGAGGATGTTGTGGGGAAGGTTTGGAGGCCTGCTGCTACAAATGAGAAAATCTGAAACCTGTTGGTCTGAGACTGCACAGCCTGAACAACCAATCAGTGAATCCAGTCAATAGATGAGGTAGATTTTGTTTATCAGCATGGTCTTTGGATGCTCGGAAAGATGATGTGGACTGATAAAATACTGTCTTGAGCTGCTCCCATAACAGATAAGGCTATTGTGGAAAGAGTGTGTGTGTGTGTGACTGCTCTTACAAGTAAAATTACTTGTGTTATACATATTTCTTGCGAATATATCTGATCTCCAAAAATAACAATTAAAAATCACAAAAGAAAAGAATAATAACATTAGTTCTGTGATGATATTGCTAAAGGGGGAATGCAAGATGTAAAGGGTTAATTTCTCAATTAAAACAAATCAAACCAAAGGTAGATAATTTATATTGCCTCTGACTAAACTTGATAAATTAAAGGAAAATGGAACTGCTTAAGCAAGTATTCCTTTGCAATTTGTCAAAGGGGTAAAACAAAACAACTAACATTAGAACTATTTACATCTGTGAAGTCATTTCTTTGTGTCGACTTCTTCTAAAGGAAAAATTGCACTGAGAAAACTTAAAGGTCATTGATTAAAAGAAAAAGTCGACTGTAGAATATGAAGATACCAAACATCTCAGAGAAGCATCACCAGAATGCAGACTTTATAGATGTTACGGTTATTTAATTGTCCAGAATTCAACCATCATTCCATCAGGTTAAACTCTTAAGGAATGGGATGTCTTCATATGCTAATGGGGGATATTATAACGCTGTTGCTTCTTTAGACTCCGCTTTTGTACAACATGGATCTGAGCCTTGAACCCTAATGACCTGTTATTACAACACACTAACACATATCATACATACCCTGGGCTGGATGCAAGGATTAATCTTTAACTCAAATTATACAAGCCTTTAGGCCCTTAAAATACACATGTATAAATACACATGATTATTGATTAATGACCAGAATATGACTAAATAATAAATGATATGCTTGCCACTAAGTTTGCTTTGAGAGCGTGCATCTCCACTGTCAATATTGACAGTCAAAGCAGCGCAGAGTGGCTCAGCTGGCCATTTTCTAAGTACATATAGCTATTGACATCTGGCCTAGAGTGTATGTGTTTGACGGACAAAGAAAAGAGGAGCATCTCACCAGAGGAGCAAAGAGATAAAAGGCAGAGAAAGACAGGAGAACCTGAAGAAAGAAGCAACAGGAACATTTGGGCATGAGGACACAAATATTCACTAAAACCCACATGGTTTTACTGTGTGAATCTTGTTCATTTTTTTCCTGCATTGACGTTTTATAACTAGTGTTGTCAAACGATTACAATTTTTAATCAGATTTATCACATGGTTGCTGTAGATTAATTTGGATTAATCATGATTAAATATAATTCATTTTTAATCTATATTTCACTTTACATGAGCAAACAGACACAAGACAGAAGGGAATATATGCAGTTAACGTGTCTATTAAACACCTTCAACAGTTTCAACAACTTGAAACAGCTGTTCTGTCTTGTTTTTTTTTTGTTGTTGTTTTGTTTTTTTTGTCCTCATATGTCCATCCAGAGGACCAACATATTTTTCATCATTTTCCATCTTTACGGGTTGGTTTTGCTGCCTGTCACTACCGGATCAACTGCCCATTTGCACATGTGTGACGGTAAATCTACTTGGACAAACTGCCCCATTGGCAGAGACATTCTGAGTCATTATGCGCTGCAGATGAGTTAATTGTGTTAAAATTTAAATTCAAAATTACCCTCTAAAGCCATAGTACTTTAAAAACCTTTCAAGTTCAAGACTACCACTTACTCAGCAAACAACCATCTTAAACCTCCCGTCACATCTTTTTGTAGCAGCAGATGCATCCATTGTGTGCTTCAAAAGAGGCAAATATTCCCTGGGAAGCTTAATGCCACTTCCAGCACATCAAGTACCTGTTTGTACTGTATAGGGCAACATTTTTTTTTTTTTTTAAACATGCCCTTCTTTTGCCAAAAGCAAAACATCTTGTTAAAATGATGCTTACAATTTTGTTTCAGCAGCTTCTAACCATGCAGTGAGGCGTCAGTGCACAATCAGACAGGAATCAGACTGAGTTAGGCTACATTAAATTTCATAAGTGAAACTGCACAGTCTATAAAACAATAACGTCAACCCACAAAGAAGCTCTAGTTAATGAATTTTAAAAGCTTATTTACATGGATGTTATAAGCCATGTTGAATCATAAAATTGCAAAACACACAGTAATCATATACACCCTTAGGATCTGGAACCCCCTACAGCAGGAGGCCTTGTTGTTATTTAAAAAAAAACCTGCTCTTTGACAGTCACCCTGGACCCAATTATGCATTCATCTAGTAATAAAAATTCTTCCCAGCTGTTTAGTGATAAGATGTTTTTAGCCACAGGGCAACAACTTATCGCTGTAATTAAGCTTCCATTTGACTTCATTTGCTCTGACAGTATGGAGCATGACCGGCACGGCTCAGACAGACAATCAGGCCTTTCCCTAGTTACAGCACAAGAGGAAGATTGCTTTTAAGTGGATTCACATCCCTCTCCTTTGCCATAAGGGGTTTTATGAAGCTGTTAGGCACTATCACTCATCCTTTTCATATGCATTATCAATGAGGCTAAACTCCTGAGGTGATGGAAACTGTCCTATGGATTTTTAGTGACATTCTTGGCAAACCATTTATGGCTTAAAGCAAAGTCAATTTTAATAACTGTCATTCACCTTGTTTTGTTTTTAAAGGTGCCCTGTGCTGATTGTGTTCACATTTAATATTGATTTTAAATTGCTTCCTTTTTTTTGCTGCAGGCAATGTTGGAAATCAGTCCATATACTTGTGCTGTATATCACTTATTTCGTTAAATAATATACAATTTATTTCCCTGCTACTTTTGGTTTTGTATTAATTATATTCAAATAAAGCTTACTGCAGGCTGCACAGCCTGGGGCATAGCCCGAGGTCCTCGACAGAGCGTCACTGATTGTTGCACGGACTTGGCTAGTAACAAAAGGTGACTGAACTGTCAGAAGTCTCAAAAGTTTCCAAATGATCTGTCAGTGGAGATCCCACTAACCAGACCGGTCTCTTCTTTAAATTGCTTTTCCAAACACGCTAGTGTACAGAAAAGCTTGAGAGGATAAATTTCAATATATGAATTTATATCATCACAATATTTGAATAAAATGCATTAATCTTCCCTCTCAACTCCCTCGCAGACATATTGTGTTAATTTTAAAAATGAAATACCAAGCTTAAGTGATACCACAAATGCATCTTTCTTAGAATTGTGCTAAACAGAACACAAGTTGGAGCATAAATTCAGTTAACGGCTCAGCTTTTGAAGTGATATTGACATTTTAAACTCAATTTCAAACCATACAAATAGAATATTGGATTAGCTGAGAATAATATTTCAAGTCACAATTCCAATCCAGCGTGGCACGGTGGGCAAACACAGCTGAGAAAATGAGTGCTGAAATTTTCTGTCTTCCCTTTGGGTATGTGAATGCAATGTTAATATAACGGTTACACAGTCGCTTACCTAAATCAGCCTTTTAATACCTGGTGTCAGATACTAAATGTTGAATACGATGTAAATTCTGCAAACTTCTGTAAAAGTGGCTATCATCTTTATAGCATATTCAGGCGAACGTTAAAGACAGACAGCAGCAGTGCAGCCCAATATATCAGCCTCTGTTCACCATCACATATTTCCTATCAAACGAATGAATAGGAATCCTCATAATTTTAGATATTACAATTTTAGAACTGCTTAAATAGCTTATGCTAGACTATTAATATATTTACGCCACCCGAGCTGCTAAGTGTGCAGTGATGACAACCCAACAAAATTAATGTAAAAAATATGTTTGTTTATTTGTTTGTAGAACATAATATTAAATCAGACTTGACTGCTTTAGATTCCTTTATATGGAAGTAAGAAGACTTGGCTGACTTATTGTAACAAGCAGCTATTTCAATTAATGATGGAGAGGGTGACACAGGGATAAAAAAAAGAGATGACAGCCGCCGGGCCTGGTGGTTGACTTCTACGATGCACATTATTCAGCACCACTGTGAACCTTTCTGCCAGGAGTGAGTCTTAATGCCCACATCATGACAGTATTCACTGAACAGAATAGCCCGTCAGTCACTCTCCCTCTGATAGAAAGCCTGAGAACTCACTCTGCTATAAAAGCCTAATCTAAACTCTCCTACCTGGCCCTCATTTTAGCTGCACTGTCACACACTATACCAGACTCATAGTGAATGGGAGTCATCTCGGCCGCTTCACCTTACACTATAGAAAATCATTAGACAGATTTACGGGGACAAACAGTGGCTGTTTTGTCATCATACTTCACTGATCCTTTTCACATTTTGGGACCAGAGATGAAAAGGGGAGCAGAATGGATGAAAAGGACAAGGAGGGGAAGCTCCAAAAGACCTTATTGATCACATCCAGCAACTATCGACAGGTCCTTTCCTCTGATGATGAAGTAGCCACCTGGTGAGGGCCGCCTGTATCTCCAGTACGGAGAGGGAAAAAAGCAAATAGGACATATTCAGCATGCAGGAGCCGGCTTCTCCTCTCCTCTGACATACAGGGCAGGCTGGAAAAATGTTCTGCTTATGACAGTGGATGGCTAAGGTAATGGCCGGTGACTGCTACCATTGCTCATAGTAATGATGGTTTCACCAAGGAATACTGTGTACCTTTTTAACCCCCCCCCCCCCTCCCCCTTCTTCCTGATTTCCCCCCTCAGATTTTCTCTTTCTTCCTCTCACTTCTTCATTGTTGGGTTTCTCTATCTCTCTTTTAAACCCCACCACCCACCCATCATTTATCTGCCCTTCTGCTGTCACCTCCTGTCTTCAGCCCCTGTCCACTTCTGCCCTCTCTGTGGTCATTTCTCTTCTTCCCTGCTCAGGCCTTTCATAGTGCTCAGCATTCTTACAGTGTACACTTCACGTAACATCTCGTGACATTAAGGACCAACTTGTGGTATATTATCATGATACAGTGACTTATTCAGATGGCGACCTTTGCAACGCTGACATTCGTGAAAATGGAGAAAATAAATCATTCCACAAAATTGTCAGTTCATGTAAAGATACAGTGTCACCTCACAATATGTTGGACGAGTGTGGCGCACTGGTTGGGCCTGCTTTGCTTTTTCTGGAGTGAAAGTTGCCTCAGCTAATTAAACTGCCCTAAGAGGACATCACAAAAGATCTTCGATTCCTACTGTGAGTCTCAGGCTGTGGTTTCATGGTTATGGCTATGCAATAATGTATGTCGGAGGTGTGGAAGGTATCATTTAAATTACCAATTCTACTGAAAACCTGCAAGGCAATATCCACATAAGGCCCAGAGCACAATTGAAGAGAGTCGTTGCTGCCTATACAATTTCCCTGTGTGTAGAAGTCACTGTTTCTTTCTTAGTAATTACTTCTTTTATAGATTCAAACTGCTAGACCTCATTGCTCCACACTGACACAGACCTATTCAGAGCAGAAAACCACCCCATTATCCATCAAGGACAGCTGCATTGATGCATTGAATTTAGGTACCATTTTCCGTTAAAAAACACAATTAGCAGGTCATCATTAGCACTATCACAAGAGCTCGAAACCTGGGATTATAGGAACCTTTAGCAGTGGATTTAGGCCAAATGGTTCTGTCCAGTAGCCTAAAGGCAGCCGACAGCTATGTAATGATAAAAAAGTGAGTCTGGATGAAAACCATAGCTGCTACTCAAATAGATTCATGCTGGTAAAGAATGTGCTTTGCAATCTAAAATCCTGTCTAAACCTTGCAGCAACCATCTGTTTTCTTCATGTGTTTCCTGAAGATAGGTAAAGAAAACCTTGATTACCATGTCAGAATGAGGCACTTTGTATTCAAACAATACCTCATTACAACAATATCGAGTGTTAGTTGTATTTTTTTTTTAACTCACAGCATAGAGTAACTTCAACCACTTCTTTGTACTTTAAAATTTGCATTCAGTTGTTTTTTATTCTCAGAATGTAGAAGTGACCTTTCACATAAAACAGATTTCAGACAACTGCACATTGCATAACTTAAAGAAGTAAAGCATCTGCAGACACAATATTGTCTTTTCTTCCACTTCTTTTAGTACTTTATTTAGATTCAAAGAATTGAAAAATGTCCAGCGTGTTTTTAATTATAAGGTGAAAACTATGAAACCGGAAAATTAGATCTCATTTAACGCTGAGTCTTAATGTTATAGACGGGTAACTGTAGAGATGTCAACCCAAAGTGTTTTAAGCTCAGGTCTAATATGTCTGCACTAATAAATTGCATGGGTTTAAGCATCTGACGGAAAATATTTTTCTAGTATTTTTTAAGAATGTAGAGTTCGTACTCTTTGAGCTGTCAGTAGTAATAATGTTTTGTCCAGAGCATAAGGAGAAATAGAAACGGCAGCAGTAAGTAGTAAATAATAATTTTCTTTAGATGCCTGAGATTATAGCAATTTTTAGTTGTAATATCATATTTTGTCTAATAAATACATGTCTTTTAGAAGAACACTGTAATGTAAATGTTTGATATTTCTTCCATGACTTCAAAATTCCTATTCTTTTCTTGATGTTCGTGAACTGATGGTTTATATATAACATATACATTGTCTATAGGACAAGAGTCTCTATGTATAAAGTTTATGATTCAAGCAGATTATCTATTTTCAAGTATCTTTTCATTGAATACAAAACCTAATTTGATAAAATAAATAAATAAATAAATAAATAACAGTCACAATATAAATACCATGCTCTTATTTTGGACATCCCCCCCCCCCCCAGACAAGAATGAAACTTCAAAACCAAAGTCAATATCACATATTTCTCAATGCAAGTCACATAACTGTGCTCCCAGTTTAGCCAGAGGACTTCTGTTGCATGTCTTCCGCTTCTCATTTCCTGTCATCTCTGGTGGTGCTATCTATGTATTGGATAATAAAAAAGCTCAGTTGTAGTGCACTGCATTAGATCAAAACATAAATATAATTTCAAGATCCTAAATTAATTTCCTCAGACAAGAAAAAGCATACACATACTGTACATGCACACGTATACACAAACCAGAACACCACCGAGGTTATTAAAATTAACACATTAAATTTCCCGTTTGTGCTGCTTGTTCACCGTAGGCCAACATGATTATTCATTTTCACAAGTACACTTCATTTAAGTCTTCACTACATACAAGACACTAGTTTTGAAATCAACAATATTAGTAAATGTACTAAACAAGGTGGTGAAACAGCCTCGCCTGAGGCAACGGAGTATCTGTGCACTGTTTGTATAAGGCTGGTCTGGGTATGAGGCATTGTTTTAAACCCAGTGCATCTTTGGCAGACATCAGCTTTCCCTCCTCAGATGCTGTGGTTTAGCCCTCAAGCCTCCAGACCAACTATCTGCCTGTGGTCAACAGGGTCATAAGAAACTCACTATGTTCTGGATATAGATTCTGTATAGCTTTCCATACTTCACGCTGGCCTTAGGTCACAGAACAGTGGCCAAAAGTGTGTCATATGCTCATCTCCAAACCACTAGACAGAACTCTCAGAGCTCATCACATCAATAAAAATTATAAAGACCTTTAACAATCTCTGCCCTCTTTTGTCTATTAGCCCTCCTTATCTCCAATTCTCCTCCGCGAACCTCTTTTCTTTGTCTCCCACACTCTTCCTGCCTTAATCTCTTCACATCAGCATTAAAATAAAACTTTTAAGGCTATGATAGTCAGTATCTAACCCAATATCTATATCGAAACCTTCCTGTTTTGTCCACAAACGATTTCTAAAGTGGTTTAGCACCATTTTAAGGGGGTCTGTTGGGATTCAACCCTTCGTGTTTGTTTCCAGAGATGGATGTTGTACATAGATTGTTTCCAGTTAACAAAAGCCCGCTTGACTGCACAATGGATCGTGATTAGATTAAAGCTGCACTGTAAGAGCTTTTCGTTTGCGTTAAAGCGGGTTTTATCTCTGAGGGTAACTGGGCCAAAACTGGACACTACTGAGAAGCATTCTTTGAAAAGAAACTCAACCTATGTGAAGGACATGCTGTAGGCACAAGAGGTCTCTGCCCTTGATAGCACACAAGTGTATCCTGTACGCAAATACATGGTCTTTGAGTGGAACGGCTAAAGTAGAGAAACAGTGGGAAAGTGATACGGAGGGAAAAATGATCTTTACAGGAGAGAAAGAGAGAAAGATTGGAGGAGAGACAGAAGGCCTGGGGAGCATCCATGCCATTACATTTCCCTTGAACTCATGTCAGGGACCCTCTGCTGCCATCAGTCTGATGAAGTGTAGCTGGTGCTATGAGCAGTCAGCCTGGCGAATCACTTCATGGATCACAACACAAAAGCCCAGAATGCACAAAGCTCAGAGATGCAATGTTTCCACCATTACCCCACGTGTCACAACAGCTGAGTACATTATGTCCTCCATGTTTACATGGCATGACTCTTGACATCAGCCATAGAGACTTGGACCGTGGCATGGTCTACATGTGCAGGGACGGGGAAATATCACTCTTGGGTGAGGTCTCCCTTTATCCCCCAGGGCATAACATCTTCACCAGTTCTGACTCAGTCATATGTGTTTTGATGGGAAAGACTTTGAGCTTCTAACCCACTGGGATGCTTGGTCCTGCTGCTTCATGCTGTCAATGTCTATTATATTGTGAAAATCAGAAGGGTTAAAAGCTACAACAAGAGTGCAATTTTATGTCCTTCCTAAGTGGACACATAAAGAGACACTGGCTACTTACAATTGTAACCTAATTACAAGGTAATATGGAACACTTTAGGTGGAAACCAATAAGCCCACCATAACAGATCTACCTAATGTAATTCCATTATGGCTCCATTACTTTAGAGAGGGTGAGGAAAGTAGGAAAGCATATATTTTTCATCAGGGGCTTCTGGATATCACTATAAGAGGTCATGAGGGAATTAGGCATCATCAAAGGGTGTGGTGTATATATCCGTCTTGGCTTTGCCTAGAAAGTAAACTGCTTCTAGAAAGTGGAGGATTAATGTATTATGAATATTACAATGATATAGAATGCTGAATTGTAGAATCATTAATATGAATATTACATCCACATAGATATAGACATCCTGTAAGCAGTTATGAGATTGATGTACAGCCCTGTAAAGCTGCAATGATTTTGAATAACGTATAAACCATTAAATTGGCAAGTAACTACTATCATAATCAATTAAAAGACATAAAGATTTTTTTAACTTACAAAAAATCTGAGTTATATGTCTTCAGCCTGTTAAATGTAGTGCTTTATTTACTCTTCTAGGACAGTAAACTGAATGCCATGTTGTGCAGTGTGCTGGTGTGGACCAAATCTGATGTTTAAGGATTTGGGATTTGGGGGGCACAGTAATAATAACGGACAGATTACTTGACAATACATGTAATCATTAGTTGCGGCCCTCTAGCCATGTAGTCTGTATTTAGCTGAGTCCACATTTTAATAAAAAACGTTTTATTAAATCATAAAAAAAAAACCCAAGAACATGTCCTTTGTCAGTTCCTCAAAGTAATTTAACAATCTCACACATGTCAAGACAAATTCTAAACAACACAGCACAAAACACAAAAATATTATTACACATATTAAAACTTAACTTAACGTCCATCTCATAGCTTGACTGCATGATTACAGCAGATTACATGCAGAATTAAAGCAAACTGGTGATGATCTGACCAGATTTCACATGAATATATCTGTACTTAAAAACATCAGAGGTTCTACTTTTTTTTTTTTTTTTTTATTGCACCACAGGTTCTACAATTGCCACACATTTAAAACATGATATGATATTTTGTGGGGCTCAGACTCATAAAACCATCTGGCTCTTACCTTCAATGAGTCCCATGTGGATAGTCCAGTAGTTCTGCAGACACTGCAGCTCCTTCTTCATGCCCCTCTTGCAGCGGCAGCCATACAGTGGGCTAACCATCAGCACCTCTAAGGCAGCCTGGCACTCCCTGTTTTTGTCCAACATGGCTTCCTTTTCCTTGCCCACAAGGCACTGGCGCATCACCCGGTACCGAGAGCTGCAGTGAGGGTTCTGGTTGCACATGTCACTTGCCTGGATGCAGTCCACCCATTCTGGTTGAGGTGTGGGCCCAGACCCGGCACCTGCAGATCCAGGACCATCATTGACCAAAGACACAGACAAAGCTGAGGAACCATCCCAGGAACTTGATGCTTCATCTATGTGGGGGTGAGAGGACAGAGAATGGGGTCAACAGACAGAGGACTTATATTATCTGGTGCATTCACTGTCATAGTCATGTCTTCAATGGGATTTTTCCCCCCATCAAAGCAACAGGTATGAGGTAGGGACACTGTATAGTAGTTGTAATCTCAGCATATCCATACAAAATCCACCTTGGTCTGAGGTGGAGTCACGGATTTTATAGGTCACATTTATCAGGTATCATTTTACAACTGCATAGCGTAACTCACTTTAGTTCATCCGAGGCCTTCAAAACAAACTTCTTACTAAATCTAACTGTGGAATCCTTCACAAAGAATTAAGTCATTAACACATTAAAAACGCAAACTCGACACTTAATCCACATCCAGATAACTAGTAAATGAGTCCACAGTGAGTAACCACAGCACAGACAGAGGTGTAACCGTTTGGCAGGAGCCAAGACTCACGCGCACCTTTACAGTGAGCTCAAGTGAAATGGCAAGAGAGACCCCTTGTGGTGAGATTGAGAATTACGCTCAGAAAAGACTGCATCCAAATCAGACCAGAAGGGGAAAAAAAAGAGTAACATGAAGTTAGATGTAAAATTATTTTATAAAACAGGTTACCTTAAAAGGAAGGCTACCACTTGCTGATGCTACAGATAATTATGAGGACGGTGATAATATAAGATGTGATGATGATGATGATGATGATGATGATGATGATGATAATGATAGATTTTCTTCATATTTGGTCAAAATGCACTCTGAAAATATCACATATTTACAGACTAAAAGCTGCATCGTGCTGCAACAAACATGAGCTTTTTTTTCTCCTGCTAGTACATTCAGTGCAAAATGAATCCAATATAAGTGATTCAGTCGCACAGATGAAGTTTGTAGCTGTGGGTGGCAATTAAACATAATCTATTCAAACCATCCAGCTATAACGTGAACGCCCAACGGGGTTTTGGAAATACATAACACATAATATTAAATAGAAGCAGAATAACCTCGTGCCCTCACAGAACACCTGCTTAAAAACAGAGTAGACACATACCAGAACATGCAGTGGGAAAACAATTACTGAGAAGACATGCATGTTTTTCATTAAAGAATAAATAGCTATAAAGGTGATGCTTTTTTTTTTTTCATTTTTCACTTCTCACCTAAGCGCAGGAGACAGATGTAAGCGCACATCCACACAGTGACAGACTTCATGTTGGACTCAGTAGCAGGAGGGATGAGTTTGGCTCCAATTAGACTAATATTTCCACCTTGTGAAAGGTTAATTTCCCTCTCCGGATCCTTGACCCAGGCGTAGGCTGACTGTAAAAATTCAATATCCTCATTCAACTCCAAAATGCAGATGCACCTTCGAAAATCCTCGACTCCCAGTAATAATAATAATCCACAATTTTAGGGGACAATTGTCTAACCATGAAACATAAAAAAAAAAAGAAAATCCAGATTTGGGGGGAAAAAAATAAAAAATAAAAAAACCCAAATGCCAATCAATCAATCAGTCAATCCATGAAAGCAGTTTCTCAGGGTCCGTCTGTGCTGCGATCATTCTGAAAAACTACTGAGACTTGAGCTCTCCGCATTATAAGCACCGCTCCAATTGCCCCTTGGAGACAATTTGTCCCTAAAACATTCCTCAAACTGGCGTAAAATGATCTATCAGCTATGCCAATATCTCTAACGACCTAGAAGAACTCATCTAAAAGTGCTACAAAACGCTGACTGGCTTTCCCCCCTTGGCTCCCTGAAAAGCTGCGCGCTCCTCTGGAGGGAGTGAACGCTCCTTTTGCACTGCATGCGTGTCGAGGCATCACAGCACTTTATAAAGAGGAGTTTCGGTGGGCCGACAGAGGGCGCTGTCTGAGGATGCTCCTCATTGGAAAACGTGGGATTCGGTCACACCGTGGCCCGAAAATAAATATTACTCCGCAGAAAAATTGCCACGAAATTCATGTAATATTCCTGCAGGAAGCTGTGGAAGGATGCACCTGTGGTACCCAGCAGTGAAATTGCAGTGACCTCATCCAGCCCCTGTGATATTTCTTTGATCCCTTGTGATATTGCCATAGGATTTTCTCTGAAAGCCTATATATTTGAAGGAACAATTTGTGTGACTCATGTATAGTTTCCTTCAGGCAATATTACTAAGTCTTTCATAAGGGGAATCTTTACAATCCTTTTCTGTTTGACTCGCAATAGAGCTGTCGGAAAGACAAGGCCACAGCCACAACACACCAAAGAAATTAGGAAGTATACAGCAAGTGTGTAATCTGCTTGAACTCAGTCCACTCAGATAGCTCATAATGCACTGGATTCATGTATTTAGTAAAGTCGCTTAGTCATTTGATTTGCTCACTGAAATAAAGACACCATTCTCTGTCGAACCACACAATTCATTAAAATCTTTAGAAGCAGGGTTTAGTGGGGAACCAGACAAAGATCATAAAATGTCATCGTTAAGTCAAATCATCAGCAATAGCCCAGTGTGTCACATGACATTTGTGTTTCCTCTCACTGAAAGAATGGTTTAAGAGATGGCACAATACCTCATATTATATATGTGCTCAGAGGAAATAAGCCCACAACCCACAGAATCTGTCATTTTTCAATGTGTCTTCACATTAACAAAAATGACTTTGTTGTGCATCATTGCTTAAATAGAGCCTGGGATGTCATAAATCTTCACAAATCTTGAAAACAAAGTCTCTATTTAGAGGCTCTGACAGTGACAAACTGCAAGGCCACTGGCTCATAATGATGTTTGACTGTCAGCCCAGGCTTCCATCCAACAGGGAAAAGAGCGCGCTGTTATAATGGCAAAATCAGCCTCATTCTGCCTATATTGGCCTGGGCTGATTCTCATCTCCCCCCAGAGTTTGAAGTTTCTGTCATTATGAGGACACTGAAAGCATCAGTGGCCAACACAAAGTCTCCTGCATCTGTCCTGTGTTTGAACTGCAGTGGTTCACAAAGCTGTTTCTCAGTGTTGCTGAAGAAGAGAAACATATGTTTAATGTGATATTTTATTCTTTTACTTTACCAAATAACAAATAAGGCACTTTGCAGGGAGTTAACGGTTTAAGATTTGTCGTTGTTTGAGTAATATACTCAGTTGAGGAGGAGGAAGCAGTTTCTAATAATGCAAAAAGGCACAAAAAGATTCAGAAACAGCATTACCCACAACCACAGTGAATAATACAGCTATATTTGCATTTCTGAATTCTTATTCAGACATCATCACCCCCCCCCTTTTTTTTTTTTTTCAATCCGTGATAGCGCAATATAGATAAATCCTCTCCTCACATTTTTCTTGAGCCACGCTGTCAGGTCCATAGTGGGAGTTTATTCTTGTTGACATTGCATGATTCACCCCCCTTGTGCGTATTTAATTGCTTCATTCTGACTTCATAAAGCAACTGCAGTTTTTTTTTTTTTATGCGTGTACAATTAGAATGCCCACAGAGAAACACACACACGCACATGTCTGAGACCGTTCAGTACAACAACACTTAAGCATACACACAGGAGACAGTGCTAGCACACACACACACACACACACACACACACGCACGCACGCACATACACATACACGCACTATATGTCTGAAAAATGTGGCCCCTCAACATGCTCACGACCGTGAAGATAGAAAGTGACAAATCTGGATATAGAAGACATGTTTTCACAAGTGTGGGAAATCAGTCCCTGTCTCTGAAAAGTGTGTCTAATACAGTGAATATAGATGATATCATTATGAATTCATGGGATATGAAATAATCACACAGATAACAGTCAAAGTTAAGGCACAATATCTGCAATAACTTGTGGGTAGTGAGACAGCAGGCGGTTGGAGAGTAAGCATGCATCCTTATTCTCGTGGGGCAAATAAGAGCTTAGACAATCTAAAATGTCTTGCATCAAAGGTATGCACACGCAGGTTTTATTTTTTAAAGTGTACGGACGCTTGAACAAACGTGTGCATTTTTTTAATAGTGCATCATCAATGATAACTGTTTGTACAAACCACTTATCTCTGCGTTTAACGTCTTATCCAATAATGCTTTACTAAATTAAAGGGAAATGGGATTCATTGAGAGGGGTTTGTTTGCTCCACAGCAACTCAAATTTAGCTTTGGTTTAATCTAAGGGCAAAGGTCACAGCACAGTATCTCTCCTTCCTGCCCATTGGAGAGCACTAATGAACCTCATAATGCAGCACACACACACACACACACACACACACACATGCACAAAGATCTAGAAACACACGACCAAATGCACACAGGTTAAGCACGACTGATTAGATTAGGAATTATGGGTTAATTAATGTGCATCTTGGGAGACCTGTAAGGCATGCTTATTAGAACGCACAGACTCAGACGAGGATAGAACATGACAAAACATACTGTACGCGTTTGTAATCCACAGTATTAAAACAATTAAAACAGTAAATTATAGCTCTCTTCCCTTCCTGTCTTATTCAGCTCTGCTAAAGATGAAAATTTCTGCCTCTGTATACTGTACAGTCATAAATTATAGACGCCTGGAACTTGCTGCTGCAAATTATCTCTGAGAGTTTTACATCGTTACTCTTTACAAAAGCCAATTTTTAAATATTCTAAAAGCACAGAATATATTGGGTCATATTCAGAGCCTCTCTAGTTTTGCTGTAGTCCCTGTATCAGGTGCAGAGCCTGAAGTCAGTTCAAATCAGTCCCTTCAAATCAATGTGAGAGTGAAAATAGCCAATGAAATAAGCATCAGTAAAGTCAATTGTGGAGTGACAAGTCCAGCTGTAGGCTACTTAACATTATGAGCATGGCCTTTGTGTTGTATATTACACACAGCTTCTTTAGCTCTCTGGTTATTGAGACAACAAACCATTCCTGGTCGTTGTACATGTCATTGTTAATGCACGTGTCAACTTTGTTTTGGGTTGTTTTGAACACATAAACTGCTGAAAATTTCAGATATGACCTCCACTAGACTCTCTGGAGGCTATCGACCAGTTAGAGCCATTTGTTTTCCAGGCATTTCAGACATTGTCCATTTCTATCACATTACTTTGACAGAAATTGAATTTCCTCTGATGCATTTTTATGTATCCTAAGTGCTGTTGTGCTCTCATTGGGAGTATAGTATTTCCAGTGGCTTGATGATGCAAAAACACTTTGGGTTCAAACAGAAAAAAAGGGAAATGGATTTTATTTTAATGTCCATATTGACTTTTATATATTTTTTCACAATGTTTGTCACCTAAAGAATTCCTTTTTTTTTTTTTTTTTTCTGAAGAAATCAACATCCACAATGTAATTTGGACAGTATCCAAATGTTGCATTGAATCTTATACAAGCACAGTAAGAACATATAGAGGGCAAATTTTATCAGTCTGGTGAAGCCATGCTGAGCTTCCTGTCTTGTTAGTCTCCGGATGATTGCCATCTTTCTTACTGTAATGGCAGCACACAGTGAGGACATGCACCTATTCCTTTCAAGGAGGCACAAACAAAGAGCATGAATCGGCACTTTTCCCCCAACTTTTTCAGCTTGTCTTTCATTTTTTCTGTCTTTATTTACAGTGGAGGAATTTTACAGGTAATGGCATCAACAGAGATATATTCAGTGGATAAAGTGGCTGGCTGGTGCTGGTTATATTTGAGCGATTTGCTACTGTGCTGCAAACAGTGGCACATCTAGCCCATCTCGTTAAACACACCATGGGTCCCATATGGAATATTGACAGGAACCTCTGCTCTGCCCAGCTCTGTGAATGTCTTGGCATCCAAAACGAGTAGGAAAGTCTTCTTTTCCTGGAAAAAGCAGCAGAGGTGATTAAATATGTTGGAGGTCACAGATTCCCCTATTTATAATAATGAATGATAGTGAAAGCACCACACTGTTTGTTTTCTTAGTGCATAGTAAAAAGATATACTGTATATGGGAAAAAAATAATAGTCAATTTGCATGCTTACATTCTTTTTTTTTTGTATATTTGTACAAAGATACCGTCTAATGTCAAAATCATTGCCACTTTTACAGCACTGACAGTGATATGAAGTGGTTCCCCCCCCCCCCCATACCTCTCTTGGTGTGATGATGACTGACATGACTACTCCATCATCTTCCTCAGTAGCTTTGGGCGAAGCAACAAAGACAGGCTCAGACGGGTACAAGCCGGGATAACACCACACCTAGAGAGCCAAGATTACATAAATATCCCCTTTATTTTGAAGCTGTTTTTGCTATAAAACCAGCCCACATCTTACTTCTCCCACATATGCAGGAGCAGCAGTAGAAATAACTTTGATGTGATAATACTTAACAATGAAGTGTCTCTAAGTAGTCTAAGATTGACAGAGACCTTAAGCTCCTTTGTGTGGACATCCATCTTGAGCAGGGAGTTGCTGAACACATGTCCGAACCCACAGGAGTAGAAGTAGCGATAAGGTCTTCCATTGTGCTTCTCATAATTGATCTGAGGGAACTCAAGGCCCCCATACTGCAGAAGTGTGTCATCATGAAGCTCCTCATGGGTCAAACAGACCTGGAAGTTCACACATGAAAGTCACGATTTGACTCAGTTAAGTGCTGATGCTACCTTTTCACAGTACATTTTACGCAGTATGATTACACCGCAGATGTGGAATATATATTATTCACAGAAAGTTCACAAGATCCTGGGCTTTTCATTTCTAAGTTCAGCTAAATCAATTTCTTTTGTTCGTACCTTTTAAATATACTATGTACCTTCAAAAGAAATTACCACACATATTTTTTTTCATTTGATTTCAGCACCTGTGTAGCAGGCCAGTAAAATTGCCAGCAGCACTTTTACAGTTGTTTTCCAGCTATTACATCAACAGTACATAAAACCATTTCAGTCAGAGCTAAGACTGAGGATAATGCCATGCCAACTAAAACATCATCTGTCATCGTATTGACTTCACTCTGCTGTAAAATAATAATAATTAAAAAACAAAAATGTTGTACAAATGAACACAATTTTGAGTGCGTATGAGAGAACATGTATCACTTGATTAAGGCATTATTGGGATGTAACATATACCTGGACAAGGATACATATCATTACATTTGACTGTTTTAATATGAGAATAAGCTTTGACTGGGTCTCCAACAAATACATGTGAGTCAATGTAATGTGTCTGTGTTGATGTGTAACAGACAGAATTAAAAAAAAAAAAAAAAAGCATTTGTTCTGCCAAATGGTGGACTCTCAATTTAACTTTTTTTTTATATCTACTGTTAGTCATTTGCTCTTCTTCTTCTTCTTTTTTTTTTTTATCAAGTTACTCTTTTAGAAACTACCTTCATTGTCTGATCGTGCTGGATAATTGCTCTGGGTGTGTGGGAGTAAATTGGCTGTATTTATCAGAATTACAGGTTTCATTCTTTAGTTCATACCAGGAATACCAGATTATTACCACTACTGAGTGTAATACACAGTCGAACATGACATTTCATGTACAGTACATAATAGCCATAATGCATTCTCTTTAATCCTACCTCTCCGGGTTTTGTCATTTTTGCTGTGGCTTTGTAGTTCAGCAGAGTGACAAGGTTTTGGTCTTGGGGAGTGTGTTCATCCACGGTCAGAGGCAGGACATACCTCCTTGGGAGATTTCTGCACAAAGAGTTGTAAAACTGACACCATAAAAGGCAAAAAAAAAAGAAAGAAAGGAAACATTTGAGTGTGGAGACTTTGACTTAAAGGTGAGATGCAGACATCATCACACCTATAACACAATAAATAAATAATAGTATAGAGAGCATACACAAAATCAATCATTTGTGCAGTAACTGGCTCCTAACATAGACCTTAACACAGTTTCCCTGTGTGTTCATGAGCATATGCATAGTTACTTCCAAATGTTTGATAAAACAGCTTTATTTATGACCATGATATTGTTTGAAAGCATTTTAATATTCTATTCTTTGTATTTGTCAGCACATCAGATTTGTAGAAACCTACAGACATAATGATTATTAACCCCCTGTATGTTTGTTTGTTTGTTTGTTTGTTTGTCAATATTAGCAATAAAACTATTGGTTGCATTCATATCACATTGGGTTTATAGATTGCCAGTGACCCAGAACAGATGTGCTTCCATTTTGGGAAAAAAGTAGCTCAGAGTTCAAAATTTTAATGACATTTTAAATTATTTTTTCCACCAATTTTCTTGTAATGGCCAGAATTTGTGTCTGCTGTCTATGTCTATTTTGACATCAGCACATACATGATGACATCAGCTGGACCAATGCCAAAATAGACTATAATACATGCAAGGGGGGGGGGGTTGATGTGCCTGGCACCATTTGTTAGCGGTGCAGTGAGAAGGATTTAGTTGCATCTGAACTGAACTGAATTCTCCTCGTCTAATCTTTACATTCCACGTGGGTAAAAGGAGATTTCAAATGGTAAAAATGCCCCAGAGCTAGTGTTTCTGTCCATTCCAGGCTTCTGTAGAAATACAATGGAGTAATTTCTTATTTATAAGCACATGATTGTCAGTCATACTATTCACCTTGTCCATTTCCTCTCCAGAACTTTTGCGGAGGTTCTCCAAAGTGAAGTCTCCTATAGAATCACCATCATCCCCACAGCACATGTCCATGACCAAGAAACCATTCTCCTCGAAGGCGTTGATCTGATGCAGTGTGAACATGGGAGCTGCATAGTATTTCACATCACTCACCTGTAGGATCAGTCGTAAAATGTCGGTAAAATCAAAAAGGGAGTCACAAAAGCATTTGGACAAACAAGAGGCAATGTGTGTGGTAATTTATGTACATTTGAGGACAAACTTGCTGTTTGCCAGTGCTCCCATTGTGTTGTACCGCCGTATTATATGTTTGCTATTGTATGCTTAATGGGCATGCTGTGTAATGAGATGAGAAAATTGAGAGTAACGGTGTATGAGAAAAGGCCACAACATCAGAGTGCAACTTCATCAAAATAAATAAGGAAAAAACTTCATGCGTGAAGAGATTAGCTTGCAACTTTTCTTTCCTCTTTTGCCCATTTATCAGCGGGTGTGTATGTACTATGTCACGCTTTATTTTATGCAGTTAGACTGTGGCTGTTCAGGTCTAACCCACCTTCCCAGTGTGTCTGTTGACCAGGTGGAAGATAGTGTCATACTGGGGCTCCCAGGTCATAACTTTATGAAAGCTCTTTCCTTGAATTCTGTACAGCATGAACTTCAGCAGGTCCAACTTGATTGGCTGCTCAATAAACACAATGTAGTTCTCTGACATAACTGGAGAAAAGGAGACCAAACAGGAGCAGATTAATCGGCCGTTCACCTTCATAAACATGTGGGGTTTTTTTTGTTGTTAGTATTTTTTTAATCAGACCTTTCAGTAGTGATTTGGGTATTAACCATATTTGTAGAACAAAATAGTCAGGCCTTTAAAGTTCAGCCCCAAATGTTATTTTAATTGACAGAAGTTAATAGAGCATCTGTAGAGAGATAATGAGATGCTATGTCTTATTGGTGCCAACTCACCACACCCACATTTACCCTGCACGACAAGTCACATCAAAATAAACTGTTACTGTTCAGAGCCTATCCTTCCCCTCAGGAAAACAAGATAGAAATATTGTGTGAAAACACAAACAATGGAAAGCAGAGAAAACTTAACCCCCATCAACCTATGTGGGTAAAATTAATCGTGTGATTCATTGTACGACTTCAATGTTCCATTACTTGTAAGATTTTGTGGTGCCAGACAGTCTGGCAGAGCAAGGGTGGTCTGTAGGAAATATAAGCAGTGATATAATCAGGATACTGATGCAGAATGAAAATAAAACGGAGCGTATAGCTCATTCAAGCAGAGCCCGGAAGTTGCACTTGCTGATTGGCACGAGCTGTTTCCTGTTTGCTTTAATATCAGCTATGGCTTTTGGGAAAACATTTAATCACATTCTCATAAGAAACATAACATTTGTCTATTACAGCATGTGACAGGAAACAGTTCCATCCACGTCAATCCTCCCCCTTATCTACAAGGCTTTTGGTACTGAGGGGTTTACTGTAATAATCATATTTGTTGGCTAAAGCTGCCTCAATTGTTCAAGAATCATTTGAGATCTCCCATAAACACACAAATTATTTCAAACCAAAGTGACAGTTTTCTAATGGTAATGGTGACAATTAGTGTCTCTGCGTGTAGCATAATTATATATAATTAAGAACTAACTAATACAAAACATGATTAAAAACTCTAATTTTCAGGTATCAGTTTTAGAGATGGAATTTGATTTAGTACAAAGCTGCTTTTCTTTCTTTTTTTTTTCAAGATTTGGTGAAACATTTGATTTGAGTGACACAGTCAGAGAAAGTGATTACTTTTGTGTGTGAGTCAGAGGAATAGACAGATTGAGAGAGCTGAACAGAAAGACAAAGGAGCTGTGATTGACAAAAAGAAGAAGGACAAGACTAGAATTTAAATTAGTAATTAATAATAGTGAGAAAAAAAACCCAACTCTGACACACTATCTATGAAGCAGTCTTTCGGTGCAGAAAAAATTACTGATAGATATTTATTCATTAATTTCATTTTAGTATGGATACAGTAAGTTAAAGAGGGCGTGGCATGTTTTGTACGCTGTTATCTCACCAAAACTGTGATAATACGATGGTTTCCTGGGTTCAGCTGCACGGATGGAGCAGAGGACTTTTGCCCCACTCAGGTCAGCTGAATCATCCTTGGCCACGCTCTCCTCTGGAGGGGGCACTCGGATGATGTTGTAGAAAAAGCCTGTTAGGCCAAAAAGACAGCTGATGTAGAGTAAACTATGCAGTTTGAATTGAGTAACATAAGGACAGTCACATACAAACAACAGCATAATTTTGTATATGGTGCAGTACAGTTCAATGGGCACTGCATAAAATTTTTATGGGACAATAAAGTACAGGTGATTAAGTCTAATCCACAGGCATAAACCAAAGATATTCACCAATTCATGCACAAAAAACTATATAACAGTCACATATAATAGAGAATATAAAACTTTCCCTGTGTGTTAGAATGGAGGCTCAGCTGTGGCAGATCTAAAGAAATCAGCTGCACACTGTTTCTAAAGGTAGACATGTAGGAATAAATAAATGAAATAAATTACAATAACGTGTGACCTAGTGAGGATAAAGCGGGTTCAGAAGATGAATGAATTAATGAAATTATCATAATAAAAACATACCACTCTTGCCATAGGAGTTGCCCATATTGTACGTGGCCCCTTCACGGTCATAGTGTGGGTGAGCTGTGGCTGAGTTTACAGCGATATACTGACTCCAGTCCACCTTAAATAGAAAATCAGCACGGTTGCTTCTTATGGTTCTTGTTTGTCTCATCATCATATCATTATTAGTTATTCCATTCCATCATCTTTATCTCCTGACACCCATTTTTCACTTTAAATGCATGTGTTACTGTCTTACCTTCTCCTTTGTAACCAGACTCTGTGGATCAATCCGTCTCATGTAGTTGGTTTCTGTGCTGACATAATAGTCGCCTTTGTACTTGACAAAGTTCACACTGGCATTATCTGTGGCTTCTGTTCGCAGAGAGTACATTAAATGAAACACTTTAGCACACCCCACCTATCTCACAGGTCTCACTGATAAATATTTTATACACACATTTCTTTATCCTTAATTTTACAAAAGCAGCACTACGCTTTAAAATGATCTTTCCACCAAAGGCTAGTATATATAATATTGTTTGCATACACACACACACACACACACAGGCATCGATGCTGATATTGACTTGTGTTCCCTTTACTTAAATAAAAGCACTATAATGTAACACTAGCTTCCATTAGACTGGAAAAACAACAATAAAGCATATACAGACAAGGGCAGAGGGTGTAAAAGGAAAGGAAAACATTTTCATCCCTATTTTTGTGATTTGATTGTTACTTTGCTTCTGGTTGTCTAGCATAGCTCCTTTCTTATATGCACAGATGAACTGAATAGTTTAATAATGCATTTGATTCTGCTGGTGCTACATTATGCTGCTGTGGTGTCTATTATACATGGGAATATGAAGGACACACATACTTGGAATCTGAAAGCGTGAAAAGAAGCGTGCAAAGATGTTTTTGCATGGATCGGGCATGGCCAAGGTCCCAAACTCTGACACCACAATGCGGTTCCTCTCTGAGTTATTAACGTACGAGTCACTTCTCAGGAAGCGGCTGCTGTAGGTGACGTCACCATCACTTAAATGGAACCTGTGCATCATGGCCATGCCATCAAACCAGTGAGTGTATCTGAAAGAAAAAAGAAAATAAAGTTATTTGTGTAATGTTTCTTATAAGTGGGATGGACTGATGTAATTCATGTGACAAATATGTTTCACTTCATCTCAACCAAAACAACTGAAGGAACTATTTTATGAGCACGATGACAGAAGATCTAAAATCAACATAAGCTGTCATGTGACATGTGAAAGCTTGTCATAGATCTACATATTTTACTGTCACATTTGTGGTGTATGATTCCAGATTTCACAATCATGTTATAAACATACAGGCTGCCATTACTCCACTGTCATTCTAACCCTTTAATCATCTCATGGCACAGATCCTGACCTTAAATGTTTATCAGATTGAGCAAAATACAAGTATATAAGATAAGGAGATAAGATATAAGACCTTGCACAACTCTGCTACTTGGCATTGACATACAGGGTTTTTTTTTCTTTTCCTACCTATCGTTCCCAAATTCAAACTTCCCAGGGCCATTCCTCAGGAAACTCCCATTGATCCAGGATGGAATATTACCCTGGATATTGGCGGGTATGGGGTCAGGTGTTTCCTCCACAGTGGTCACCAGAGGAGCCAATGTCTCCAGTCCTTTGGCCTGTGGACATCGCTGATTGCTGGGTACTAAGAAAACAGAGGATAATCAGAGCTTTCAGTTGCTCTGCTCCCAAATTCTGGAACGCACTCCCCCCTGATATCCATAACATTGACTCTTTACCCCTCTTTAAATCCAGACTCAAAACTCATCTGTTCCAATTAGCTTATTCACTTTGACTTT
>JAPSES010000219.1:6769642-6782912 GCA_029822895.1 Maxillicosta whitleyi
TGTCCTTGGGTGTTTTGAAAGGCACTTTGAAATAAAATGCATTATTATTATTATTATTATTATTATTATTATTATTATTAATAATAATAATAATAATAATAATAATAATGATAATAATAATAATAATAATCAAAATGATATATGCAAAGCCACTGGAGATAAACCTGTAAATGTCATTATGAAAGCAAAAAAGACTAAAAAAGACTCTTATCCTTACATATAGCGCAGCAGCATACAGGAAGTACATCTCAGCACAATCATATATATATATATATATATATATATATATATATATATACAAATGTACTCTTATCATCTCACCACTCCTGCGCTATGAGAGATAGAAAATGGACAGATGAGCTGAACATATCTGAGGAAGGAGACATTATGAATGCTATGAGCTTGTCTGAACTCATGGTTCTCTGAGGTCATGCACTCTGAATGACACCTGCACTATCTACTGCCTTAACTGTTATCCAATAACCAATTCCTGTTCATTACCTCATATCTCAGCACATAATGGAGGTGCTAAAAAATATATATGGGAGTAGCATGATTAGCAAAAGCAAATCTCTGTCAGCTCAATACTCAGCCACATGCTGAGTTAGTTGCAATATCGGAGATTTTTTTTCACTGCAGGAATTGTTATCGCAGCCAATCAGCAAAGGGGGAGTTTTGTTCAATCCCATGACACTAGTACAACAGACAGTAAAAAGGAGAATGTGCCATAAAGAGATAACCACAGCAGGCTTTAACCGTGTTGACTCTGTAAGTTTTGATTGTGATTATTGCAGCATTGGAAATGATGTCTGAATATGTACTGTCATTTTGGGGGTCATTTGATGTAGTTTATGCTGCATTCAAAATTGAGTCTCTTGAAAAACAAAATAGCAGCGCTGATGAGTTCAGAACTGTTATGGATAATGGTGTCAACTATTGGCGGTTTTGGGCAGGTTTGAATAATCACAATTGCATCATGAGTCTATTTGTGACAGCTATTGCTTTAACTTATCATTTTGCTCCTTGTAACACAGATTGTATTATTATTTTTTTTTGTAACACAGATTGTCTTTTTTTTTTTTTTTTTGTAAATACAGATTGTCAGTGTAAAAGTCTATGACCTTGTAGGAATTCGGTCTCATATTCCAAAAATGTTTTGTTATTGTTTCTGTTCTTTTCATATTAACCATGCATGGATCTGCCAGTTAGTTTGATTATTTATTTTTTTTCTTCTGTTTAACAGCTGAGACGGACTAAAAGCTGTTAATGAGACATTGTACATGTTCTTTCTAAAGCTCTGATTCAAAAGGAGAAACTGGAACAGGAACAATAGGAAATGCCAACACGTCTTTTTGTAACAGCAGCTCTGATTTAGAATGCAATGGAATCGCATTATGACTAAAACAAAGGGTACAGTGTCAGATCTCTGTGTTGGCATGTGCATTTCTGCGTGGACTCTTTTGGATGCTATTACATCATCCCAGTTTTGCAGGCAGATGTGGTGAAAAGCTATCTAAGGCTACCCTAGAGCTAACTATTTGATTTCTTTTGCTGTTGTTATAAGTTAAACAGTGATTCCATTAACTGGACCCTTTGCCCAAAATAAGTGGTTGTGGAAAATCCTTCCTTTTAAAGTTTATTTGACTAGAAATATGGTTATTATGAAGTCAATTGTCTGTCATGAAGTCATCTTCTGAACCTGCTTTATCCTCACTAGGGTCACAGGCAGCTACTCAAGGGCGAAGGTGGGATACACCTTGGATATGTCACCAGTTCATCACAGGGTTGAATATATAGACAAACAATCACTCTCATATCTGTGGGCAATTTAGATGATCCCATTAACATATCAGTGCATGTTTTTGGATGGTGGGAGGAAGCCAGTGTATCCGTGGGGAGAACATGCAAAGTCCACACAGGAAGGTCCCACCCCAGTCCACTGGTGTTGGAATCTAACCTCTTGCTGTGAGGCATGAGTGCTATCCACTGCACGACTGTGTCGCTTTAATCAGTTATTAAAATTAAAATAAAGTTAATTCCAAAAATGAATAATTATGTAAAAAATAATCAATGGCACAGAATTTTCAGTTACTCACATGATGTTTCCTAAAATAACACATTTTTACAATTGCTTCTCAGTTTTCAAATAAGTCACTACTTTAATTTATCTGATGATAAAAATCTTACTTTCATAAATAATTCATCTTTTTTTATGCTGTAACTGAAAATATGTACTAAAGTGTCTACTCACTGCAGTTTGGGTCGAGCTTCTTGGTCTTAGGCATGGCTGGTGTGACTATGACCAAACAAAGACAGGATTTATGTACACCTTGAGGTAAACCTTTGTACCACTGGACATGTGCCAAGTTCAGGAAGAGAATCCAGACACTCATTCAGTAATATTACACAACATCACAGCATGTTTACTTACTACTGTCTCCTTTTGTTGCCAAGCGTTCCCATAGAGGACTTTAAAACAAAATCCGAACAGATAATACAAGGCTCTTCACTATATACTTCATATATCAGTGGATTTATGTGGAAAATAACTGCTACTGGCTCACTGTGGAGATCACTGTTAGAGTATTATTTGCAAAGATTTGAGTCAAATAAAACATTGTATAGTATTGTAGTATATGTACCATAAACATGACATATAATGTGATATAACATAACATGACCTTCACATTTTATATAACACTTATCTGATATCCAAAGGCTTCAAGTCCTTACATATTGCTGCTTCTATCTAATCTAAATGAATGTGACACACTGTATGTCATACACGTTCAAATTACATAACATGCCACAGTTTTATAAACCTTACCATATGCACAACACAATATCTTATGTCAGGTTTAAATGTCTCAGTTATGGATTTTTGCCAGATTTTACAAAGGTAATAAACCATGTATCATTATTCTCTTGATGTGTTCACTTTTGATAAGTGCCATGCTCAGGGTGAGTGTGTAATATATGTTTTAGTGACAGAGAGTGGGACAGGAGAGTGCTAAAAGGGATTAAAAACACACAGAGTGCAAAACCATACAGAGAGAATAATAAAAACAGACGAAATGAAGTGGGGTTATTAATTGGGTAGCAAACATACTGGCTTTTGTTAAAATTTACACCAGTGTGAAGGATTTAATGGATTAAATATTTGGTTATTTGGATCCTTTGAACTCCCTTTGGATACTAAATTAGCGTGGACTCTCCTTCCTAACCCCCTCTTTCATTGGTAAATGCTGTAAGTGAATCCAGCTAAAACAGAAGCATTTTAAACAGCAGAGACAGAACCTCAGTTTTTCCATGATAATCATATAACCAAGTCTGTTCTGCATCAAGTACACATGTGTATATAATTTGCTCAGGCTAACAACTCCCTCACCTCTATTCAGGTTCCACCGGAAATTACAGGCACAGTGTTTTTCACTCAAAGCCATGAATTGTGTCAAAAGGGCACTGGTTTGAAGCCATTTTCCAAAAAGAAAAAAAATTACACCAAACATTCATCATTACATGACAACAACCAAACCGCACCAAATTCTCAGCAGAGTGACACTCTGCACTCAGTCCCGGCACAACACATTTCAACATAACATGAAAAAATGCAAACCTGGCAAGTACATACAAGACATGAGGGAAAAGCAGTCAGGTCGCTTGTGAGATCCAATTAAGTCAGTAGTTCCCAGCCTGGAAATTCCTTAGGGATATTGAATTCCAAAACATTAAATTAAAATGACACTTATGACAGATGTACAGATGAAATAAACAAATGCACAAACAATCAAAGAAGAAAAAGCAAAAGCATATTTCCGCAGATATCAGTGTGACGAATGGTGATGAAAGCAAATCAGCAACAGGTAAGAGATGTGTGGATTTATTCAGCCCTCTGGCTCCAAATACAGTGCTTGTAGCAAATAATGCAGGCAGAAAAAAAATACAGCTCTAGGCAATTACTTTAAACTGAGAAGCTTAACAGTGCTGACCATAGTGGGCTCTGAATAGTCTAAACATTGGACATTACTACAAACCAAAAATACAGCTAACTTACAGTGCATACACACAAAAACTTATGTTCAGGAAGAGTTGAAAACCCCACAGCTGGCTGCAGCCAATCCCACTGAACTGTCACAATAATATTTATATATTATTGCAAAATCATCCTCCTTTGCCCCACATGGGGAACTGCAATGACCAGCACAGTGTTTATTGCTCAAAAGTGACATAAACCAACCATAAACCTCACACAGAGTGTCATTCAGAGTTCAGCTTCTGCTCTGATAGTGAAAACAGGCTCAAGTGTACATGTTATGAATCCCTGAGGGGGTTTCACTACAAGGTTTTCTGCTTTGCTCAGCCATGAAACCACCAAGTTTCATCTCAGGACATGATGGAGTGCAACTAAACACAAATAAACATATGTCATTGGAAAAAAGGGCAGATTCCGGAGATCAGAGGTGTTGAATTTAACATGAAAGGTTTGTGCTACATGTGGATGGACTGATATGTTATGTCACGAAATGTGCAATACCTGATATCGTTGACTTAAGTTTTCTATTTATTTTTTGTTAATTGTAGTTCTATCTCTGCAATGAGCACTTCTGTTAATTATCTTGTGTCATCTGGACGCAATGAAATTAATTAATAAAAGCGGTTTAATCAGAAAATGGGAAAGGGAGGCATCTATTGTGGACACCACCCTGTAATAAGTTTAATAATGTTTCGGAGATTTGGAGAGTAATTTTAATTAGCTTTCTATTAATTTCACATCAGAGTTGTACAGAAGGCTCTGGCAGGAGTGTGTATGCACAGAAGTATACACACGTCCTTGTCATCTATGTTTGTGGGGATAGTCCATCCACATAACACACATTCCTTATTTTTTAACCTGTCCTCAAACTCATTTAACCCAGACCCTGACAATAATTCAAACCTAAACCTAATTCTACGTCATGTTAACTGTTAAGACTAGCCTCGTGATTTTCAGATTCAGACAAGTATAGAAAATGCCACCCCACATTCCCACCCACTGACAGAGTGACTTTAAGCTGTTTTCTTGAAGCATTTTCCTTTCCATCAAGTATTTTCTTTCTTCTGTTAACTACAGATGACTGTTACCAAACTTTGACATTAGTTTTTGTTTTTTTTTGTTGTTGTTTTTTTTACATCCAACTGTAAAAAAAAAAAAAAAAAAAAATTTGTGGAGGTGTTTGAAGGTGTCTTACTGTCATTTCTCTAAAATAAAAAAGTTCTTTTTTAAAAGTTTTGTCTGACCTCCTTTTCAGATTCACTGTAAAAAGCAAAAAGGATGTGCATTCTCACAGCACACACAGACACTGTGATGATACTTTCAGTTCTTTTTTAGTAAAAGAAAATATCTCTGTGGTGTCTAAACAGATAAATTGTCCCATCTAGTGGTGAGCTGATAAACTAAATGATTCATGAGCAGAGCCTGGCCTGCTGTCTGAAGTATTCTGTTGAAAATGCATTTGATTTCTGAAATATTTTACCATGTAAGACAATTTTCCCTTTAGAGGCAGAACGGAGCTAAAGTTCCTGCAACAGCCCAAATAATTGGTTTGCCCTAAAAACCAAATGACTCTCACATCAGTACAGGCTTTTGTATCCTTACACGCATTTTATATTCAGATACCAACTATAGCTCACCACACTTTTAACCAACCCCATGTTCACTGCAATGAAAAAGCTAAACATTATTGTGCTATGTAATAATACTACTAAAGTAACTTTTGTCAGATTTATAATGTCTGCTTGCTGAGTCACCTCAGGCCTACACACTCTGACACTTTCATGCCTCAGGAGGGGTGCCTATGTCCTCCAAGTATCATAACTTATTAATTTCCTATTTATTCAGCTCTGTTCTACAACCTCATGTTACACTAAGTCAGTGTATTGTATAATGCACACATAACACCTGCATGAAAATACGTGCAGTATAGTATAGTTAGTAGAAGTATAGAAGTAGAATGATGTGTTTGGTAGATGGTCATTCAATATGCGTCTTGGTAATGTAATACACCGTAGGACTGTATAAGACGTAAGATGTTTATATAAATGGTAACACAGTATTTGTTGATTTTTTTCTGCACCAATTGCAACATCTGCTTCACATTCTCTTGTTTATTTATCTTAGAAGTGCCTCTTACTTTGACTTTTGTTTCACATTTCAGAGAAAAGAGGCCAATACCACTAATCCAGATGGTGGCGTCCCATGCTGTTATGCAAGTATTTAATACCAGGTTACAGGGAAAAGACTTTACACAAAAAACAGAGCATAGGTAGTTGAAATACACAGTGATGTGTAGGTTGTTTTTTCACATAGATACACACCATGCAATGAACACCTCGCATTAACTATTTTAATTTATGTCAATTCAGGGTTATCAGGTATTCTGCCCCGTGCATTATAACAGAACATATATTTAGAAAGGTCATGGGAAATGTTCCACAAAACACACCTGTAGGGTCAGTTAGCCACCCAGTTACACTAACCCTCGTTGTTATTGGTCGGTACGCATCCCAGGAGAACTTGACAAACCAATAGAAGTGTGTGTTTCCATATTTGTGACGGGTGCCGCCTGCAGTAGAAAGTTTAAAAGAGAGTGTGTGTCCTGCTGTCCCTCAGCAGAAGCATCAATCAACATGATCCCCATTGTGCTGGCCTCCGTGCTCATTGCTTGCGGTAAGAACATCTGGCATTCTCTAATTGTGTGTAATTGTTTCTGTGTGTTTTCAAGTTTGTGTGACAAAGTGTGCACATTTCCACAAAGGATGTTAGCACTCTCTCGTCACAGATATTAAAAAGAAAAATACCGCAATGTGTTTCTGATATAGCAATCATAACTCTTATATCCCAAAAGGTCTCTAATTCCATCACTTCCTGTGTCCTGTCTTTATACTTTATTCTCCTTCAGCCCTTGGGTGTGGTACTCCACCCATTGAACCCGTGACTACTCGTGTGGTCAATGGAGTGGACGCCAAGCCCCACAGCTGGCCCTGGCAGGTATGCTAATATGAACACATCTGTCACTGTTTTTATATTTTCTGGCAAACCTTGGTGACACAACATCTGCCTATTAGATGTCAAACCCATTGATTGTATAATGCAATGATTATTTTTGTATTGAATTAGCTTCATGTAAACCATATCATATAATATAAACACACATAACATTCATATAAACATATTCATAATGTTTCCATCTTCAGATTTCTCTGCAGTATGAAAGGAACGGTGAGTGGAGGCACACATGTGGGGGGTCTCTGATCGCTGCCAACTGGGTCATGACTGCAGCTCACTGCATCAAGTACGTGTAGCAGAGAAAAACAGATGCACAAACACTAACATAACCACCAGAATAATTGTATCACATTTATCCTGCACCACAGAGATTTTGTAATTCTCTCTCAAACACTAAAATTCACCAAGACCAAAACTTTAAAAACTCAGCTGTCAAACTCAGGGAAGTACACCTATTCTGCCCTACTAGAACGAGAAGGTGCTTGCACAACACCTAAATTAATCTGGACTACAGTTCATTTCAGGTCCTCCTTTCTACACCACAGCTAATTAGTGAGTTCCTGAAATCACCCAACCATCTAATATCTGACGGTCTAAACAATCTATTCTGTGCCTCCAGCACCAAGCTCTCCTACAGGGTTTATGCGGGCAAACACAACCTGGTTGAGGAAGAACCCACCTCCAAGGCCATCCTGCCTGAGAAGATTATTGTCCATGAGAAGTGGAACCCCATCTTTGTGGCCCTCGGGTAAGAAAAGCCCCATCGTACTGCAGGAAGAGTGTCGCCAGCTGTGAACTGCAGTACTTGTATTAGATCCTTTATGTTTTAGGGGAAAGTCTCAGTGCGTCTAAAATCTCAGTTTCAGTAACAAATAAAGTGCAAACAATGTTCACAATGTATAAATATGCAAAACTAAACTCAAATTAGACGTAAACATCTCCAATCTAAGCTGTTTTGGGTCTTTTTGTAAATTATTCCTAGAGGAAGGGCAGTTGTTTTTTTTTTTCAAAAAGCTTTTTTTTTTTTTTTTGCCAAACTCTGTTCTAACTCTGGGGACCTAGAGAGACATATGATATTATCTGTGTTGTGTCGAGGTGACAAAGACGACTGGGTCTTCAACATCCAAATCATCCCTTCTCTCGCATCATCTTATCACAGCGTAAACTAGATGATACAATCAATAAAGTCCAACAAGCTCTTTTTTAAACACACTTTTCACTGTTGGACAACTACAAATACAAAACTGATTCTTTTCTACAATGGAAACTTTGAGAGATAAGATTGGCTGGTTAAGTTGATTTATTTGTTCTGATGGAAACATACAAAGAAGGCAAATAAAATAAAGATAGTGTTGTTTATTGTTATTATCTTACATAGGTCGTGTCTCATTCTTTCTGGCACTGAAGGTAGATTTAAATTGCCTGTCACTCTCCCTCAGTCTCCTTATTCCTATTTCGGTTGCAGTAACGATATTGCCCTGATCAAACTGTCAGAGCCTGTGACTTTGACCGACCATGTGCAGTTGGCTTGTATCCCTCCTGCTGGTACTCTGCTGCCCAACCTCTACCCCTGCTTCATCACTGGATGGGGAAGACTCTACAGTAAGCTATTAGTTGCATCTTTGTGTCTGTGTTTGTGAATACTTTGAGGGCTGAAGGTTGAACATCTCTGCAAATGTGTTCATGTAAACTGTCTTTTAGGGTATTCAATAGTTTATCAGCAGGATGTTTGGTGTTATGTTGGTGTTCATGTAAACTGTCTTGTAGGGCATTCAACTAGTTTATCAGCTGGATGTTTGGTGTTATTACTGTTGATGTGTCTGTTTTTGTGACTGGGGTTATACAAGAACATGAATGAATGAATAAAAGAGGAAAAAAATACATACACAAAAAAAGATTAGTGACACTTCTTTAGAGGGATTACTTCTAAATTGAAAATTTGGGTTCCACAGTGAATCTGGTGCTTGGGGAAATGCTGTAAAGCAGATTTGACAGACTGCTGGTGTATGTGAGTGTTGGTTTTAGACTCTGCCTGTGTGTTTTAGCCGGAGGCCCCATTGCTGATAAGCTGCAGCAGGCTTTGATGCCTGTGGCCGACCATGCCACCTGCTCCCAGCCTGACTGGTGGGGTATGAGTATCAGGAAAAGCATGGTGTGTGCCGGTGGGGATGGAATTGTGGCTGGATGCAACGTAAGTTCGCTATTATGTCTGTGCTTTAGCATGTGCATGAGAAAAGAGATTATATTCAATTACAAGTTGGCAGTTGTTTCTAAATCTAATATTTAATCTAATATCTGCATGTTACCTCCCCCCCCCCCATATTTCTAATTGATAACCCACTACTCATCATGCAAATGAGGCTAATTTAGATTCAAATGCAGTTAGTTTTTCAGATGAAAAAGCTTCCATTCCATGCACACTACTGTGTTGTGTTGCTGCCTTGTTACATGCTCACATTACATACTTTATTCCTCTTCACCCTACCAGTAGCTTCACTAAATTAATAAAACATAAGCTCGTCTTGTGTCCAGGGTGACTCTGGTGGCCCCCTGAACTGTAAGAATAGCAATGGTATCTGGGAGGTCCATGGTATTGCCAGCTTCGTCTCTGGTCTGGGCTGCAACTATGAGAAGAAACCTACCGTCTTCACCCGCGTTTCTGCCTTCAACGACTGGATCGACCAGGTGAGGATGCAGTCACATGTCTTGCTGTTTTACAGTAATTACAGTACTAACTGAATTTAACCCAATCTTGTATGTGTTTCCAGGTTATGATGAACAACTAAAGAAGATGAAGTGTCAATAAAAGACCCAGCAAACAAAATTTCTCTTATGTGTGATCTGTGTGTTTATATACCTATCAAGAAACAATGCACTCTTCTATATGACCACTCACATCCACATGAACACACTGAGTGCATCCTGGGTATTATTTAGCTCCATGCCCCTGGTCCTGTGGGGTTGGCTATAGAAATGAAAACAATGTCAATGAATGTCCAGCAGGTGTCCTCATATCCTCATGATAGGGAATTGGTTCTGACAGCTTTCCAAAGCAGAACACTGCACTGAATAACCAATGTTTCTTGGGGAGAACAGCTACAAAAAACATATGCAATACGTTGGCAATGAAAATACAACATGAGTGGGTGATTTTGCAAAATTGCCCATCTGAGAACACATCATATAAGCCCAAGTTGTAAAGTGGAAAATAAACTAGAGTGAACAGTGAACATAAAATAGGTCATTCGCTTAAAATATGTGTCTAATATCTTTGGTTGAAACTGACCTGGTTTGTCCCTGCATCCTCTCAGCATGAGAGCATTATGGATACCATAATACTCAGCTCTGGAGTCTGTCTTTCCCTTTCATAACAATGAAGAGGGCTCAAATGGCAACGTTAAGAATCGCACCGATGAGATGAGTTTGAGTAAGGGGAGACAAACTAAGCATAGAATGATGTTGCTTTCACTTCTTTTTTTAATGTATCACTCTTTGTCTTGTCTCTCTGTCACTTTTCCAAGACGCTGATATATTGTGGCAGGTTAATGAAGGTGTGTGAGCTACTTCTATAACAGTAGAAGCAGTGATCAGACTTGACACATCCTGAAAGACCAAGAAATGACTGTGTATGAGTGTATCACAGACAGACAGTGAAGGGGGTTCACTATGTGTGTATGACTCCCCCAGGCCATATTTTTCTCTTATGTAGTGTGTCACACTTTGAAAGCAGCTTCTCAGAAATATCTGTGGTCAACCATAAATGACATCTACTCAAGTGCTCATTTTGAGGTTCTTGATATTTACCTTTCTAAACAACTTACAACTTTTACTCCTCTACAACTCAGTCAAATATGATGCTTTAAACCATCTGCTTTAGTTACTCTTCAGATTACAGTGTTTCATCACTTTCCTCTCCAGTGAAAGTGACATATCTCCAACTGTGTTGATGTTGGATGTTTGTGATAAACTGAAGGATTAAGTGTTCCTTCTCTAAAATCAATGCGCCTAAATAAACTCTTGGATTATCTGAAAAAGTTATAATTGTCATATCTGTGTACATTTTCTTCTCTATCTTTCCATTCAGTAAAACCCATGGAGTTGGAGCAATGACAGTGGATGGTGGTGCTTGGATTATGTTCAGTTATTTAAGTTTTTTTTGTTTTTGTTTTTTTTTTTTTACTGAAAAAGTCATTTTTCTTGTGTTTTATTTTGTTTTTGATAAATTCCAAAGAGGAGGTGGAGCAGTCTGTTGAGGAGACATTCAGTGACCCCTGAAGAGACAATGCCCTAGAAGGAAATCATGGACTTACTAACATCAACCCACCAACTACATCCCTCAGCATCACAGAGGGAGGTCCAAGAGGTAGTCAGGTATGCAAGATCATCCTCTGCCCCAGGGCCCAGCGGTATACCATACAAAGTATATAAGAAATGCCCTAAACTCCTCCGAAGGCTATGGAAGCTTATGCAGATAGTGTGGTCCAAGGGAATCATTCCAACAAGCTGGAGAAGGGCAGAGGGGTGCTTTGTGTACTTCCAAAGAGAATTAGCACTTACATGACCCAGAATGGATATATCAACACTTCTATCCAGAAGGGTGGCGCTGAAGGGTTCTCCGGGTGCTTGGAGCATACAAAGGTCCTCAGCCACCTCATCCAAGAAGCAAAGGAGAGCAAAGCCTAACAGTAGTCTGGCTCAACTTTGCAAATGCATATGGGTCTATCCCCCATAAGGTGATCCGATTTACTTTGGACTACTACCATATCCCAAATAACATCCAGGGCATGATCACCAACTATCTGAGAGACATCAAGCTATGGTTCCAGTCCGCCAAGTTTACAACAAAGTGGAAGCCAGGAGCAGGAGAAGGGGATTATGACAGGATGCACAATTTCTCCCATCTTATTCACCATGGGAATGAACCTGATCATCTCTGCAGTGAGTACTAAGTCAAGGGGGCCGAAGACTGCTGCAGGATATCAACAGCCAGTAATCAGGGCATTCATGGATGACCTGACTGTGATGACACCAACCCACGTACAGGCAAGATGGGTCCTGGCAGAACTTGACGGCATGGCTACCTTTGCAAAGATGGTCTTCAAGTCCAGAAAATCAAGGAGCCTGGTGATCCAAAAGGGTAAAACAATGGGAAGGTTTGAGCTAGTCATCCAAGGGGAAGTGATCCCTAACATCTAGGGGAACCCAGTTAAATGCCTGGGAAAGTGATATGACGATTCCCTGTCTGATAAAAACAACATATCTGACACCAGGAAACAAGATGAAGACTGGTTGAGGAAGATGGACAAGTCTGGCCTGCCTGGGAAACACAAGTGCTGGATCTACCAACATGGCTTACCTCCGAGACTCATATGGCCTCCATCGTCTGTGAGGTGCCCCTCTCAGCTGTTGAAGAGATGGAGAGAAAGATCAACAAGCATCTTTGTAGATGGTTGGGAATACCCCCAAGCATGTATTATGCAACTGAATTGTTGAAATAACCCTCAATTTTAATCTAAGCCTTTATGAATATTTATATGATTAATCAAGTAAATATAGGAAAAAACATGATTTACACTGACAAAATGTAAAATAAAGAAAATAATATTAGAATAAATGTATTTTTTTTTAAAATAGAGGAAAAAATCCACAAAAGTAGCACTGGGTCTTTATGAGTTAAAAAGGAAGTGTCTTTTTACTTCACATACTTGAACATTTTTCTAACAATATTCACATACCTTTACTCAAGAAAAGAATCTAGTACTTATTCCGCTGGTGTAAATCACAGTCCTGAAAGCAAAACTTCATAACTTCATGAATCACTGGAGTTGACAATAATTAAATAATTAAACCCTGAGTGCACTAAGTAATCAAATATAATAATAAAGGAGTTTAATATGTATCTTGTGCTGACAAAACTGCTCTCAGATGTAATGACATTTTTATTCACTTGAGGGTATATTCGTTTGCCTTCGTCCAGTTACTCACTGAGCAGTTATTAAATTGTCAGTCATTTTAATCTTAATAATTTAGTCCTTGAAGGATAAGACTGTGCCCCGGTGTACTAAACACTTTGATTGGACTCCTGCTCTCTGGATATCTTCCCCTGGAAAAAAAAAAAAAAAACCCTGACTCTGAAACCAGTGCTGAGGGTGTACTCAAAAGAAAGCTTTGTCTCTAGTTGAACTCTGTGGGTCCTGGGGGGGGGGGGGGGGGGGGGGGGGGGGG
>JAPSES010000219.1:6798013-6842974 GCA_029822895.1 Maxillicosta whitleyi
TATTGCGGGGTGTCAGTCACAATATGTGGGGGAACTGTGCTGCTTGGTGGAGGTTTGTGCTCTCTGAGTGCTTTTCTGGTCATTTAATGCACTGATAAGATTAGTGATTCAGAAGTTATGCACTCTAACATGTTAGATCAGTAGATGTTTTTTGTTGGAAGTAGCTGATTAGGTCTTAGAAATGGAAGAAAGTGATATTTCTGTGTAGTTCTGGACAAAAGCAATGAGAAATTCATTAGAAAGAAAAATAATTTTAATGGTAAAACTTTTGCGCAGTAATTATTACACAGCTATGTATATATTGGGTTAACAATATATGTGACTGTGTGGACAGTCCCTGATTACAGTACAGTAGCATCAGAAGTAAGGGCTTTAACCTGAAAGGCACCAGCAGCTAATCACAGTTTCACAATGCCAAAAAGAGGAAAAACAGCATTTCACCTTTCAAATGTTGGAGTTACATCCCAACAGGTTAATTTCATCTCAACTTATCTGGACAGTTAAATGCATGATGTGATGAGTACAAAAAGAAAACCATGTGTATCTTTCCACAGTGGCAAATAAGACCTCACATCCAATTAGATATATTATAAAAGATCACCAAACAATAAAAAAATACAAGCACCAAACCAAAAACATACAACATGCTACATGATGGAATTCATTGATTCACAAACAACCGGAGTAGTCAAGAGAGCATGCCTAATAAAAATGTTCTGAAGAGGATTAAAAAAAGCTTTTATGTTTAAGAAATGTGCTTCACCTTCACCACTAGAGGGTGGAAAAGAGATTAAAATGGCCATGCATTATTATTATTTATTATTATTACCCGGTATAATTGTGTCTAAATAACATAAAAAAAAAACAGTTTCCATGTGCAGTATCTGGCACTGTTGGTGGAAGAGACAGTCACTGATATCCAGAGTATTGAATATCAGCCAAAGGAATAGGATGAAATTCACGTAGTTCTTTTTTTTCCAGAAGTTGAAGACCTAGAAATTCCTGTCTAAAACCCATAAAGGCACAGACTTCTTTCTGTTTTATATATATATATATATATATATATATTACAATTTTCACACTTTACTGAACATAAACCCTCATGTCTTTAACAATAAAAACATATTTGTAGTGAAACTGAAAATGTCAAATCTCCCATTTTGTGCTTGAAAGGCATTACCCTGTTATGTTTTACAGCACTTTCAGCACAAATCGCTCCCTGTTATGTACTGTGGTTTACTCATTGTCTTGTAAAGGTATTTTGGTGTCATTAAAATGACATGACCACATTTACATTTCAATACAATAAACACTACCTACATCTACAAGCTCACAGTATACCTGATTTATTAAATCCATAACTGAATATACAAAAATTAAATAGCCAAGCTTTGCATTTCTCTATATTATAGTTTAGATCTATTACTGTCTAACATTTAACTATAGTATAGTGAATATGTCATCTGTCTTAAAGGTATTTACATAATACTGCTATACATTCTGCTGGACTGGAAGGAAACGATACAGATGTTAGTAAGTCTATGTGTGCATTTATTAAAAATATTGATCCTAATCCATTAGGTAGGTCTCAGTCATACATTTTATTGACTTTTTTTCTTACTAATGTCTTCATCTGTAAATTATACATATGAAATATTAGCCTATATTATATGTACATATGCACCAAAATCATTACACAAACAAAAGGAAAAGCGATAAAACTTCTAAAAAGAGCCAAATTCCCTTAATAAATACCAATCGTGTCAGGAAAAAAAGAGAGCAACTCTATTATACAGTCAGGTAAAGGGGGAAGCTCGTGTTTGCAGATACAATGTCACATGCATAGACAAACTCTGGGTGTAGTGGTCTGGCTGGTTGAGCTGTCTGACTGGACTGGATTTGTGTAAAGTACACAACACACACAGGTGTGACTGTGTTGAACCCTGTGTCTATGTGCTTCATGTATACATGTACAGCATTAGGTGTGTTTCACATTCCAGCAGGGCTTTGGTCTCCAGAGTCAGATGAAGACAAGGACACGGAGCAGCGGCGGCGTTTGGCTGTGCCGGGGCCCTGGAGCATGCTGGGATGGAAGCCTGCATGTCGCCGGGCGTGTTTAGTCAAGTGGTCGCTCCTCATGAAGCACTTGTCACACATTGGACAGTTGAAACGCTTCTCGCCCGTGTGCGTGCGGTAGTGGCGTGTCAGCTCATCGGAACGTGAGAACTTCTTGCCACAGTCGGGCCAGGTGCACTCGAACGGACGCTCACCTGAGGAAAAACACATCATGCAGTTTTATTACACGGCCCTTTGATTGAAATAAAACACAACAGCTGTCAAGTACCTTTGGACCTGACAACATGTTGCACGGCCTTTATTCAGAACAGTGACTATGGATAAGGTGGATATCAGATGTGATCATTACAGTTTACAATTATCATCTCTAAATATCAAAAAAAGGCAACTAATAAAAAAAAAGTGGTCCCAGGCACAACAAACCCCACCCCTTGAATGTATTATATCTTATTTTGGCATCAATCCAGCTGATGTCATCGTGTATATGTGTGTGCTGATGTCAGCGTATCAATTGTCTCTATATATGTGCCATGTTTTTATAGATATTTCAAGTTTTACCCATTATAAGTAAAATGGATGATTTTTTTTTTTTTTTTTAATTCATAAAACATTTGAAGTTAGACCTACTTCGCCCAAAATACAACCACATGTATTCTGGGTCACTGTCAGTCTATAAACCCAATTTTGTGTGAATTCAACCTATTGGTTTTGGTGAAACAAACATATGAAAAATTTACTTACTTTTCCTAAAATGTAGTGACATCTATTGTGGGTCATTGGCAATATATAAACCCAATTTGGTATGAATTCGACCAATAGATTTGTTGCTAGAGTTAACAAAGAAACAAACAAACAGGGTCAAAACAATACCTCTTGCCTCCCCTTTAGGGGGCAGGGTAATAAATGGATTGGTCTCCCCCATCTGGAGCACCATCTAACCACCACAGTATCTGATTGTTTACACAGCAACAGCCTATTAACACTGAAATTGAGAACATTTATTTATATGTATGGTCGCATTAGTTCAATGGGAAAACAAATGAATACAGATTATTGAACCAAGTTTAAAGGGCTTTCAATATATTTTGTGTTGTAGTTATTCTTAAAATTGAAACATAGTTCAGTTTCTGATACGTAATGGTATCATAAGGGAAAGATGCAAAATTGCAGAACCCTACCCCCACTTTTAGTGACCACAAAAAGAGACAAAAAAGTATAATTATTCATCTCTGACTGTTTTTTTTATGTACACGGTTCTGGGAGAATATAACTGTTCGGACCACAGTATAGAGGGGGGATGATAAAATACCTGTTAGATACCATAAGACCCCCAGATAGAGAAGAAAAACAGCAGCACAACAACAAGGTGTACTTAGTGAACAGCAGCCCACTCCCACTGTAGATTACACACACACACAAAAAAAAAAAACACTTCAAATTTTTTGGTTTAAAAAAATAGAATAAGAATAAATAGGTGGCATCAAGAATAAACTATAATATACTATACACTGTGTATTTACTTGCTCTAGAAAATCAGCTAAATATTCTACTACATCTTTGACAGACCTTTTTATTGTGAATGTCTATCAGAAGTATCAGGCTTGAAAAAAGAAAACACACTGGTCTATCCCTGGTCTGATTGGCCATATAGAACACAGAGGCAGAGCAAAAAAAAAAACACAGACACACCAATAGGAATATATCAAGTGAGTGGGGGCAGAGTCCAGGTTTTTGTCAGATCTACTTTTTGGGAGCAGCTGTGCATCAACAGTATTTTCTAGGAACAATAACAGAACATTTATCTGGAAATGTTGAGTCATTATAATTTATAGCAGTAAAAAAAAAAAAAAAAAAAAAAAAAAAAAAACACCTACTGCGGCCACCGCCTCCTCCTCCTCCACGTGCTCCAATGGACCACATGCCTGCTCTTGTTTACAACCCCGACGTGAGGGGAGTGGGGGAGGATGACGTATGAGGAAATAGTGGCGCAGGGAAGGTTATCTCCGGACGGGAACATGTGGGAACAACAATGTCGCAGTGACCTGCATGTGAATCATAAGCCAATATGCCATATTGACATCTACTCCACTGTCTTTACTGTGGCTGAACCTAACAAACCCGGACACAACTGACGGGACGTAAACGCATCACTGTGTAAAAACATCCTCACGGTCCAGATCCGGATCATTTATTGCACCTTAACTAATCTGCCATGCATCGCAGATATGGGCGGCGGCACGCAGTGAGGGTGTCAACAGGACACTAAAACAACCCCCTCCCCTCGCAGAAACATACGAACACTCCCCTCCACTCATGGTATTCTGAAGGCTATGGGCAGGTCAGTCACACCCCCACGGGGGCGAATTCACGGGACACCCATTCCTATAATCTGTTATTCATTTGCAGAACATGTGGTCTATCACTTACACCCCTCGTGTCACAGAAGACAAATGTAATCAGGATATCAGTATCTTATTCTGACGTCATTGCATCTAAATGTTTCAGTTTAATCACACATAACGTCAGGGATTTATTGGTATTGGTGTTTCCCACATATGAATCCACGTATGGCACACGTTTATGATTTTATCTATTTTTATTTTATTTTATTATTTTGTTTTTTACTCCTCTCCAAAAGCCTCCACTTACCGGTATGGACCCTTAGGTGGGCTTTGAGGTGTGACGACTTTCCATACATTTTCCCACAGCCGCTGAAGGGGCAGCAGTGCCTCTTCTCGGGAGACTCCTGTCTCGCCACCCCCCTTTTGCTCTGAGCCTGTTTGGGCGTCACGGAACCCCGGCAGCCCACGGAGTTCAACCGGCAACTCCCGCGCTCCGCCTTGTCCTGCGCGCCGGCGTCGCTGCCCCCGATGCACCGACTCCCCCCCGAGCCGATGGCGTTGGGGTTACATTTATTCAAGTCCAGTAAAATCATCGCCACCATCAGTAAAGTCCTGTTTTCTTGGGTCTCTTTCAGCGTGTCCTCCGTCCGCGCCGCTGAACGGTCCACGGACACGTCAACCTCCGACATCACTACCGCAGAGTCACACGGACAAAAACAAACAAACCGCGTGGATCGTCCTGTTTAATGTCCAAAAAGGGCCCCAAACGCAGACAGTATAAAGTAATCAGAGTACGGTCCTGCCAGGAAACATGTGGTTAACCATTCACACGTGTCGTCTTCAATGTGACTGTTCCGCAAAGACTGCGTTTTTCCCGTGGATCTGCAGGGTGGATAAATAAATCCCCCTTCTGGAAGACTTCCCTTGTTGCCAGATTTCTATTTTCCCTCCTGATCCGCGTTTTTTTCGTTAGTTCTAATCAATAAATCGACGTTAAGCTGACCGATCTATTGTGTCTGCGACCATTCCGCCTCCTGAACATACGTCAACTTGTCCTAGAGCTGCACTTCTCTCAACTCCAAGAAACAATTTCGCGGAATCCCACGTTGTCACAATAAAGCTGGTGTCTGATTGGCCGAAAAAGAACGTGACTCAATTTATTTTATTTTTGGAATCGCCACCCATATGAATGACAGATGGGATTTTTGACCAATTGAAGGCCGAGGTGGGCGGGCAGAAGGCGGGGTCAGAGCCGTGAGACTTTCAGGGACTGCATGTGACTGGGAAATAAGCACTTCAATTCTTGAAGTGCTCAAAAAAATGTCAAGAAAAATGGGAATTAGTAAAGAGAACCCAAATGTCACCGCCAGGTAACACTGATCTGGTCATGTATTTATGTTTGTTCAGGTGATTAAATTTGTTAATTTTTACTTTTTATATTATATTTAGATAATATCAATTGATGTCACAACTATTATTAAAATTACTTATTTATTTAACTGACTTATTAATTATTATCATTATTTATTACCATTCCTATTTCTAATCTGCAACTGCTTTACTTCTGTTATTATTGTTATCGATATTTCCTTTTTTATTTTCAAAATTGTTTCTGTATCTTTCTCTGCTCTGCCGCACAGATTGATAAAAGTCTATCTAATGTAATGTAATCTAATGTTATTTTAGTCGAAAGCATACTAACAGGACTTTTGGATGTTTTATGGGACTTCAATGGATCATTTTAGCATTTTGTGCATTTCATATAAATCCAGAAATATAGGTTAATAACAACCTAATAGTGAGAACTTAAGTAGCAGGTTGCTTCTGTTATATTTAAAATTAAACAATATATGTAATAAATCTGATCAATAGCTTTGGAAGAAAGAGTGAAAGATGGCTGTTATGCCTTTAATCTCAGTTTTAACGCTCTATCAGCAAAAATTATTAGTTGAATTCATGCCAGACTGGGTTCATAGATTCCCCATGACCCACATACAGAATTTTTTTTTTTTTTTACATCTTTTTTCTTCTCCAATTTGCTTGTAATGAGCAAATTTTCAAATGCCTATAAAAACATAAATTTGCTTCCATTTACTTCAGAATTGGCACATATATAGAGGTAATTGATATGCTGACATTAGCACACATATAGACATGATGACAGTAGCTGGATCGATGCCAAAATAAGCTAAAATACATGCAAGGGGTGGGGTTTGGTTTGCCTAGCAACACTTGCTTTGTGGGTTTTTTTCTCCATGCGTTTTTATGTTGTGTTATTTCCGTACTTCATTGACTTCATTCACATAGACCTATAGAGCCTCAGCACTTTCTGCCAGGAGATTGTAAAATAAAGTTTTTAAAAATGTTAGGTTTATCCCATAAAGACCATGTGCTACTTTTGTGTCAGTTCCCAAATGAAATTTCCTCTGTATTTAAACATTCTTAAGTGATTTATCACCATTAATTATAATATTATTCTCTGTATTTCGTATTTTATCAGTATAAATCAGGTGTTTTCGTCTGTTTAATTTGCTGACCATGTAGATGTTCATAAAAGCTCAAATTAAAGTTGAGGGTTATTGTAACAAAAACAGAAAAATCTAAAGAAAAAGTCACTTTTTTTTTTTTTAGTAAAATCTATCATTGATTGAACATAAACCAAGCATCTACAACTGCTGTCATTTATCAAACTCTATGAGGTTTAGTGGTGAATCAATGATATAGAAGATGACAGTCTTTCCATGGTAACTGCAGAGTCTTTGAACGTACAAATGATGACCATGAAAAGATGACAAACCAATTATTTACATGGATTGATAGGATTAGTGGATCAAAAGCTATTAAACAGCTTAGATCAGCAGATGCTTTTGGTCAATAATGGATGTTTAGGTCTTTATGGGTTAATTGAGAACTTTAGTAATAAATAATATAATAGTAAAAGAAAGCAATGTAGCATAAATCCCTACATAAATTGCTTTTATAATGTCAAGTGTGATCCTACATATGCTCTAAAGAGGCAGGTAAATGCAAACATCACAGTAGTGGAGGTGGGTACATACCACAGAGATAACATATTACCACAGTTGCCCACAGAAATTTTTAATGGATAGGCACACAAGCACAGAAATTGATTTAATGATTTGCTTATGAGACTTATACTTGTTGAGACATGAAAACCTATGCAGACGAACAGAAACTCAACAAGCCCGTTCCTGCAAGTTATTTGCATGAATTAAGATGCACTGCAACATAGGTCTAAAAATGCATTTATTTTTACAGCACAAACCATGACTAAATGCTTAAAATAAACAAGGGTTATCATTGTATTAAAATAATCAAAACATGATCAAATGAAGCAAAAACAGGATAAGATAACAATCCGGTTTTGAGTTGTCAAGACAGAGGAATAGTAAAAAAAAAAAAAATGTTTCTAGAGGTTTCATTCTAAAGAATCAGCAAATTCTCAGTCCCTTGGACCCCTGAGCATACTATCGCAGAGCTTTGGGACATCATTAACAAAGGCCGCCTCATGGTGTTTATTTTATCTGGGGGGTTGAGGCTCTGACTGGTGTAGAGGCACATCCATCTTTACTGCGAAAAATGTGGAGAATTTAAAGATTGGAGCAAGATGGTCAGAATATTCCATTCCATATTATATTGCAGTTTAGAGCATCATGGTACTATAAACCTAAAGGTTTGTTGACACTTTGTGCTGCAGATGGATAGAATAGTAATAACATTTGGTCACTCATAGCTGGTGCTGAACATAATGGTGACAAATGATGGTTGAAGGGGCCTCCTGGGAATTTGTGCCCCAGCAGACTCTAGCCCAGTTCCTGGTATCTGACCAGACAGGACCAATCAGTGCGCAGGGGCTGACACATAAATTTGTGACATGAAAAGTAAACATGCAAATTGCTTCCCAGATGTAAACCAAGCCAATCTCTCTGTCCCATAATGCTTCGTCTGAGGACAGGTCTTACTTTGTGTCCCAGTTTCACAACCACAGCCTTATCCCAAATTAGCGCAGGCCTCCATTGCCCTGAAAGACATACTTGACCTCAAAACCAATGCCAACACACTTGAGTTGTTTTCTGGTCAGTGTAAAACAGAGAATGAATATGTTTTACTTTTTTTGTACAGAATTCTTTCCTAAACACAACACTGACTTGAGGCAAAAGTGAGAAATCCTTTCTGTTACTTTGTGCTGTAAGAATCCTCCAGTATGTATTTACCACACTCATCTGTAATCCTTTATGGAAAAGCGATAGTGTAGCACACAAATGTATAAGAGCCATATGTGTGTTTGGATTCTGAAAAAGACACAAGTTTGGTATGTTCTTCTAAACACACTGCTGCAAAAAAGCTCTAACTAAACATAGATGAGAAAACGACTCATATTTGTGCTACGCAAGGAACACTGGAATGCAGCCAGTGTACTTTGAAGTGTAATGAGACACTTGGTTTAAAAAAAACAAGAAAAAAAAATAGGTCCTCCCAGTTCAGTGGGTGGTTCATTCATGGATCAGAGTTCCTAGAAAATCTCTCTCAGCTCTGGGATTGAGCAATGTGTGTACTTCAAATGCGCACACACTCTTCTGAGTTTGCTTATGATAATGTGACCAGCAAAGGCCTGTGTACTTTCCTCAGCTTATATCACAAAGCAGAATATGACACTGGAGTATTTATTTTAAATAGTGAGCTATAGACTCACACTCAACATGATCACATCAAGCCAAGGGGAAACACTGTCTGTACACCACTTTATGTTCCCTCATATGTTTGTGCCCAAATGTTTTGACACAGTGTCAAAAGAGGCGAAAACTGATGACGATTAAGGGCTCGTGACTGAAAGGGGATCGTGAAAATAGTAGTAATAGTAACTTAAGAATCCCCACCCCTACCCCCCCACCCAAATATTATTACCTGTCACCATAGAGGAATGTTTGGCTTACAAGATAAAATAAGCACATTAATTCTCTGTATTATTTTTGTTGTTTTTTTATGTAAAAAAAAAATACAACAAAAATCCAGTCAGCCTTTGACCCCTGCCTCCCCCCTCTTTATATCACGTTTTGGTTTAGTCCAAGTGTCAGCTTTTTGTTGGTAGTAGCTAAACATATTTTTAAAAATTCAAAGATTTTCTTTGTATATTGAGGGGGGGTTAGAAGGCATTTTGTCCAATGTAGGGGACACGAATTTCAATTTAAAAATAAAAACGCTATCCATTGCAGTTTATCTTAAAAAACATGGCTCCTTTTCCAATGACGAAAATTATGTAATGTAATAAATAAATTAAAATGAAATAAAACAACTTATATAAACCCATATGGGTCTCAACGTTAAACATTAAATCTCATCAATCTTGCGTGAAATCATAAAATATATTGTAGAAAGAATATTAATCCATACCTGCACAGTGTTGTATTTTTATTATTATTATTATTTTATTATTATTATTGTTAGTGACATTGAAATCGTGGTGCCCAAAGTGACTTTTGTCGGGGCCCAAAATCACACACACAACCACACGTTTCAGGAAGTGTTCCCCCCTCTGCTCGAATGGAACCCCGCCTCTAGTTCGCCTAATTCGGTGTCAAACCCCCAAAATTTCCAAGAAAAAAAAAAAAAAAAAAATCTGTGGTTCGGACTAGTGTCTCAGCCTGTTCCCGGCCTCTGCTCCTCCTCTGGGGCTGTAAACATTTCACTGAAAGGAGAGGAGGTGCCTCTTCTGCGCCTGCCATTCTGCTGATTTTTCTTCTCGAAAAAAAAAAAAAAAAAAAAAAAAGGCAGGAGTTGAGTGGGTCGTGACACTGTGGGTCTGATGTGGCGATAGTGTCAAACATGACGGAGCGAGCACGTGCATAAACCGAGCACTGAACGTACCCTTGCACGTGCGGAGTGGAAGCTGCTGTCCCACTTCCTTATTTGACACAGTCTGTGGAAGTCCGGCTCTGACACAGCTGTCTGGTCTTACAGAATTGGAGGCAGTGGGAAACGGCCCACAGTGGGTTAAGTGTGGCCTGGCCCCTGCAAAGTTACTCATAAATAAAGGAAGAAGTGTTAGAACCAGGACAAATATCATGTATGAACCATTTAAACTGCATAAATACTGCATTACATTAGAAAGTGCAGAGAATGTTCTATTGGAATACACTGGTCTGTGAGTAAAATACCTCCAGAATCTACCAAGATGGAGTCATTGATAAACAAAAATTAAAGTTGAAGATACAGAACAGTTTCCGCTGTCTTTGTCAAAATGTGAAATTCAGGGAATTAACCCATAAACACCCATTGTTGCAGTTCCCAAATGAATTTTCCTCACTATTTAACCTGCCTTGAGTGATTTATCACGATTTATTATTACAATATCCTCTGTATTTTTGCATTTTTCAATGTAAATCAGTTATTTTCTCCTATATTTAATTTACCGATCATGTAGAAGTTCATGAAAACTCAAGAGTAAATTCAAAGTTAAATTTTTGACAACAGAAAGAAATAAGAAAAAGTGAAATTTTCAGTAAGGATAGTACGGCAGTAATGACTAAACACAAAACCAGGGATCTATAACTTTTGTCATTTGTCAAATTCCATGGGTTTTACTTGTGAATTAATACTGTAAACCAGGACAGTGTTTCCATGGTAACTACAGAGCCTATGAAGAGTCCAAACTGTCTGATCTGTCTGATGCCCATGAAAAGATGACAAAGTGTATTTATGACAATTAGTTACATGTATTGATAGGATTAGTGAATAAACAATTATTAAACATTTTAGATTAGTATATGATGGCTGTTTGGGTCTTTATGGGTTAATGTGGGAGTGGGTTTCAAAACATTGTCTGCACATGACAGTACATTCACTTTTGATGTTCTTTCTAGTGGTAGATTTATAAATGTATTTTATACATTTCTAAACTTTACTTTATTATATACTTTATAATAAACTAACATTATTCATTTATTATATACACTGACAACATCAGCCAAACAGGACCTATCGAATTTGTTTTCTAATTCATCTCATTAAAGTGTGTATAATTTATTTAATCTGAAGATCTTTTCAGTGTTATCTATACAATACATCCTGCAACAAAAGTGATACAATTCTTATGATCAAGATGTAAAAATTCAACATTCCAGACACAGCCCTACATTCATATCTTAATACTTCAGCCAGTGTATTTGTATCTGTCAGAAAAAAAAAAAAGTACAGTACTTGACATTTTCCAATAAAACCACTGCAACGGCACATTTTCAGACCGAGCAGAATGATGCAGTTCTCTAAGAAGTGGGTTTTTTTTTTGTGGTTTTATAATTCTGTCACAGGGGAAGAAGAGTGGGTGTGTGCTCTCAAAGTGACCTTCAAGTTATGTTTTTTTTTCTAGACTTGTGTTATGGTGTTATGCACGCCTTTTCTTTCAGTTCTGTTAGGTATGCTGGTGTGTCATACTGTGGAATGGGTTTATAAAAATGAGCATCCGTGGAGCAGCACCTGTCCCACTGACTTGAGCAGCAGTCAGGTCGAGGCGGTGGGGGGTTTGACATACTGCGATAATTCCACAACAGCTTGTGTGGTGTGCCTCATTACTTCTGGGTTTACATGCTGTGAGCTTTTGATGTTTTATGAGTTTGACATTGGTGCGTTTAAGCACTCGCAGCCCCAGCTCACACCATAAAGGAAGTCAAAGAAATGCAGATGTTTATTTCTGTGGTTTGTCAGTCAGTGATTCCAATAGGTTTAAGCATCATAAGGAGACTTTTTCTCATCCAGGTACTGCAGTCGTGAACATTCTTTTATCCTTACGTTTTTCATTTAACCCACAAAGACCCAGTGCTTCTTTTGTGGCTATTTTCTTCTATTTTTCACCTTTCTTCAGTAATTTATTGCCATTTACACTGCAAAAATGTTAATTTTACCAAGTGTATTTTTCTAATTTCTAGTCAAAATATCTCATCAGACTTAAAATAAGGCACAATCACCTGAAGAGTGACTTTTTAGTTAGATATAAGAACTTATTTTTAGACAATAGATATTGAAAATCTTATTTCAAGAATTCTTATCAAGATAATTTTCACTTGGATCCATTGTCAGATATTTTCTTTTCTTAATTCAAGATTTATGTTTTTTTTTTTTTTTTTTTTTTTGCTTGAGTCAAGTAAAAAAAAAAAAAAATCTGCCAAAGGAACAAGTAAAAAAAAAAAAACCTTGGTAAGAGTTATTGAAATAAGATTTTCAGGTCTAAAAATAAGTTCTTATATCTCACTAAAAAGTTACTTTTTAGGTGATTATGTCTTATTTTAAGCGTGATGAGATATTTGGGCGAGAAATGAGAAAAATACACTTGAAAACATTTACATTTTTGCAGTGTATTCCAATATTATGCTCTGTATTTTGCATTTTTAATTGAAAATCTGATATTTTCCTATATTTAATGTACTGATTATATAGATGTTCATAAAAGCTCAGATGAAAGTTAAGGGTTATTATATCCAAAACAGAAAAATCAAGAAAAAGATCCATTTTTGCTGCAAATCTATTATTAACTGAACATAAAATAAGTGTCTCCAACTGCTGTCTGTGATCAAACTCCATGGGTTTTACTGGTGAATCAATAGTTTAGAAGATGATGGCGTTTCCATGTTCACCGCGGAGCCTCTGAATGTCCAAATGGGTCATACTTAATGACCATGAAAAGACAACAAACTGCATTTTACACAAATTATTTACATGTATTGATAAGATTAATGGATCAACAGATATTGAACATTTTATATCAGTGAATGATTTTGGTCGCTGGTGGATGTTTGGGTCTTTATGGGTTAATAAAGTGATTTTTTTTTTTTGTCATTAATAGCTGAAAGATGAAGCATGACACAGTGTACCAATCTATTTAATTGTTTATTTAACAATGCATGCCAGACATGATCCTATTCACACTGAAGAATACAGGTTTGTATTTGCATCCAAATACTCACTACTTTGATTTCATATTATAATCTCTCTATATCTTTCTCTCAGTCATCTTTACAGGTCATCTCTGTACACTCTGAGTGGAAGAACTGCATGCATTTAAAGGACATTAAATAAAGTGTGATCCGTAGGGGGATAAGTCCCTTTGAGTTGTAAAAGCACAACACCAGCAATTATTGCAGAAAAAACATGTGCGTGAAATCCTCTTTAGTTTATGAGCCACAGGTCGTCATAGGAGGGAGGAGAATCTGATTATCATTACCTGTTCATAAGTCCACAAAACTGTTAAGCTACAGAATAGGAAAATATTTTAAAAATACTGTACACTGAGTTTCTGTTGAATTGGGTTGTGTTGGCATTCCTACTGTCTTTAGGCAACGTGCCGTCTACATATCTGAGTTCACATGTATTTTTGGTGCACACATACACACATGCACTCCTTCAAATAATCTGAGCTATCAGCACAACAGTCATGTCAGCGTATCACAAAGCCATTTATAGAATCATGTACATGGGTTTAGAAATGCCATGAATATGTCTGCTATGTCGTATTCCTTATTGTAAGGATTAATAAAAAGGAAAATACCATGTTTTTATTTCCTAGTGCAGTCGGTCAAATATAAGGGTCTACACTTAACCCCTACACTGTCATCTGTTTTCACACTCGGCCATGCAAAACTGAGATGAGCTGTACGAGCCTTGCTTGTTTAACCCTCTGTGTGATAACAGGTCAGCAGAGCACGACTCGGCACGTTTTTATTTGGTTAGGCAAAGTTTGGTTTGGTTTAGTGGGTAAGGGACAGTTGTGCATAACCAAAGCCCTCTCTAACAAAACGCATCACCATAGTATGAATCATAAGGAAGATCTTCTCCTGTGGATGAACAAGTAAATAAGATATGAAGACATTCAGTCATATTATATTGCCATTTCTGAAAACATAATATATATATTTACAGTAGATTCCCCACAATCCCACAAGATGGTGGTTAGGCTCCTAAAGCACAGTGATTATATTGGAAACCTGCTGACAAAAAACATCTTTCTATTCTGTTCTTTTTGTTTCATTTTCTTTTCCCTCCATCGTTCGACCTAAAAACTTGCATCACTGGGTAATGTTGTCCCTGAGCACTGACGTGGGTCAACCTCTCCAAAACATACCGTAACCTATGCGTTTCATGAGGAAATTGCAAAACCCGGTCCTTTTCTAGCATCAACAGCTCAAACCGTCCCGACTGCCGCCTCACAATACACTTTAAATATAATGTGTCGATAAATGAGCTAAAGTGTAGGTTATACTCAGAGATAAATGTACGGAATGGATTGTCAGACAAATTAGATTGTGACACAGTCATATCGTTCAATTCAAGCAAAACAGAAGATTATTTACTGCAGTATCACCTTGGTGGCGATACTTTATCTCCATTTTTCTCCGATATCATGTGCAAACTTTTTTTTTCTTAGTAGGTCTTTTCTTTAATTAAACTTTTTATGGGTTTTGTCCATACAAATGAAGATAGTCAATTACATCAACTCCCCGCTCTGTCCATTAGATATGTTTAAAGAGACAAAGTCGATGCATATGCTCATAAAAAAGGGTCATGTGAGTGTATGCAAAAGTCAGTGGAGTATAATTACTGATGTCTGGCCTCTATGACTAGGAAAAACAGAAAAAAGATGAGAAATTTCACAGATTTCCAAACCTTTTCAGTTCCCACATACACCATCCATGCCCAGAAGGCACCCTAAGTTTGGTATACTGGCAAGTGTGTATTGCCGTGTCAACATTACATTAGAAAATTCTCATAAGCTGCTTGATAAAACATACGATAAAAACTACTTTAAATACTTTAAATATGATTGAAATGTACAGTATATTAGACAAGTCTATATTTAATAAATAATATAATACATCAGCATTTAGTGCATGTAGATGGTCATCTTTTATTAAATTTAAAAGCTTAATTAGAAAATACTTAAAATTTGACAAAAATATCACTGAGAAGATATAAATATTAATTCCATAATTCAAACAGGCATTTACTGTAATTATCAGTAATGAGCAAAGAAATGTCAATAAACAGAATCAATCCCAAAATAAATGCAACATGATTAAACTGAATTATAATATTAAGGAAATATAAAACATAAAAAAATCAGCAAGAATTCTTATAATTTTGCCTATCATATCTTTACAAAGCTATCAAAGAAGGGTGTTTGACTTATTCCAGAACGTTAAAAAATGAGAATTTTTTTTTTTTTTTTTTTAAAAAGAATGATCTGGCTTTCGTCTTTTAACAGTAATAACCCCATGTTTCCTCACTTAAAACTCACACCTTTCTTATGACTGCTAGAATGCATATACTCAGTTTAATTTCAAGCATGTTTACTAATTACTCATAGATTGCCTCTCCCGTTTGTACCTGAAAATGCTCAGATGACCTTTAATAATGCGCTTAGTCTTCAGGCAATTGCTCTCTTTTAAAGTCCCCTTTTGCAGTGGCTCTGAATGCAATTAAAAAAAATAAAAATAAAGAAGCAAATGAATGACAGTTATGGAACAGATGAAGGACGGATCCATTAGTTGAGTGTGTGGATGTTAAACCAATGCAACACAATGCCACTGCCAGAAGCTGAAGGAGGGCTGGGCTACAAGACAGTTATACTTTGTTCAAGTAGGACCATTGAGTGGAATGATTTTTGGTGTCAGGTGCAGGCTAAGGTTCACACTGAGTTCACGTGTTATTCATGAACTAGGTTTATGGCGCCCCCTCGTCTCCATTTTTTGCAAATGCACTTATTAAAGCTCTGGGACTGAATCTAAATGCATTTATGTGTGACATGTAAAGATTTACTAAACACCTTTGTGTGCTGGTGCATGTGTAGACACACATACACATATATATATATGCATGTGAGTGTCTACTCACTTCCAAAACACTTCCACCTCTGACTGCCCTGTCTATGCCTCAACTCAGTTACATTTTCTTTTTTTTTTTTCTTCCTGATAAGCCTCTTTCACTATTCACATGGATATTTACCTCCGCCAAGGAGGTAATGTTTTTGCCAGGGTTTGTTTGTTAGTTTGCAAGATAACTCAAAAAGTTATGAACGGATTTTAATGAAATTTTCAGGAAATGTTCGCTCTGACACAAGGAACAGATGATTAAATTTTGGAGGTGATCTGGATCACAGTCTGGATCCAGGAATTTTTTTAAAGGATTCTCTATTATTATTACTATTATTATTATTATTATTATTATCATCATCATTGACTGTTGTAGTACTAACAAATGTCCACCAGATGTCAGTGGAACTCCTGTTTTCTCATATAGAGGCTTTAAATGTGTGACCTGAACTGTGCTGCTTGGCGAAAGTTTGCGCTCTCCGAGTGGTTTTCTAGTTAAACCTAGCTTTTACGTTCTCAATCACTGCAGATGCAGATTGCTGACACTTAACAGCAATGAGTGGAAAACATGATAAAGTAATGACTGATTGACTGGACTATATTCAAACACTGCTTTCATTTTTCTAGCTGATAAATTATGCTACAGTATCAGAACAAAAGTGATGTGGACAAACTTCATATTCTTTCTAAAAGAGAAACAATATAGTTTTTTTTCTGACAGGAGTATTTATATATCTAGAGGTAAGTTGTTGCCATGTTACAGCAATCATTTCCAGTGCAACCAAGAGGTGAAATAGTTCAAAATGGTTACAAAAACTCAAGTGATTCTTTTTGGAAGCAGCCAGAAATGTTTACTTCTCTCTGTCTGCTAATGTTAGAGTCTTAAAGGGTGAATCAGGATTATATGCAAAGAGGAGGAATTAATTCAAGTTGTGAGACATGTGTGACTTCTATACTTAGACAAAATGAGGTGGCTATTTTTCTTCCTACTCTCTTTCTTCTCTCTCTGTCTCTCATACTAGTCAGTTTCTACCATATATTGCAGCTAGTAGTAACAGTTTACTTTCAATGACTAACGTGGTTGATATGTGATGTGACACAGTGACAGATGTCTACTTGACGTAAAGGTGGTAGGTGGAAGACATACAGTAAAAATACACCTTCCATTGCCATAACACCCCATTGAGAGTAACGTAGCTACAAGAGGAGGTAAAAACTAGTCTAGATTCATAGCTCTTTGTTTTTGACTGGTGTACAGTAGGACCTCTACACCTCCTGTCCCCATCTGATCCAGGGTAAAGTTGCCCTCCAGCACTGACTAACAAACTTTTATCACTTTGTCTAGCCTAAAACTCAAGTAATATACTGTAGACCTGTTTCAGATGAGCATCTACAGGCAACTTCACCCTGCTTTCACCCTTCCACTTGACCTTTTTGATCCTATCAGTGCGTGTGCTGACTAGTGTCCTTGTCACGTGTAGTTTTGTCTTTCAAAGCTGCGGAAAGCTGATGGAGTAGCCAGCTTCCTCATAGAGAGGCTGTCAGTCTTAGATGCTTCCGGCCGTGAGCCAGGCTTGCTCCTGAGGAAAGGGTTTCTGGTTCCTGCCAGACCCCGGCCCCCAGGCCCAGGCCCCCTCTCTGCCCCCAGACCTGGTCCCCTCTCCATCCTTTCACTCACTGACAGGCTCTTCCGGTGCGGAGGGGCCAGCGTGAGGGAAGGATGGGAGTCATCTGAGGAGCAGCTGTTTGCTCGCTCCAGCTTGGAGAAGGGGGAGCAGAGAGGGGCCCCACTGGGCCCGCCAAGGCCTGCTAGACGAGGCGTATCAGGGGCCGGAAGCAGGTCCTCAGGGTCCTCTGGGTCAGACTCTGTGTGACTGAGCTCAGCCTCTCTTTCTGGGTGAGAGGAACCAATGTCTGACGGCTTATCAAAGGGGAATGAAGTGCATCCAGGGGAGTGTGAGCGTTCAACAGGAGTGTACGGGGCTGAGACACAGCGTGTATCAATGCAGTCAGTGATGCTGGTGTACTCTGCAGCTTTTACCTGAACTCCCGCCCCCATTCCACTATAGCAGCCTCTCGGTGTAAACATGAGGCTGTGGGACTTGACTAACGGAGGCTCATCCAGGAATCCTGTGCCTGCAGTAGAGAGGTAGCGGCTGCTCTTAGAGCGCTCAAGCAGCCCTGCTGAGGGCGGGGGAGACGGTTCCATGTCCCAAGGAGGTAAGGTTGTATCTGGTAAGAGGTGGGCTGAGCACAATGACAAATCAGCAGCTGCACTATCATCAAACATGGCTGCAGCTGTTGCACTGCTGCACCCACCGCCCTCCGAGTGCCTGTCGCCCAAACCGCTGGTAGCAGCGCTGCTGAAGTCCCGGCCTCCCGGCAGCACCGTCTCGATGATATCTGATTGCAGTGAGCAGTCTCTCTGGAGTGGTGGGACCACACGGAGAGGATCCAAGAAAACCTCTGCCGGCCCCACCTCCTCAGAAGTCGACACGTAGATATCTATGCATGATGATGGACGGTGCTGTTGGGAGACCGACAGCGTCGCCAGGGGGAGGGGCTTAGACTCCTTGGGGGCGGCACCTGAGGACACTGACTGCGAGCTGTTCGCCCGGTGAAGACTAAGTGAGCGCTCTTTGAAGAAGCTCTCAGCTCGTTCAGCTCCACTTGAACGTTCACCACCACCACGACCACCACCAACATAAAACGAATGGCTCCTTGTCCGTGCAGCCATGGCAGTAGGAGAAGGAGGGGACATGGAGCCCTCAGCTCCTGCCTCCAGAGCCTCCTGCAGGCGGTAGGCATTTCCCTCTGTGCTGTTGAAGCTGCTTTGACGGAGGATGTATGATGCATCTGGGCACTCTCCCTGGCGGAGTATGTATGCTGAGTCGGTGCAGTCTGATGAAGTCCTGGAGCGTGCTTTGTTGACCTCCCCTCGCTCAACACCTGTCACTCGCTCCAGAGCAACAGCAATTCGTCCAATCAGCTCCTCCATTTGAGCCAGACGAATGTCCACAGTCTGCAATGAAGCCTTCATGAAGTGTTCTCTCTCATTGACCTCCTCTAGACGCATTGCCATATTCTCCACCCTGACAAAGAACGGAAAAGAAAAGAAAAAGAGGAAATTACTGGCACCAGGAGGAGAAATGATAGATGAGAATGGCAACTTAACCAAACACAAGATAAGTGGAAGGCATAAGTGTTCAGTGTGTAACAATGTAAAGACATGCACCTGTATTAACCCTTTTTTACTTCCAAAATGTTAACAGATTGTAACATAACTGGATAAATCCTTCATTGCCTCTCTTCTTCTCTAACACAGCAATAGTGTGCAACACTAACAAAAATTTGCTTAGAAATGGAGTCCTGTCATCAAACGAATGACTCACAGCACAAGACAGACTCCAACACAAGTTTACTATAACTACCTGAATACAAACAACAGGAGGCTAAGTGCAGGTCACTTAAGGCCACCTAGTAAAAAGGGCTTTCTGATTGTTATCCACATAACCTCTTATGCTACAGTATACGACTAAAACTAACCTTTCAGAGGTGACTCTGATTCGCTCATCATTTGATGAGTGGAAGTGGTCGTCCTTTTCTCTGAAGTATTCCTCTATGCATTGCTCTTCGAAGTCATGGACTTTCTTTAGCTCATCCTCTGTGATGAAAAGTTCTGTGGACAAAGAGTTGGAGTGGGGGGTTTGAAATTCCAAACTCTACCATCTAGTACTGACACTGTTACAACACAATGAACCAAAGGTGTAAATGCTCTAATAAACTATGACAGTTTAATATCAATAAAACTGAGGACGTTTAATAACAGAACTGACAATACTAGTGAGTTTTCTGTCACTCACTCAGTCCATAGTCCCTCTCATCATCATCATGCTTTCGCCATCGACAGCACAAGTGCTTTAGGACCATAGTTATATGACTGAAGATGATGAGGGGTGGAGGAAGGACTGGCCGCTCATGGAAGGTCATGATGAGCTGGTATCGCTGGAACTTCCAAACCTGGTTGGAGATGGACTTCACTTCGAAGAATGTATTACTGCAAATACAGATAATCACAAAAAAAGATGCCATACGACCAGCAAAGATTACATCCAGTGAGTGCTGAAACATTACATCAAACACATCAGCTATCTCAAATTATTCCAAAACATAGCGACCGTATGGAGAGGATGGAGTAATAAATGTAACACAGTACTTAAACTAAACTCAGCCTTTCTTTTTGTTGATCTGTCTCAGGTTTCTATTTCAGTTTTTCCCTGTTAAAGTTTATTTGGGGAGCTTTTCATTAGTCAAACCAAAGGTTGCAGGACAAAGGGTATTGTGTATAAATAAAAAGGACTTAACGTGGCTAATTATCCTGTCAAACTTGATGAAAAGAATAAATGAAGAAGAACTACAACAGAGATTATTCTTAGCCACAGTAACAGACTGTTAACATGATAATGTCTCTGGAAGAAGCACCATCCTATTCTATTAATATAAATTACAGCTAGCCTCTAATGACTGTCGCTTACAGCAATCCAAACAGAGACTGCTGCCATCATTTGCTTTCTCACACACAGATACATACTAAGTCTTAAGAAAAATCTCTGGGACACTTTTCTTCTTAGTGCAAATCCGTGGTGATTATCTGGACAGAGTGTTAAGAATATTTAAGTGATATTAACAACCTCTGCCAATTTTGGTGAGTGCACTGATGGAGAAATCATTATGTTTCAGGCTGTCAAGCATCTAAAAAGCAGTGAGGTTTTGATCATAGAAAACCCAATATCATGGATGATCTAGTGATGGGTTAAAGGCAGAAGACAAATTTCGGTGTGGTGCATGTGCATGTTTACAAGTGTGAACCCATACTGACAAAATAAAGATTCAATTTGATATCAGATAGTATTATGAAGATGTTACATACTTGAACACAGCAATGAGTAGGTTGACCAGCAGTATGTTGGCTACCAACAGATAGCAGGCCATAATAGCTGGGACAATCCAGGCACCCGTCTTACAGGGAGGTAAGGTGACCACCCCATCCTCTGTCGTGACGTTCTGCCCACAGGGGGCTGCACACCACCACAAAACAAATACAAAGCGGTTAATAGAATGAGCAGAATGTCTGTAGATAAAGATCAGAAACCAATATCAAAAACATTTTGTTAAGACTTTGTAGATGCACAACAATTCAGACAGACATGCTAACACATATATAACAAACATACATGAATACTTTAAATAAAATGCATAATAAAACAGAAAATGGAACAAAAACAAAAAAAAAAACATTCAGCCACTTACTGGACACTGAGATATGAGACAAACAAACAAAGAGACAAGCAGACCTGAAAATAACAACCAAAATACATAACTACATTCTCTGCAAACAAACAAGAAGCATAATTTCTTTTATGCTTCTTTTCTTTGAGAGGGGACTGAAAAGAGTGGACACTTTAATGGTAAGGGCTCATGTCCAGAAAGGTGCATCTGAAAATAAAATATATACATAAAACACATCCATCATGTATCATCACAACTTGTGCTCCCAATATATTTAAACATGTGGTCAATGTTTAAAATATATTGTCACATATGTGTGCCATAGCTTCATTCAGCAATGGTTGATTGCTTTGAATTGTTTGAAATGTATTTAGGATACATAGTATGTTTTTTCCATCTGTGATGGTTCAGTTGCTGTGGCTTATCTGGGGAACATTCAGCATTTGTTCTGGGTTTGTTTGCCTTTCTGATTCATTCTTGTCATGCTCATTGTTCAATTTTTCACACAATGCAGCCCAAAGACAGAGAACTGAAGTAATTTTTCTACTTTTAAAATTTACCTTCAATAAATTTGGATTAAAAACTCTGACAACTGAACCACGTGAAAAAACAGATTATAGATGATGAAATGTGGCTGATAAATATGTATGTGTTTTTGTGTCGTGTCTGTGTCTAAATATAATATCAGTGCTTACTTATCCTATATGTTTGAGTATCTTAGCAATGCTCCTGTGAGAAGCTGAAGGATAGAAGGGAAGGTGATATGATTTATGTGACAGACGGTGTTAACATGGCAGGGTCACCTCTTCAAATGAAGTTAATCATAAGTGAAAGAACAAAACAAATGCGTGAAGAAACATCGAGGGAACATCAAACTTGTAAATGTTGATAGTTCCACTTGATGTTTGAACTGAAGTAAATACAACTGACCAAATACAAAGACCATAAATATAATAAACACATTTGAAAAGTGCTTCTGCCATGTAACAGTGCCATTTGCCAGCCAGTGCCAAAATTATTCAGGGTAAAGTTGCTTACTTGATATAGTCTTAGGGTCAAGCTACTAGTGTTCTCAATTAAAGCTTTTGCAGGAGATAAAATAAAGGCCTCAAAATCAAAGCAGTAATTCTACTCCAAGCCTTTTATAATTGTCTCTGTTATATACACAAAATACAGTAATAAGGTACAGTAGCTGACCCAAGACACCAAACAAGTGAGGACAACTTTAACCTTAGAGCGTGGAGCTGCATGCACACTTGTCTCAAGTGGCCTCTAGTGGTGGGACTGGGCATGACATGGTAGTAATGTGAGGACGATGAAGGAGAGGTGGGATAGGTAGATGTGGTTAAACTGAGGTCTGTATCTATAGATTTACTGGGATTTTGACTGCACTGCATGTGGGATGGACCGTTACTACGCCAGGTTCCGTGAGTTCGAAAGTAATTTTCGACCAGCCAGAGTTTTTCATTCAGCCTGTGCTGTAACTTCCTACTATGCATATCTGAAACAAAGAATGAAAACATTATTTCAGATCTCTTCTCTTTGGGCCACTCCTCACACTCTGTACACACTATCATATACAGTATACTACTATACATATAGACAAGAGAACAGCACACACATATACTCTCCCACTCACACAGCACAGTCTATGTTTGATTAAATAAAAATTGAATTTGATAATTTGAAGAAAATGACTATAGTTTCACCTCATATAATTTGTATAAAGTAATGTTAAGACCAAAAGTTAAGGAGATGTAAAATCAATATCCTTGTAAAAAAAAGTAAATTGACAGCCAGAGTGCATTTACGGTAGAAGAGAAACAAACATTTTACCATTTCTGACTATGTTTAGTGTTTATTTGGTTCTTATCTGGAGCTATTCTTCTTTGATTTAACAAAAATGAAGTCTATTGAACTGTGGCCTTGAACTTACGGTCAATCTGGTCAGCAAACACCTCTCCGTAGATCATCCAATAAGGCATGAAAAAGATGTTCCTAGCGAGCATCCAGGACGGGTCTTCATTAGGGTTGAGGATGGCCTGCCGCGCCACCCCAAAACTCATCAGCACCACCAACATGATGATCACAAAGTACATCATGTCGATCATCTGACAGGGGGAGGATCATTAAACACAGAAGGGATATGGTAAGTTGTTGAAATTGAAAAATGAATGGGTAAAGTATGTTAACAGACAGGAAGAATGGTGAAGGAAAAGAAACGCTTTAGTGAAACAAAAGAGAAAGGACAGAAAATCTGGTGAATGATGGCCCTCTGAATATTTTGGTTGGTCAGTCCAATTATAATCTAATTGTTTCTCAACGCTAAAACTAATATTTAGAATTCACTTATTTTAGGTTAATCAAAATTTTATTAAGGAAGTTACGGAACTGGAGTGAGGGACACCTTTCGGTCAGAGTAATTTATATTCCATAAGCCTCAGTGCACCGTTTAACTTTATATTAAGGGAGTCATTTATCTTCCTTCCTGGAAACCTCTGCTTCCCTAAAAGCCAGTAGTTGCTATTGTAATCGTGGACCTAAAAGCAAGCCCACTCTGCAAAGACGTATCATGCTGGAGTTTTACATGTGGCAGGTGATGGACTTTAGGATTCTGTTTCTTAAAAACATCTCTGATCTAAATTGACTTTAAAAATATGGTGCTATAACCCCATATAATTCAGTGTAAATCATCTAAATCTCTCACCTGCTCTCACTAACCAACTAATTGCTGATTTTCATATCAAAGAGTGTTGGTGTCCAGGGGTACACAGCCCATGTCAAAGACAGGCACACCAGATAGATACAGGACAGATTTGAGCTTTTGATCCATCTTGTGTTAATGTATGTATCGGAATCTCTGATCTTGTGCTATAGGAGATTCAAACAATGCTCTTTAGAAGCACAGAGACTCTGTTAAGACACACGTTTAAAAAAAAAATCCTTGTGGTCAGAAGTCAGTGCACTTTACAACAGTATCGATCGTGTTGTGACACAAAATAAAGAAGAATGATAATAGGAAAAGAGAATATGAGAAAACAGGTAAAAAAAAAACAACAACAAAAAAACAACAACAGACAAAAACTCAAATCCCCACCCTTGCCTCTGCTCACCATCTTGCCAATCATCATAACATAGGGACCCAGGTATTTGTTGACTCCAAAGATGTCAAGCAGCCGGATGTACCAATAGATAATGTTGACACAGTAGATGACTCGTCCATAGCTCATGAGCGGTGGCTCCTGGAGACGGAGGACCATGCCGACGGAGAATATGAGGATGGCCATGAGATCTGTGATGTTCCAGTACTCTTGAAGCCACACTTTCACCTTCTGTAACAACTTTCCTGGTTCTGACATCAGGATCTGAAGGACGTTTGGAGAGAATTTAGTAGAGAGCAGAAAACAGGTGACAGATGTACAGAGTTTGTAAGATTTACGCATCAAAGGAAAAGTCTTGGGACTAGAAGTGATTAAAGTGGAAGTGTCAGAAAATGAGAAATGCATTATAACTAGGCTGCCATTAGAGGGCACTATGAATTCACCAATGACAGCCTTTAGCAGCTGTTGGAGGAGGCGTTACTGTGCAGCTGAGAATGATGTGACACAATGATTTATGCTTCTCATACAGTTACATTAGAGTATCTTGGGCACATACCTGTATTAAACACTTTTCTTTCTTTCTTTCGGATTTCTTTTTCCATCTCAATTTCATTCCTTTTGTGAACTTGTACTTTTATTTCCACTTCACTGCTCTTATCGATTTTTGTTATTTATTAACAGCTGTTTGATACCATGAATGTAATTCTCCACCTTTTATTTTACTGTACAAATCTATAGTCAGCATTATGTTGACAAGTGAGTTGTCAGTTCACTTAGCAGGGATGAAAAAATGTTTCTTGCCAGTTTATGTATGTACTGTGTTTTCCAAGCAATGTGCATAACTCCACTGTACCTCTCTCATCTTCTCAATGCCGTTGGTGAAAATGTAAGCAATGACAACCCACTCTTGAGGTGAAGGCCACAGATCCATCTTAACCAGGACAATGTAGTTGAACAACATTAGGTAGCCCACGTATGCCATCTGCATAAAAACAAACAGCAGAAGAAGTCAACTCGACTAAATGATCCTTCATGTTATAGTGCTGTAGGTGTTTGTGGTTTGCCCACATTAACAAAATGTGAAATAAAGTTTCATTTTTTTCCCCTCCAATCAAAGCCCTGCTGTTGAAAGATGTACTGCATATACCTGATCAAATTAAATTCTTACTTAGTGAATAATTTACCCTAATTACATTTAATTTTAATGAAGTTTTTAAGTGGATAATAGAAATTTAATGTCATGACTCTTGGTTGCCCTGCCTACACAACTGGCCTGAAAATGTCCATTATATGTCTCCTGTGGCGGTCTATTTAAATCCATGTCAGCTATCTGCTTTAATCTTTCCTACAGTCAGTGCACCACAGCTCACGACAATCCAAACTAAGTAAAATTTTTATTACTGTACCAATCTGACAAACTAATCATCAGGCCTGAACGAGATGATAAAAATCCAGACATTACCATGTTGTTGTTTTTTTTTTTTTACTGTTTCTGACCAGGTATTAATGGTTTTATTGCTTCAAAATTGTTTCAAATTAGTGTCAGCATAGCAGTGGTTATGTTTCCATAAGAACTCCAGTGAATATGATGTGAACTGTTGAAAAATTGCAAAAATAAAAACAAATTTTGTGCATTTCCATAAACTGATTTTGCACAAACAACCTAGGCTGCACTACCCCACCAGCAGGTGGCGATATTGGTCATGTTACACATTGTTCAAATAAATAGAGTAGAAGTAGAACATGGCTGTCATGTCTTTTTTCATTGATAAGACAGGAATAATTCACTCTTCTCATCAGTCCACACTACATGTGTTTACACTGTATTAGAGTATCTAGACGTAATAAAGAGCAAAACAGTTGATCTATTACATGAGTATAATGTTCACAATGTCATAATTTAATTGAAAAAGTTTTTTTTATTCACTCTAAATTGCATTAATAAAAGAAAAAATCTAAATTAGTCATTTTTCAGTGTAAAATTTCAAAATGAGCATTGAATATATTCATGGAAACACACCTAGAGCTGCAGTAAAAATTGTATTACCAAACATATTCGTGGCATTGTGACTTTTCTTAGAAAAGATAAGGATAGGATTAAACATATGCACAGGTTGCCTGTGTGACAGATCGATCTGCTACTAAGATAACAGGGTCATTGATCCACTGTGTAGTTCACGATAAGGCTAAATTCAACCACATTTTCAAGTCTTAGAAAACCCTGAATCTGTTTCACAAGCTCAATAATAATATTCACAGCAGAGTATTTTGCTTTAACCTGTAGGGCAGAGAGGAAGAGGAGGGGAGTAAATAGCCACAGAATGGAAAATGGGATGAAACACAAGGCAGTCAAAATATTTTCTTTGCATAAATAAACAGCAAAAACCCTGCCGGTGATGTAAGAAGATTTTTTTTTTTTTTACTGGGCCAGTAAAGAGAAGGAACCTATGAATGTTCAAAGGAAACAAAGGACCAGCTCATGTCAAACATTACATTCACTCAAGTATATACTGCATGCACACTGACAAACACAAGAGTTATTGAATGAGTGCTGCGCCGAAAAATGTGAAGACCTGCTTTCACCCACATGTGTAAACACTACCTAGACCCTGCATCAAGTGGTATTTACTTATAGCCCGTGCAGTTGTGATATGCTGTATTTCAGTTCACTGTCAGTTGAACACTCCACTTCTACCCTGTACTTTTCTCACCATGCTGCGTCCATCAGCCCTAACGGCTTACCCACCCCAGATAAGCTGCGTAATGACAGAGTGGAACAGGACGTTTATGACAACAGATCCAGTGTATAACTAGAGGAGCGCTGCAGGGAGCTAGATGATGCTGTTGCAGAAGCAGACACTGACCGTGTGGAACCAGAACTTGACTATCGGAGCATTGTAGAACTCGTATATCTTTCGTCCCATAGGGATGAGGCGATGGCGGTTCTGGACTTCCTCGACATCCTTCTTCCTGGAAGTCTCTGTAGTTACCTTGCCCAGCATTGCCTGGGGCAGATTGGGAAACCCACGTGGAGTAAAGGAGGGAGGAGGAGGTGTGTGTGTGTTGGGAGGGGGGGGAGGAGGACATGGGAAATATGATAGATTGGAAAGACAAGAGGAGGAGGAGTGGAGGAGATGTGATGATAATGACGACAAGGATGTGAGGAAGGAAGCCAGATGGGAAATATTTGAAAAAAGAGGAGAAGTGAAAGTGGTAATGGTTAAATTATAGGCACGGTTTTACTTTCATAATCATACAAGCAAGCACAAGCAATGTCATCATTCCAAAATGTCAAATGTGTGTGTGAGGTGGAGTGTCGGGTGAAGGCTGATAACACAGATGACGCGGACACAGACACTCATGGATTGTGTCTCAGACAACAGTAAGAAGCAGAACAGAGACAAGATAACGACAGAAAGAAGACAGAAAAAGAAAGATAGGACAAGATAAGACATAGATATTTAATTTCCAACGGGGACACATTTCCGTATCCATGAGAGAGGGTTTGAAGCCCATTGTTTTATGGTCATGGTTTTATGTCGAAGCAGCACCAGACCTTTGAGGGAGTTTACTCACAGAATTGTATTGTATGTCAAGATGTATAGCAGACCTGAACAAAATATAATGTTTGACATTCAATTAAAATATTTGCCATAGCTTATAAGAAGTCCCCAGGCCACACAACAGGCATAATGGTGTAAAACCACCACTAGGACTACCATAATCTGTAAAGAACCAAGGATTTTTTTCTTTATTTCAAATACATGAAACACACTATATTTAACAGAATGCCCATTCTAAGATTAAGGCACATAGACAGGGCTCTTGAAGTGAACATGTTCAGATGCCAAGGTGTAAATCACACCATGCCTTTATTGTACTTGACATGCATTATTCAACCAGCACAGTGGACACAAACTCTTTTACAAGCTAAAACATTCATCACAGTGTGGTTTATCTAAAGCATCTGAGGATAGGACAATACAATCTCCCTCTGTGGTGTAGCAGTCTGTGTTTATCTGTATGAATCTGGTGGGATTCATATGTATCTGGAGGTGCATTTCTACAGCTAGAAGCCAGGATAAACGGTAGGGCTCATTGCAAATGTATCCTTCGGCACCAGACTGCTTTGTGCCTTGAGGACTACATGTGTAAAATGGCCCATTTCGTTGAGTCTCTGCACTGGCTTGCTTGCTGTACTAAATGCAGATGAAGAGTATGTACAGTAGTGCTGAAAGGCGTTCAACCTCAGTTCAATCAATAAATGGGACAACCTTGGATCCTGTTTGTCTATTAACATTGCCTTAAATCCCACTCTTAATTTAAGTGTGCTAACTGGATCCGGGTATCATCTCCAGAATTGATTGGATTGAAATGGAACGAGTCCTAATCCTGCTGTACATCCATGTCTATGCAGATGGACCAGTACCAACTCTTCCACTGTGAGCTGGGAGAAGGTGCTCAGACTCTGCATGATTTAAGCTCTGCAGCAGCAGGCAGACACGGTTATATAATGCACAAGCCTGGGCCTCCCATGCTCAGCAGCCGTCATGCTGAGTGGTATGCTGCAGCAAGCCATCACTGATGGGAGAGTGTGAGGGGCAGCAGTCGGCTAAGCATACAGTACTGTACCTCAATCAGAACTGAGCTTGAAGAGAAGGAAAAAGAGAAAAGGTGCTAGAGAGGGGGGAGGGAGGGTCAAGGGGCAAGAGTTTGAAAAAAAAAAAGGGAGCAAAAGAATTGGGGAAAGCTGGGTGTAGAACAAGAGGGACTAAAGAAAAGGAACTAGATGGGGAGAAACATACACGAGGGAACCCACAAGCGGCGACAGACTGAGACGCTACAACTCCACAACCAATGTTTTTGCTAAGACGACGAGAAACAGGAAAGGCCAGTTTGTCTGGAAGGGTCCAGATGGCACGAGTGGAGAAACAAATACATGTGTGTCTGCATGTGTGCAAATCATATTGTTATTGTGGGCAGAAAACTGCATTTAGTCCACAAGACATCTTCAGAGGGGCAAAGAATCTGGCCTTTGTCGATGGTGATTAGTTTTACAGTCTGAATAAAGTATGTGTTAATGTGTCTGCAGCTTGACTATGTGTATACAGTCTGAGGTGTGGAGGGTGGGTTCTCTCACCACGGAGTTGTACTGCGCCTCACAGTAAGATCTTACTGTGAACTCCATGTCTTCCTCCTCCTTCTCCTTGACTGGTTTCTCAGGCTCCTCCTCTTCCTTCTCCTGCAGGTAAGCTTCCTGGTCCTGCGGCATGTATGACATCTCATCTTTGTTCTTGAACTCCAGACTCAGGATGGATGGTGGCAGAAGCAACCCTAGTATCACCTTGTTTATTGTTTAAAAAAAAAGAAAGAAAGAGGAAGTGAAAGTAAAAGAGGTGCAAAGTTAGGGAGCTGAAATCCAATCACAGATGTGACAAAGATGTGCAGTTTTATGAGCAATGCTGCAGAAATTAGGGCACGGAGAGTCTGGAACAACCCAACCTTGATAATCCGTTCATGGCACACACACACGGAAATCACATTTTATTATTTTAGCTTTGTGAACATCATGCCCCGGCCTACAAACAGCTGAATAACAAAGATTTGGTATTAATGAGAGCTCAGGCAAAGGTTCTCATTGTGGAAGTCAATTACAAAAGCATTAGTCCAGACAGGCAGCAAGCTGCTGTGAGCACTGCTATGATGGATAAGAGGGACACACACCCAGAGCAGATAAAAAGGGGGCAGGAAAGCTGTAAACACCACAGATACATAATAGTCAAACATGAAAAAGCAAGAGGAAAGCAATGAGAGGGCAACAACTAGGCGAAAAGAAGAGGATGAAGAGTGGAATCAAATGTCTTTTTTTTTTTTATCTCCAGAAGCAGCTGCTGTTTTCCCTGCATTGACTATTGGCTTGTAATTGAACTGAATTTCAATCCCTTTGAGTTCACTTTTATATTCATTTCTGACCAGAAGAGCCATAAACAAAGAGAAATTTCATGTTATGATTTAATAAGGAAGATGTCAGTGAGATGAGCAGTCAGTGAATACATTCATAAAGGTGAAAGACAGCAACCACAACGCAGGAGGCGACGTCTCAACTTCTCCTATCATCAGTCATGTTGAGCAGTTAAGGGAAAAAATGTCAATGGTTTGTCAAAATTATTGATGTGAGAAAAAATATCAATGTACTTAACGCACAGTCTGACCACATGTAGCCTCCAGTAACTGTATTCTGATGTGAGGTGGATGACGCTGACTGTCCTCACAGCTATAGTAACTCAAACATGTCCACACATATTATTTTGACAATGTTATTTTCTGTATATCATAAACCCCTGGAGGTGCAGAATCTTGTTTGTTCAACTTGTGGTTGTCTTTCCGTTGTTCTGCTCCAATGAGCTCGCCTTAGCAGTGTGCGTGCACAGTTGATCTCTTTTCCACCTTCCTCTACCCCCTTCCTCTAAAGGCCAGACCATACTTAAAGCACTTGTGCTCTGCCCTGTTGGCCAGACCAGTCACCGTGTCTCACTCAGCCTATGAACAAGAGCAGATCCAGCCGTCCTCTTAGCAACTCCCAGGGCAACTCTTCATTATAAACAAGTCTAACCTCTCTGATTTGAGCAGCTCCCCCCTATCGCCCTACCGCCAGACGTCTAGTAAAAACCCACATGAGCAGAAATTACTCAAACTTCAACCACTAACCTCAAGTGAAACCTCTCCCCCCCCATCTCTAAAGTTCACCACATATGCCTGGGTGTAAAATATGTGGGACACAATTTCAAGGGTTTTTACTAATTAAGGTCAGTTATTTTGCTCCCTCAGGCTTAATGTAAAAGGCTTTACAGGCCCACACTAGAGAATTATGGTAGAGGATCAACCAGGAACTCATTTCACTCTTAATGGTGCCGCATGGAACAGCCGTCCAATAAATCCTCGCAGCTTGAATTCGCTCATTTACACAAACAGAGCAACCGTGAACTGCGGAGCTTCAGGGGTCAAAGTCTATCCTTCTTAGATAATAACTCACCTGCACTGATCATATTATTAAACAGCAATGCATTATTTTTCTGATTACTACTACGTGAGGTTTGCATATGTGCCTTTGAGTCATCACAGTCATTCTTCTTCAGATTTCGAACAAGAGGATTATTTTTAGCTTTGTCCAAGGGTTGATAACGCCTGCTTTCTGTGGTGCACTACCGGAGGCTTCTCGGCATTTCCAATTTTATTTTGGCAGCAGTGCCATGGGTTTTTTTTTACTGTCTACAGTTCTGAGAATGAGTCACTGTAGCCAAATCACAGATATACATAATTAGTTGTACGACTGCACTCACAGCTGAAGTGGAAGTCAGACTGTACTGTGCTCTCATACAAGTGGTGCAGAATGAACACAGAACTGTCTACTGTATGTGTGTGTATGTATCTCATCTAGGGCTGCAGCTAAATACTATTTTCAGGATTGATTATCCTGTTGATTATACAGAAGTATAGTTTGGTCTATGAAAGTAAAAAAAAAAAATGTCAAAAAAGTATTTCTCAAAATCCAATATGACATCCTCAAACCACAACCCAAACATATTCAGATTACTATCACAGAACAGGAAAGAAACCAAAAAATATTCACATTGAAAAAATAGGTTCTGAGAGTTTGACCTTTTTTTCCCTTAAAACACTTCTCAAATCTATTATGGAATTATCAAAATAGCTGTGAATTAAACAAATACCCAACTTTATTGTTACAGCTCTAATCACGTCTTTTTCCATCTCTGTTGTCATTTTTAGATCTTAGCTTTACTATTTTAACATTATCCACACATTTGAGACACTCCAGGGCAGAGAAATAACTTTTGAGTGTTCTCTGGTACACAATCCATAAAACATAGAAGCATTGTATTGTATTGTTGTGTAGTTTTGTGCTTTTCTTTTCAGTTTCCAGTCGCCATCAGTGTTGAGACATACAGTATCTAAGATGACACAGGCTGATGGTAATAGCAGCACATTGATTAATCAGCTGGACTCTTCTAGGTCTATTGTTGGTGAAGTAACTTACTGTATTCTGACACTATTGACAGAAAGGTTGACAGATGCACTGTATTTCATGTTCTTACAATCTCAAAGGAATGATGTTTTTTTTATTTATTTTCCTGCTCAACTTCTGTCTGGGAGGGATTCAACCATTTCAACTGTAGCCTGACTCAATTTCAATCCTATTGCCAAGTAACTCAACGATCACATTCAACATTGACTTATTAAACATAACTAATGTGATATTTGGGTCATTCCATGGAATGTGGTATACTTTGGTATCTGACACTTTGCTAGCTTATTTAGACCCAATAATAAAAGAGGAATGTAGACATATTTCCCCACAGGAAGTACCTAATGGTGACCTCAGATAAATGCAAAAAACTATACTCTTGCTCTGAGCCATCCCAAAATTAATGAGTTTCCTAGGTGTCAGTGCATTTTAACTGGAAAACATGGCTTGAAATGGTATTATATACCACGATAAATAAACACACTGTGTTAATTTTCATGATTCTATTGGTTTTTCTAATGTCAACATGCAGGTTTTTTATAAACTGGCAGTCTCATTCGAGGTTTTGTACATAACCCATCATGTTCACTCATGTTAGATGTAGAACCTGCCTATTTAAATGCAAATAAATCATGAGTGATTTTTCAACAGCGGTCATTTTTGTGAAACACTCTGCCTTACATATTTACTTTGATTACCAAACCAGTGAGTGAATAAAAAGATATTAAAAAAAAAGAATAGTAGCATGTAATTGTCATGTCCTTTTTACCGAGTTACATGCAGATTTTTGTATGCGTGTCAAATAAAAATGTGTTATATCAGAAAAACAGTTTCTTTCATCTGAGCAAATATCTATTTTTAAAATAGACCCAAAGTGTTTCCAAACTCCCTTCATAACATTAGTGTACATCTTTTTTTGTGTGAATTTTTAGTCCGTCTGTCTTGCTTTTAGGGACCAGTTTTGTAGAAATACCCATTCCCCCACGTTACCACAAACATCTGCCGTGCTTCCTCTACCTTCAGGCCTGAGTTCTTGCGCATACGCAGGCGTCCCATCCACATGTCGGTCAGCAGCATCTGACTGCAGGTGTGTGCGATGAAATCTCTGTGTTTAGCTGCTACAGCCAGCTGCAGGCAGGTGGCGTTGCTCCAGTTCTTCAGCTCGTATGTCAGCAGCTTCATGGCCATCTGCTCATCCTGTTTATAGGACTGGTCTAGGAGTTCCACCGCCAGCTGGCCAAACTCTCTGGGAAATTATATGGAGGACATAAACAGGCACACAGAGAGATGAAACGAAACAGTAATAAAACCTCTCCAAATATGAAGATATAATTAAACTGGTTATGGCATCACTGACCATCTGGTCAGACTCTTAAGGAGATTAGAATTGCATGAAAACATTAGTAAACTTAATCACAAACATTAAGAACGTTTTGTCACACATGAGCCACTAAGCTCATAGGAGGTGATTGTATTCTGGGTGTGTGAAGCCCTTTAAGGTAGATTAGTGATGTGTGGTATAAACATTAAATTGCTACAAAAACTGACATGACTTGATGATGAAGGCAATTGAAATTTTTTACTAAATACACACAAAACTGTTGAAACACTCATTGATATATCTTTTCTACTGTGAAACTATTTTTCAACATATTCTGAATGTTATAACAAATGTTATATTTGCAGGTTTTACATAACATATGGAATATAAAATATTTCTGATACTTCTGAGGCCAAAATATATCTAACACATACACATATTGTACACATAAATGCACACAACACATAAATAACCTTATGCTATCAAAACCGCAATCAAACATGAGGTGCCACCGCGTACACTAATAAAAATATAAATCAATACACTCAGAAAGCCAGTCTTCGAAAGCATGTTCAGAAAGACTCATAAAATACACATCTGCTGAACAAATACAAACACAACAATGGACAGTGCACTAGAAAGAGGTTTGTGTGTGCATGCACGTGTCTGCGTGCGTGTGAGTGTATGCGTGTGTGTGTACTGCTGGAGCTTTGAGAATTTGACAAATCAGCAGGGTGATATGACTTCTATGCACTGTAGAAGATTGTTGCTGCTTTTATAAAATGCTTTCATCTTATCCTATATGATGTACCGTGACATAAAAAATTAATATATTTACAGTATTTGCACAACTTGAAGAGCAAAAAAGTCCCAGTGCATATATTGTGTAGGAATAGCATGTGCAGCATGTGCTTTTGCAAATTATAGATAACCGTCCCTGGAGTTTATACACAAACATTGCTCCCACACATACATGCATTCACAAACACCACACATACAAACGATGTAAAGATTCCATGGAAATATAAAAAGTATGTAGTGAACCATGTGTTCTGAAGGAAGGCAGCCAACTTCTCTTCGAGAAGCACGCTGGAAATGTGTCAGCCCTAGTGTTGTGGTTTGAAAATGTGTTTAAGCATAAGGAAAAGAAGCAGACAGAGATTGTGTTGTGGGTTGGTGTGACTGCTTCTTGATTTCTTCTCTTAATTAACATTATTTCAGGAGCCAGCATTTCCTCCTCTAGGTGATTACTTTAGTCTGAAATTCTTAACTAAAAACTATGTGTGCCGTTAGATTTCTGTATGTATGTCATTCAGCATCTCATGGGAACACGGAGTCTGAAACAGGTCAGTTTGGAAAGAAAAAGGCATGTTTATCTGCATGGAGCTGGAATGTAGAAATACATGTCTAGACTCCTGACTCAACCCCTCATTAATCATTTAGAGATAGAGGTTTTCACCAGATGCTTCCTCCCGAGGTCTGTAAACTCACACTATACCAGCATACATGTGTAGGGATCATCGTTGGTGTCACCCACCTGGAGTTGTGGTTCAATTCCTGGGAGATGTCATCCACCATGTCATTCTCAGATGCTTCATGTGCCATGGCTTTACACAGTTTACAGGCTACCAGCGCTTTGGCCATGGCCTCTTCGCCGTGCTGCCAGAAGAACAGCGCCATCTTCTGCCGCTTCATCAGCACAGCCCACACCATCAGTTCATGGAAGGGAAAAGGGAAGTGGTTGATTTCAGGGTCATCCAAATCGATGTCCACCTCCTCCTCCCGTTTACGTGTCGTTTTTTGACGACCTCTGCGGATGGGTATGTCATCCTGATGGATAGCCATAACAAGAGAATAGTAGAAGAGAGAGGTAAATTGATCCCAAAGATACTCACTATGCTTGGCAATAGAAACGCAATGAAGTGTTGGTGGATTTGTTATTTATTTGTCACTTTTACATGTTATTCCATGTTAACCCCAACTGAGAAATGGGTGACACGGCATAGAAAATGGTAATTATAATGGGAATAAATCATACCTACAATATTCTGCTAAAATATGAGGACTGAAACGTTTGAATGTTAGTAGCTTTGTAGTGTATTTTCTGGGGGTCAGGAAAAAAGGAAAGAAATGATAAGAATATGCTTGGTATATGGTGGAATTTTATTTGTTAAAAATGTACTTTTGTGCAGCTTGCAAATAATTTTCTACATTTGTAATTGTAGTTTGCAATCTGGAGGTTGCCACTTGTTTAGCCCCTTGAGGGTTTTTGGTAACCATTCATCACAATTTTGAACTAACATGTATTTGTGTGGTTTTTTAAAAAAAAAAATCAATAAATAAAAAAGAATTATATTGTTGCGGTTATTTTTTGAAAACAGATTAATTTATTATTACTATTATTATCATTATTATTATTGTTATTTCATTATTTTCTTTTTCTTCTATAATGTCTCATCCTCTGGTGGGATGATCATTGTAAATATAAACATAAATGTTTTTTTTTCTTACTGTCTTCCTGACTCTGCTATTCATATTGAAGAATTTTTGCACTTTATTATACTGCTGTAACTGTGAAATTTCCCCAGGGTGGGATGAATAAAGTATTCTATTCTATTCTATTCTATTGTTTTGGTGAACTACAGTATGTGCTTGTAGCTTACAGTAATGTCAGGAGGCTGATAGGGGGGTTGGATTATACAATTGTTTATTTCTACTCACACCCTTTTGAAGGTGTAAATAACACTAAAATTCTATCAAGTATTTCTTTTATATAATAGGATAATAGTATATTTCCTGGTTGTTTTCTGTTGATAATTAGCTTTGAGTAATTACTTTGTTAGTGGTTGTGTTGTGATTTTTATATATATGAAATAAAACATTCATTCATTTCTATTCAAAAAAATCTCTGTAAAAAATGTCTATTTCTTATTTGGTGGTGTATATACCATTTGTCTAACGTTCTGTTTCCAGGTCTGCTGGTTTGCTCACTTACCACTTTAGTGAACGACTGCCAATTAATGCCTAGATCAGCATGTCAGAGTTTTATCGATTGCCAGTGATTTCACATTTTAACAGTTGAGAAGTATTGATGTCTGTTTAATAACAGTAACAGTTTCTAGAACTGCTGCTTTCTTTACGATGAATTGTCCGGACAAAGAAAAAAAAAAGGGCTGTTTTAAATTATTAAGTAATCCCTGTCTATGGCTGTCACATTCATCTTAAAAGCACAAATTAGCAATTTTATGGATACACAGAGATGACTGCAGTGCCATAAATTTACTTGGTGGTAGTCACAGCTGTTAGATGTTAAAAGCAATAAATTCAACGTGTTTTTTTTTTTTTTTTTTTTTCTATAGCCAGACCACTGTACTGAATGAATTGGCTTCCACAAAGACAGAGAAGCTATTAAGATGTAAAGTTGACCAGCCGCAAACAGATAAGATACAATTGAAGGTGAGATGCATTCAAACTAAAAAAGCAGATACTCAAAAGCACTGTTAGTCTTGCATTTTAGATATGAATACATCTGAGAAAACTGTGGACACATGTTGTGTTAAAAGCTTTATGAGGTTTCTACTTAAATGTGGATAGACTAATCTCTGTAGGTCAGTCATCACCGGGTAACATTATATACTTGAACATATTTTCATTTTACAATAACATGAGAAAAATCTGTATTGAAAGAAATTAATGTGTTTGGATAAAGTGATGTAAAATATGTAGATAAATAGGTAAGATAACAACAATAAGCTATGTACATGACCTAAATAAAAACCTAAATTAGAAATAAGCTTTGTGATGTTAAACAATGTGAGCAGAGAGCAGGCTTCAGACACTGACCGTAATTAGACAGACAATGATAAACCGTATGAAAGATGAGATGAACTTTGACAAGATCAGCACTCACCTCCATCCCCAGCAGTTTCAGGGCTTTGGGCTGGAAGAAAAAAAAAAAAAGGCGATGTCAAAAGATATAGAGCGACAACCTGTCGAATGCATTTTTATGGAGAAATGTACTCTTTAAGCGGACACTGACAGACATACTGACTCATTCATGGGAGACTAAAAATAATCTTTCGGTTTAAGGCAGTTTTTTTGTGAACAGTAGTGACAATCAGCATTTTGCACTGGTATGATTGACAGTATACTATACATAGTTTTACGGTTGCGTCTTTGCATGTATTAAAGCTCCATGCATTTGTGCATTTGGTACAGTACTGTGTATCTGTATTAAAGCAGGGCATGTATGAATTATGCATTCTGAGCTGGTAAAAATAGCTCAGGTCTCCTGTGGGGATTTTGATATCTGCATCTATTTCAAGGCTTTGTTCTTAGTTAACGTGTGTATGTGTTTGTGCGTGTGCGCATGACTATTTGATCGCACGTTCAGTTCATCTAAAAAAAATCACAGTTAAAACGGAACTGACTTGATCTCTTATTGCTCTCTCACTCTGCTTATGCCTCTTTGCTCATTCTATGTCCCGTTTCTTTGCTTTTGCTTTATCTGTGTATTTTCAGCTGCTTTGTTGCTTCCACAGCAGACGTACAGTTAGATAAACAGGCGCATACACACAAAGACAGCCTCCACACATATACATGTACATATAGATCACATGGGTGCACTATCAAGCAGACATATGGCAGTGTATTTGTCAAAGTTGCAAAAAAACTCCTGTAAGCTGTCTCACTTCCACGGATACATTTATTTACAACATTTCGGTGTGAGACAAATCTGAGTATGAGGCAGAAACAGATTTATCATTACCTGAATGACATGAGTGTAGCACATGAGCATGCATAATGTAATACACACAAAAACCAAACATAAATGTTTATAATGAGCGTTTCCTTCAGTGATTTAAGCTGATATAAGGTACTATGGAAGTATATTCTTGAGTTTGTCATGATTTATAATTAAGAGACAGACATGCTCATGACCTTTATGTAACTACTGGACAGCGGAATCATGAAGTCCCCCAATGGGTTCTTAAGTGTTGTTTAGAAACCAGTGGTTTTCTGTCACCATTTTTGGCTTTTAGGAGCTGGAAGTAACCATATTTGGACAAAAAGGGCAGAAATGTAGGACCGTGGTGGCTATAAATATTTATGAAATGAAGAAGGCTCTCATATAGTCCTGTCAATCAGAGCGCAGCACGGCAGACCATAAGGCTTTCTATTTGACCTGAGATCAGATGAACAGAAGGGCCACCAGATCACTTATTTGATGTTCCAAATAAAATGAAAAAGAACTTCAACGTACGTGGGATTCAGGGATTTTTTTTTAAGCTAATCCCAATGGCTGTCGGTGGTATTGGTATATGATATGCAAATTAACACTACAACCCAGCACCACTTTAAGTAACAGCTAGGAAGCAGCTTAAATCCACTGGTAATTTGTACAGCTAATGCACTGCATTTGATATTAATGAAAACCTCTCTCATCCTTGCTTGAGAAATCAAGAGTCTGAGTCTTGCACATTTAGATACTTCACAGCCAGCTGTTAGGGTTCGTAAGGTACATGGACCTGATGCTGTTCCTATAATTAATGACATTAATACTACTCCATAGCGTTATTATTATGTAGAAAAGAGTCATAACTTACTCTCTTGGGTCCAAACAGATTGTGGTAAAGGGTTCTGAATCTCTTCCTGGTGTAGTTACAACGATATGCTCCGCCCATAAGGTATTCAATGACCAATCCAATGTCGATGAGGCTGATGCGATAGTCTGGAGGCAGGTTTCCCTAGAAAACCAGACAGTTTTATTGGTAACAACCAACACCAACTGATCCAAAAAGGAGAGTTAACAAGAGGGAAACAAGAGTACAAAAGAAATCACTCAGTCATACACATTTCACAAATCCATATCTAAGTGTTCTTGGCTATGAAAGAGAACATGATTATCGGATTCACCTTGAAGTAGATCCAACTGAACCCTGGATATTCTCGCTTGGAAAGAACACACAATGTCAGTGAATATACCGTACGATAAGCAAGTATAAGGGATATACGTTACATAGAATTTCACAGGCAAGATCTCTTTTCCAGCCTTTTAAATGAACTGTTCTCTCACCCAAGCATATTTTTGATTATAGCTGTCAAAGCAATATCTTAATTTGAATCTCGAAATGTAGACTCATTCTGCTCCTGAATGACAAAAAGAGTGGAACAGCTCACTTGAAATTGAAAATGAATCTTCGAAATACAGAGTTGTAGCTTCTTAGAGGAGCAGAAAATGAAGAGAGAATGAAAACTGAGGTATGATTTATTGAGAGATTCTACCTTCAGAGGACACTTGCAAAAGAAGTAAAAAAATTGAATGATTTGTTGTGATTTGCATTTGGGGAAATAATGAGATCTTTGCAGTGAGGTTCAATGTAGGTTGGAAGAGAGGAAAAGAGAGAGAAGGTGATGATGACTCATTAGCCCTGAAGAAAGTAGCAATAGCATGGAGAGACGGACAGACAGCTCTTAATGCTGAAGGAGAGAATCATTACAGAAATGCAAGTCTCTTCACGTGAGGATCTGAACTATGTTAAACATTTGCTGCTGCTCCTCGTGGCCTTTAGTTCAACCCTGGATCCTACAGTCATTATTTTGACTCCTACTGTTACTTTTAGCTGCACCAATTATTTTACACGTCTTTATATCTCCCCTGCTACCACTTTCACTCCCTTGCAATCAGCTATGAAATTCTAGAAATGATCTCTGTCCTACTCAGCCATAGTCAACCCCCTGCAGTTACCTCATACCACTAAAGACAGTCAGACACTGCCCACCTTTAAAAAATACAGCTAAAGTGAGCACACAGATTCCCCTTCTGGCTTCACTGAAACACAAAAAGTTCAAAGCACCAATCTGTGGTCAACTGAGCACTCTTTTAATTCTCTGTTGCAGTGAAGCTGAGGCTAAACACAGTTTGTTTACACCTTGTGTGAATAATACTCTGCGGGTGCTGCAGTGTTTTAACTCTGCAGTTAAATGGGTATATGGGTACTTTTCTGACTTGCTAATTGGGTAGCACCTAATCTAAAAAAGTTCTTTTACAGCTTGGCCTTGGACATTAACTGAAAGTAATTGACCATCTGAACTATTAACTTAACCATAATTTCACGTCAGTCCTTGGGAACTAATGTTGTTTATTCAGTGGTCTGTGTTTATCAGTCCATTCCTGATGTGCTGCAGTTCAAAGCTGCTGGCTCACAGTACAAATAATTAATTATCATTTCTACTCTTACATGTAAGGCCAGGGCACAAGTTACATTGCTACCATCCTTGGCAACAAAACTGAATTTTCATTTTCTTTGCAGGAAAACCAATTTCTGCTTTGCAGTTGCAGTCCACAAACCAATCTGATTCAGCTCTGTGTTTTCTGACTCAACCTCCACACAATCTAATGAACAGACCAGATTAAAAGTGAAAGCGACATTTACCATTCCAAACAGCACTTATTAACACAACACCTGCATGGGAATCAACCATCAGAGGTTGATAATATAAACCTAACAATATTTACAGAAGAATGAGAGAAAAAGGAGATAGAGATGAGACATTGACTCAACCGTAGCAGTCAGGTCTATTTAACATCATACTAGTGTACGACAACGACACAAAACATTCAACTATACTATAGCGAGTACACAAAGCTCTGCATTAAGAATGTGGTGATGTTATGCCATGCACTACAGTGTGTTCTGCACATGTGTGAAGTGGTGTGGTGAGGTGTAATATCAATATGAGCAATGTAGTTTCTCTGTGGCAACACAAGTTCAATGTTGTATTCAAGGAAAGAGAGGAAGTATAGAAAGAGTGATTACAACATCAGGCTTCTGCAGAGACTCCCAGAGGAGTGCACAGCATTACTGTAATCAGTAACACTTTAATTAATGAATACTTCGCAATGCTAATGGTGGTATTGCTGACCTCTCTATCATCTTTCAACTGTGTGATTGCTCCTAATTGGCATGCAGACATTGCCTGAATATAAAATTACATGTTGTTATCTTTTATCGCCATTAATCCTCTAGATGATGATGATGTGGTAAAGTAATGCACACGGCATGTTGATTCATCATTGTTTTAGATGAAAGAATAACTCACCTGTGAGGCAAAAATGTATATATTTGTAAATGCCCAAAGTGCTCACAGTCTTAGTACTGTGTAAAACCACCAAAGTTATTGATCTTAGTATAAATAAAAACAGAAATAAAATATGGGCACCTTTTGAAATCTCACAGCAGTTCTGCTGGAGCCTCACTTTGCTCAATTTCAAGTTCTGTGGGAAGACAATGTTTAATAGATGTAGTGTTTGTTTACCGTGGCAATATGCCTAAGAGAAAGAACAGAGTAAATTGCTCAAGAGTCATGAAAGGGATGAGAGTCGTGCATAGCTCTATACAGCCACTTCAGCCTGAAACTCCAGCTGAAAGAGAAAAGCCGGCCTCTATTTGCAGTTAACAGCAACTAGGATTGACAAAATTTCACACACAAAAAACTAAGGCAAAGACAGTGACCCACACTGCAAAAAAAAGCAACTCAAAGTCTAGTGTATGTGGTCATGTCTTCTTTAATACACACATTCAAGCTTACATTCCCATACAGCTTGAACAGCCATTGAGCTAAAGTGATGAAGCGATGGTCATACCTTTTTGACATCTCTGACAAGATGGTACAGTGTGTTGGATGGTCCATGTCTCTGTTGCAAAAAAAACCCAAACAGATAAAAAATACAAAACGTTAGTGATTTTAGCACTAGTTGGAGTACACACTTTTATGCACTTTGCAAAAACTACACAATATGTCCAAGTCAAAGTCCCATAAATATTTTATTCTAAAAACTCCACACAGACACATTCTAGATCAGTGACGGTTGTAATGTAATTGAGAAGATATTTTAACAGGCTGTTCTGTCACTGCTGTGTGTGCATCTGTTATTACCGTGTTGTAGAGTTCTTCCAGTCTGGAGAGGGTGAGGAAACGGTGCATACTGACTCCGTTTTCAATCAGCAGCTTTACAAAGTCCACTCTGTCCAGCACTAAGGCATCCAGCATCGCCTGCTCCAGGGAGCCGACCTAGTTTGCATGGATTGGGAAACGTACACACAATGCATAATGTATAGTAAACAATGAATATGTCAGAGTAATTTTCAAAGCTGTTATTCGACACTCACTGCAAATACAAGGTCCTTTTTATGACACTGATACACACATGTACAGTTTTCAATGTTTTTCTGGAACATGTAACCACATGTTGGCCACGTGCTGCTTAAAGACAGCTTGATATTGTTTTGCTCATAATATTTGAGACACACATATTTTCAATTAAAGGGATAATTTGGGATGTTTGACCTGAATCTGTATTTCATCCCCGTCATCAGTGTAGTACATCCACACTGACTTACCCCCGACAGTGTCCTGTGAGCCCAGTTCTGGTCTGGTTTTGGTCAAACTGAAAGTAATCTGGCAAGTTTGCAGGGTCACTAAAATAAAACGTTTTTCTTCTAAAAACAGCATGTGTTCAAAAAAGTGATTTATTTGCATCACAAACCAATGTCCATGAAAAAGTCACACATTGTAATCACTTGGCCCTGCTTTCAAAAAACTTGTTGACTAGTGTGCAGCAGTCAGCAGCATGACAGTGCACTGATAGTAAATAAGAGAAAGTAGGGCCAAGTGATTACGAGGTGTGACTTTTTCATAAATATTGGTTTTGTGATGCAAATAATCACTCAAAACCAGACCAGAACTGGGCTCGCAGGACACTGTTGGGGGTAAGTCAGTGTGGATGCACTACACTAATGACGGGGATGTCAAACAGATTCATGTCAAAAATCCCGAACGATTCCTTTAACTGCAGTAGGAAGCAAACACAAACTTGCAGAATTTAAAAGCTTTCCATAAGAAAAATACTGAACGATGTTGCTGTTGCATTTAGTGACTGTATGTAATTTGCATATGTTCCTTACAGGCCACTGTTGTCCATAGATGAAGATCTGACTCCGGGCGATGTCCACTCGGTTCCAGGCCAGAGCCAAACTCAACTGATCAGGAGCTGAAGCATTGGCACCTGAAGGAGGTGGAGATGAAAGACGTGATAAAATGTTTAGTTATTACACATCCATATTTTCAATACAATATCCAGCCTGGCACTTCCAATGTCTAAATTGTATTTTCTTCATTAAAACGGCATCAAAGGATGAACAGCCGATGTGTTTTGTAATTAGTGTCAGTTTTCTGGCTGTTAATTACATTTAGTTGCTTTCGTTTACATCGTGTTCTGTCTTAACAGCTCTTTGAATCTTCAGTTTTATCCTAATATTCTCATTTTCTCTTCTACTAATGCTGCGACTTTTGCTCCTACAACAGAGAGATAGTTATAATCTGACATACTAAATACATTTTACTTTGTAAATTAGATCTGCCTGTCTAGGATGGTGGTACAGATGCACTTATGGTATGAAATATGATTACCATGATAATATACCATTAAACTAACCAGTAAAAGAAAAAAACATTGGTCATAATATGCAGGTTGTCTTTAGTCTTTAACCTTGGCCCTTGCCGCACCAGTACACCAGTAGTTCTCAACTGGGGGGGGCAGCAGATAGTCAATGATAAGGAAACCCCTACCTGGACGGCCAAGGCCAAGGCCAAGGGTTTCCAAGTGTGGACACATTATGTTACAATAATACTGTGGAACTAGAATAGAAGAAACTGTTGATCTTCTTGGCAAAGGTCTGTGCTTTCTGACAGGACTTCATGTTATAATTATGAATTGTTTGTATAAATTGTTACCTCCACCAAGGAGGTTATGTTTTTCCCGGCGTTTATTTGTTTGTTGGTTTGTGTACAACATAACTCGAAAAGTCATGGATGGATTTTGATGAAATTTTCAGGATAGGTTGGT
>JAPSES010000219.1:6846179-6858989 GCA_029822895.1 Maxillicosta whitleyi
TCCATCACACCTGAAAGCCATTACATCATTATCAGGCTTCTGCAGATCTGATGATGAGCTGATCATTAATTGAACCAAGTGTGACGGAAGAGGGAAACACCCTTAACATGCAGGATAGGGGTACTCGAGGACTGGACTTGGGAACCACTGCATAGTTTAATGGTGTGAGTCCTGTTAATAACATGCAGCGCTCACTACAAGTAGCTTCAGTGAAGATATGTGTGACTGCTTGATGAGAAATGGAAGAGCAGCCACCTGACTCTATGGACCCAGTCGTCATGATATTGACTATCACAGCGGACCATCAATTACTCCTGTTTGTTACACCTTGTGTCTGCAGCCACCGTTTCCTTCTTTTTCTGTCTATTCCCTTAATCTCTCACTCTGACCGGGGCACACACTCACTTCTTTCATTCTTTTTGCCTTCCTCTTGCTGTGTTCTCGCCTTACTGTGTATTCCTGCCTCTGCTGTGCTTTGTTGAGCTTCAGGCAGTGGCTTAGTTCTTCAGCAGAAGTCTAATCCAGTGTTTTAAAAGGCTCTCAGGCAGGATGTGACTGATTTTATTCTACGCTAAAAGCCTTAACGCGCCTCATTCAGAACGAGGCTCACACAAACCCTCTCATGCTGTTTACCATAAAGCCTTTTTTTTTGCCCCGTTTTGCCATGTTCCGCTTTCATCCTTTCACATCCCAGATCTCCTCTCCTCTTGATTTCCTTCTCTTCATTTTTTCTCCTTCTCTTTCACCAAATTCAATTTCTTCCATATCTCATTCATCTAAATGTCATTCCTGCCACAATGTGAAAAAATAGATTGATAAAAAGGCCAACTGCATGTGAACACAAACGACAAATGGCGCAACAGATGCAGTCAATGGAACGCGTGATGTACACAATGATGTGCACAGAAAAAGTTACAGTGCAAAAAAGATAGCGTCACAAATGAAATCTTGCTTCTTGGCTGCTGCGCATAAATTATGTAAAACACTTTTCACTTCCACTCTGCCCCCTCTCCAAGGCCTCTGCGTAACTCTCTTTCTCACTCGTGAAATGTTTCTCAGAGGAATCATAACTGAGATAGTCAATCATATCTCACCTGGTAAGCTTTCCCGCAGGACACATTGTTGTCTTTGCACACATGCCGTTTTATGTCCACATTCATAGGTGTGTGTGTGTATGGGAAAGAGTATGTGAGAAAACCCCCGTGGGTCTCGCTAGTGTCACCGACATGAAGAGGCAAGAGCAACCTTAATCAATAAAGGCTACTGAACAACTAATCGAAACTATGGATCCTGTGCATATATGTGTGTGTGTGTAGGGTAGGGTACGAAAAAGGAAGGGTGGGGCGGTGCAAGGCAGTGAAATGGAAAATAGGATGAGGTACAATTGGGGGTTGACTTAATTAATTTAACGTCTGCACTTGACAGTTATGCAAACAAGTCTTCACCAATTCAGTGTAGGTAACTACAAATCAATTTGTTACAGTATAAGGTTCACAGTTTGTGCTAACTGTAAATGCAGGATCATAACTTAAGTACGTGCTCCCATTTTTGTGCATGTTGATTATTCTGGGTGTTATATCGTGTATGCGGGAGAGAAAGTAAACCGATATGAGGCTTTAAATTACTATTTTCCTATCTGGAATTACTGCTGTATACCTGAGTGGTTCCGTAACAACCTTTATGCAGTTGTGTAGTTGTAATGACAACATGCTTCAAGGTCGGAATGTGATGAAGTGACTGTGGCGAAAGCATTTCTTGAGAGCTGGTGGAGAAAATAAGCTAAAATGTCTGAATAGCATTTCTAGGCCAGATTTTCTTTTTAAAACTAATTACTGACATCAAGAGAAAGTACTCAAATAAAGACAAATAAGAGAAGCATACAAATTAAAATCATCGTAAAGCATTTTTCTGGGACTGGTAGTGTCTTTCTATAATTATTGCTCTCTGGAAACTGAGTTAATGAGCCGCTGTGTTCATACTAATTGATTATGTTCCAGGTGTTGCTGGTTGTTGTTTTCAATGCACACAAAACTGAAAACTGCGGTATAGAACTGTATCTTTGTTCAAAACTCTCTTAAAATGGAATTTGGCTGTTAAAATATGTGAGTAATGTCCTCTGTGGCTCTGCAGTTGTATGTGGTATGTATCATGTTTGGAGCTTAACCCAGCCTCCGGATATGGGTATTTTGATCACTGCTGTGTGGACTGTGATCAGCCCGCTCTGTCTAATATGTCTAAACTCTCTTTTCCTTGTTCAAAAATATCACGCAGTTAAACTGACTGGAAACGGTCTTTAAAGAAATAGAAATATCAGACCAAATGCCTGCCAGAGCCGCCGATCAAACTGAGGCTCAACACCCATTGTGCCTTTAGCCGCTAACAGCTGATTGTTTTGGTTCCTCTGGGTGTTTGGTTAAATCCCAATGGTTTTTACCAACCCTGCAGGCAGTCACTTTTAGCAAACAAATTAACACAGTTCAGAATTCACCACTACCTCTACCAGTGAAACCCTGCCAGTGAATGCAAATATTAATTAATGCCGAGTTTCTACGACGTGGCACCGGCTCGATTTATCTCAGCCTTTTTGCATTTCCATTGCGTAAAAGAAACTAGTGTCTGGTACCCAGTGTTACTTTTTCACTACTTACTCGGCCAAAGTTCCAAAATGTAAAGAGATACTAAAATGTGAAGAATAAACACTGTAGACACTGACTGGTCAGACAGTTTTTTTGTGTTTCCTTGCGTCATTATTGTACGGCACGCCATTGAGAAAAAAAACAATACAGATTTGGACATTTATAGTAAATTTACCGGTAGGATAATCCATGATCACAGCCTGCAAAATGACACCGTGCTCGGTCATGGAGGTTGAGACATGTCTGTCTTTGGTCGCCAATGGAAAAGATTCAACATGACTTTGACGGGGCAACACGCAATAAACAATTTTATTAGCAACTATCTGAGTGCAGCCTCTCTATGACATCCAGATACTCTAAAGTTGTATCTTATAATGGAATAATACCTGGTACCTGAGTTGAGTCAAGTCAAGCCGGTACCATTTAGTGGAAGCGCAGCATAACTAGTAAACAAAATTAAATGACTGGTGTGAAAAAACATACTCTATACTATATTATAATAAGCAAAATCCATAAAGAATTGATGATGCTTGCTAATTGGATTTGTGCTGCATTTCCACTTGCAATCTGTTCAGTTTTGAGGACAAAAGTTTTTTGCACGGTATTGTTTGCATTAAGTTTTCATCAAGGCTTTTGTTTCTGTGCATAAAAACACATAGATTCCACAATCAAAACTGTAAGTTATGAGTACAGACATATACACACACAAACACAGCTCTTCACATCATTTTACTGGTTTTGAGTCTCTACTGAAAAGGCTTCATCTATGAATTAATTTCACATATTTCACAATGCTACAAATGAATGAAATGGTCATTACTGTTCTGTGCTTTTCAGCTGTTAAACTCCAGGATTGTGGGTTAATAGCTGCAGCGTTTATAATAATGAGATAAGACCGAGGCTTACCTGAACCTTCAATATCTAACCACATTTCACATTTGATTAAGCATTAATTCGTTGTCATTCAAGTCTGGCAAAAATTTAAATGTAAGAAAATAGGGAGAGAGAGAGAGAGAGAGAGATAAGTTTCAACTGTGGGTAGAAATCTGTGCTGGTCTTTTGTGAATTAGATGCTGTACATGATAAGTGGCAGATGTTTGTAGAATGTATGAAGATTCCCTAATTTACATCCATACAAAAGACACAGGCACCATTTTGACATTTTCTCATTGCTTGTAAACAGTTTATGGTGATTTACACATAATACTTTTGTCTCATTTGCACTGGTTTTGGACCTAGAAAAGTCCTTTTATAGATCTCATAATAATAGTAATAATAGTAGAGTAATAATGGACCACAGTCCCAACTGAGTCGATCATAATCTGCTTTAACTCTAGATTCCCCTTATATTGTAAAGACTACAGACCAAGTTAATGCATTTAAGTTAAGTAGCTAATTTTTTTTTTCCCTTTTTTTTTTTATCCAAACTGTTTGGGCACTGTTTTTGATCAACAGTTTTAATTGTAAAGTAAGAAAATATTGGATAAAAGGATATGATCCAGTGATCAAAACTTAAGAGAGTTGAGGAGAAAAGGTAAGCGCAGATGTCTCTCTCTGTCATTAAGGTATGAAATGAAATCAGACATGTGCTCTGAACATACGCCGAAACTGGGACAGTATCGCTCTCTAAAACGATATCATCCTCCTTTCATCTACAGAAAACTCTAAATAACAACATCCCTGGAGGGTGAGTGTGATGAGTGTGATACGGAAGCCACTTACTGTACAATCATGCTCCACTACAGACACATTCACTACACACATACATACTTACCTTTGAGTAATGCAGTGAGGATGGCAAGGTCAATGTCCTGATGACCCTCTGACCCCATCCGGAAAACTGTTATCTGGGAGGAAAAAAGAAAAAAACACATAGACAAAAAAGAAACCAATCAGTTTGAAAGAGTTTTTGCTATTGAGTCATTCTGCTGTGTGACTGAAGGCGTCAAGGTTTGTGGCATAAGCGTACACATTTAGTCACATCCTGAGTGAGTGGGCTTTCATTTGCTGGAAAATGAAACTGCTAAAAATGCTGCTGATGAGGGGATTAAAATGGAAGAGGATAGGTTTTCCTCTGATGAACATACTGTATGTTCTTCTCTTCAGACTCTCCTCTTTCTTCACTTGTTTCTCGTGCAAAGAAAACCACAAAAGCCCTGTATACAGCACGTTAACTGGCAGTTAGAAAAGTAAGGATCTGCAGAAAAAAATAGCAGAGGAGAAAACCATGACAAGGGGGGGGGGGGGAGATAAAATGAATACTACTAATACCGATCTCCTTTACTAAAGATCATCATGTTCTTCTCTTTTTTGTTAATCTAACATTTGTCAGGGTTTATTTTACTCCAAAGCCAGTTTAGGGCTTCTTGCAGACCCAAATTTTAGCTGAGTTTTTTATATCCTGTGTGGAATGAACTAATGGTGCAATGGATAAAAGCCAAAGTCCACTGAGAGGGAAATACGAGCGATGGCACAGCTTTTCTGGATTTTTTTCAGTCACGCATGGCAAGTGCGTGTGCACATGTCGGAGATAAAATGTGTGGGCACACATGCTCATTTGTGTGCACGTGCGAAGGGCACCTTGTGGGAGCCGTGTACGAAGAATGCGTGTTCAGAATGCCTGACTAGCTATTTCTCTAATCTCTCCCTCCTCCCATCCATCTCCTCCCACCTCTCTCTTCCCTGCAGCCCATCTCTCTTCCCATCCACCCCCCCCCATCCCCCTCCTCCCTAAATGGCTTCATTTCGTAGAGCTCCAGGAATCTGTGGGATTTGCTGCTGTTGCTGCTTCTCTCCCTTGGGCATCGCTTCAATGTTGCAGGAAAACCCTCCACTTTCTCTCTCATCCTACTACTTCTCTTTGTACACAATCTAAATACAAAAAAGTAATTGAGTTCACACTAATGATTTACAGGGTCTATTATGTTGGCTCATTCATCATTTAGAAACCATGCATGTGACACATTGGCTCCTCCCTGAGAAAGCAATGAGAAGTAAAACATCATCTAACACTTCAGTCCAGTATCACACTGCAAAAGGAATCACTGATAAGAAGAATGTCTAACGTGGGGGTCTCATGCCTGTGTAATCGGAAGGTCTTTCTTCAGGTGAAATAGAAGTGCAATGGGATATGAAAGTATTGACTGCGGGGGAGACCAATAAATGGTTGATGCAGTGTGTAATTTCATGTGGTGTTCTGAGTTCAGTTGTAGTGTGTGGATGTGAGTGTAGCCAGTGGCAAAAAGTATTATTTGCTAGAACGCATCTCTGCCTTCATTCTAATAGATGTTAACAACATGTTTAGGGAGCCATCTGTTTAACACACATGCAATTCTATGATCTAACAAAGTGCATGCGTGTTGGCGTGTGTGCGCTGAAGTGAGTGTGCTGGCAGTGTGGCTCAGAAGAGTCCGAGTGTGTGCCGGCAAATCTGTGTTTTTCTAGCTTCACTAGTTTTAGATTAATGAGATGGCCGAAATAAGGGAGATAATGAGAGATAGACAGACTGAGAGAGTGGATACCTGTAATTTTTGAAGGCTGTGCTCATTTGTAAGCCTAATTTCACCCAATCAGCACAGATTCCTATCCTTGCCACTTGTTCATTATACCTGGTGGTTATCATTATAACATAATGGAGAGTTCCCTATCACACACATACACTCCCACACATGCTCACAGATTGGGGTCTTGACTGCTTTCAGGACATGAGATGGATGACAGGACGATAGAGGAGAGATAATGATTATAGGTGATGTTCGCCTCCTTTGTTTCTACTCTCCCCTCTCCCTCCAGGCCTCCTCACCTTTACCTCCGGTTCTTTTCTCCCACCCATCATCTTTCTGCCAACCTCCCACCTCCATCCACTAATCTCGCAGCAACCTCCCACTGGCACGCCACCACCACCCCACCCCCAACCCTCGTGTCTTTATCCACTTCCTCGTCGGTTCTTCCTCCCTCTTTTCTTTCTCCAATCATATCCCCAAGGTGACCCTTTGGTTATACGCTCCCTGTTATGAAAGAGGCTCTTAGAAGGCTGAGGCTAAGCAACACATCTCTATGACAAAGCAGGTTTACTAATTTAATCTCAATGATCCTACAGAGAGTCATCAATAGGTTGTTACAAAAGCAAACACCTGGCTTGTCCCTGTCTATTTCCATCATTCCACACAACCAAAGGTGCTCTTGAGTACTTAGTGTAAGCAAACAAATTTAGCAACAATATAGTTTTTTGTTGTTTATTTTTAGCATACACATCCATCCATCTGTATGGTAAGGGTGTAGGAGATTGTGCATATCAAATATTCATCTGTTTAGACTACAGGAGGTTTAAACATTTCTCTGCCTCTGCGCTGATGTAAGATGCCTGGAGGGATAACATGCACGTGAGAGGACAATGATTTGTGTCTGTCATGCTTTTGGTGAGGATAAGAGGAGGAAAAACAGAGGAAAACAGTTAAAGTAGAAGCAAAACCACAAGGAAATGTGCAAAGAAGGCAGTGACTGAGAGACTGGAGGTGAGACAAGGGAAGGAACATTTGTGGATGGATATAAGAAATGAAAAAGGGATCTGTACTGCTATTATTCCCCACTTGACTATACGATTCCTGCATCTTCAACAGACGGTAAGCTATATGCTTAGAGGATCAGAAAACCGCTCTTCACGCTGCAATGAGCCACACTGATTGGAAAACATTCATCTTCATTTAATAGGCAAAGACCCCGCTCATGCTGATACATGTGCGTACAAGACTTCCCGCACACACATAAAACACACACACACACACACTGCAACATTCACAGAGGTTTCCAAACTGCTGACACTTCCAAAAAGCATCCCCTGTCATCGATGCATTACCAAATTTTAAATACGTGGTGTGACAAAGCTGTGCTAATGGTTTCATCTACATGAATTGGATCCTAAAATATTCACATACATATTTATCGATTTGAGGGAAATCCATAAACCAACACTCTTCAGCCTGAGAAGCAAATAGAGAAGAGAGGGAAATGAGTTTGCTGAGGAATCTCTATTCATGAAATTTTAAACTGATAAAAGTGCACTGCTGATAATCAAGTTATTGTCTGTTTTTTTTTTTTTTTTTGGCCCACTCTGCTATACCTTATGCCCACATTTGCTTTCCACCCAACTCCTTATTTTTCAATTCTCATACTTTCTGTCTCATTTCCTCCCACCCTTCATCTCCTCCTCCATCTGCCCCTCCCTGCATCTTCCTTATGGTCCATTTAAGTCACTTATTCTCTCTCCTCATCTTCCTCCTACTTCTTAGTTTGTCTTGTCAAGAGGCGGAGGAACACTGTGGGCTGGTGGTTCCTCCTCCATATTTAATCCGAATTAAACATATAAGGACTATTCCGCACTAAATAATTCATACCAAAGACTTGAGATACAGCACCAGGATAGTCATTCTCTGCAGATGAACACTGGTGAATCAAGACTTAGAGAGAAACATAAAGCAATACTTCTCTTATATAATTGGATTCACACATTTAAGCAAAAGCAGAGCTACACAACAACAGACCTTAACTTAATTCCAACCAAGCGTTTAGTCTTTGTCACTGTGCTTGTTTAACATTCATATAAAATTGTTCCTCCTTTGTGTAGGAGATAAAAGGCACAAGCTCCATGAAGCACATAAATGAGGATAATGACCCTATTATCCACATAAACTGATACTAATGTGGCCTACACTTAATTTTTGTGTTTTCCTTCATTGTACTTATATAATATATCATATATATATTTTGCATAATATTTCTCTGTAAAAACTGAGGAGCTTGAACATTACTCTTTGATCAGTATTGTAATTACTTCTTCTGCCTCCTCTTTCTTAATTGGAACCTAATAAACTATCATTCATCGGAACAGATTTTTTTACTGGGAGCTGAGCCAGCACACTCCCAAATTAGACTTAATGAAAGCATAAAGAAGATAATTGGGACTTTTGTTTGAAACTGCAAAGAGTACTTCTTGGCATCATAATTTATTGCCTAACTAACATTGCAAAAATATGTATTCATGGTAAAAATCATTTTCAAAATGGGAACGTGAGCAGTAAAAAACTTAAATAAAGCCGTCTATTTCACTGCAGTGTAAACACAAGACAAAAGATGTATACAAATGGGTATACATTTCAAAGTTCACACATTACCCATTGTGGTTATATTGCTCCTTAATATAAAACATAAACAGCCCTGAGTATGATAAACAATGCAGAGGCAACAGGGAAATAACTGAAGCACAAAATGTCCACATGAATAAACCAACATGCTGAAAATAAGGAAACAGCAAGACACATTTGCCCTCTAAAACAGGCACAGTCTCTCCCTCTGTAATATATTATGCCAGCCATCCTATGCTTTAGTCGTTCCCCTCTCCCTCCTACTCCTTAGCTTTCCTGCTGCAGAGCCAAGACAATTAAAGCATGGACATACTGGCACACAGACAAACTCACACTCTCATTGTATTTCTCTCTCACATACACTTACTTTGTAAATGATTCAGTGACCCTGGACAAACCTGCACTTGCTACCGGTGTGAAGAAGTCAATGCATGTTATTCCACCTTGATTTATGACCCTGCCCCTGATCTGGGTTTGTAAAAACAACTGAATGCAGGCTGTTATACTAACTATGAAGTACAGTTACTATATTATAGCGGTGTCATAGATTTACTGCAGTATTAGCACAGTATAAACTCTTTAAGTTTTAGTCTTCTCACTGCCAGAGAACGTCATTTTATTACTAAGGTTATATGAATTATAGCGACTGGGTAGCCTAGTGGTTAACGCCACTGGCTTTGGTGCGGAAGATGGCCAGTTCGAGACCCAGGTGGAACCAGGGGTGCTTTATATCCCAAGGTTGTGTCAGGAAGGGCATCCAACGTAAAAATCTGTGACAAATCAACATGAATGTGATTCGCTGTGGAGACCCCTGAAGGGAAAAGCTGAAAGAACTCATCATCATCAGAATAAATTAAATAATTTGCATCTTGTCTCTGACAGATGATTAAGAGTATGATATATAGTGGTGAAGTTGAAGACTGCAACCAAACAAATTCCCCCCTCGCAGTCCTTATTGTGAGTGCACAAAACACACCCCTCCTTAGAGCCAGTGCTTGTTTTATCTATTCTGTGCTTTTAGCGAAGAGGATATTACCTAAGGTCTACACTAAATATAGTAGGGGACAGCACTGCACTTTAAGATTGGATGCCACCTACTATAAAATGGAAAAGGAAGAGGGAGAAAATGGAGCAATATAAGATACAATGTTTCTTTTAGTCCCACACGGGGAAATTCCAGGTACATTCCATGATTTGAGGATCTGGTCAATCTGTAGGTACAAATGGTTGATTTTAAACTGAATGAAAAGATTATGGTTCCTATTTCCTTTTATTACATGCTGATGAACACCTGATTATACTTACCATAATACTGCATTCCATTTCTGTAGTTAGACCACCCTTAATCCTCCTAATTCTTACACACCAGACCAGTAAAATAAAGATGTGATATGTGAAGCTACACTCTTCCACACACTTTCACCGGTGAAAACTAAATGCCATAACTGCTTTCATAAATTTAGATAACCCACAGAACAATGATTTGATCATGTAGACCTACTTTCCCTGAACTTAGGGCTGCGACTAAAATAGGTCATGGAGCTATTTTTATTGGGTCCCCAATTGTCAGAGTAAAATACATAACAATAATCTGATACGTGGGCTCATTTCACCAGGAGCATTGTCTGGAAGAATTTATTAAAGACTGACCTCACTACAGCCATGCAAAAAGTCAGAATGAAAACAAGACAAACGAGGCAATGAAACAATATGAATGATGTAACAAGACAAAAAATAGGTGAAAAGCACAAGACGAAAATGATGTTAAGGGTGTAACATGATGAAAACAGCATAAAAGAGACCTAACAAAATGAACACAAAACAACTAATATGATGAAAATTATTTTAAAAAAAATAAATAAAAGTGATGTAAAAGAATGTAACAAGATGAAAATCGAGTTAAATGAAACTTTGATTTGATTCAGCATTGTTCTGGAATGATAGAAAATATAGACATTATGATAAATCATGATGTATTTTTGTTTATTTGGGTCCCGGGGAAACATGAAATTGGTTTTTGGTTTGACTGTTGTGCAAAGGGTGTTTGGAGATCTGAGATTACTACAGCCGCTGTTGTAACTGATAACTATATTTTGGTTTCTTTATGACAACTGGCAGACCATGCTTTTAGTTTATTGTTATCTTTCGCAGCCTTACGGTCATTTCAGTCTCACAGATAACTCTTTTGTGGCTGTGATCATGAGAAGACCCCTGTGATGCTTATCATCCTGATAAAAATGAAGCTGTTGAAAGCAATTTGGGGAGACAGACATAAGGGTGACAGAGTGAGAGGCTTTTTTGAGTATCTCTGCATGGTGCACAAATAATTGCAGCACTTGTCTGTTGAGAAAAGGCTGACCTCATAAGAAAATCTACCAAATCTGTTATCAGAGAGTGGGCTTCCAGAGATAGCCATCATGTTCTGATCAGCAATTTTACCTAAAACGATGTGATGAAATGAGGGTTAAGTACATGCATGTGCTGCAGTGGCCACCTGAACCAGCCGCCACTGATCTGCTCAGTGTTGTGCAGTAAAGGAGAACACAAAGGGACTGGAAGCAAAAGCAGCACGTAGAAAGTAGTGTCATAGATTTAAGTATTAGTGTAGAACTAAGACGTATGAAAAGCTGCTGGCTGTTTGCTTAGTAAAATAGACTAAACAGAGGATGTGTTGCTCATCTTTTAAGCGTTTGCATGGGGGTGTTTTCTTGCTGTGGTGATACATGCTTTCGGCCCCAAGTCAACACTCTGTTGTACCCTCTGCTACTGTGATCAATGTAGCATGATTAACACATGCACACATTAATAGCAAAGCCAAACATATTCATACAAAGACACATCAGTTTCATTCATGCAGCATTTAACACTCTCAATAAGAGGTTGGTTTTATGTGACTTCCTGTGACCTCATCCCCTGGGTAGAGGCATGAGTGTGACAGCTGTGCTTGACGAGACATGTGTCCTGACTTAAATACTGCCACACGGACGCAGACACTCAAGGTGGAGGCCATTTGGTCCATTACGTCATCTGAATACATTTACATATGCTTAACATTATATGTCATACATAAAAGATGGTGTAATAATTGCTACAATAAAAGTTTAATGGCAACCATGCTTCATTTAACAAATCCATTTGTTCCACCTGCATGTTTTCTGGGGGTTTTTTTTGGACTTCTTTTTCCAATAGATGCATCAAACTTTGAGTAAAGGGGGCAGTATTTATGTTGTGAGTACAAGTGCATGACTGTAGGTGCTCATTTTTGCTGCTCATGTGTTTAAATGATCTTTGAGATGTGTATATAGTTCAAATGCAAATTGCATCCAGTATGTCTTACATACGTACATTTGCTGGCTGGTGTACATGAACATATGTGTGCAGGGTATGTAAATGAGCGAGTCACTCACCAGCTCCTTCTTCTTCATGCACTCCATGAGAATGATGAACAGATGTTGAGCCTGCGTGCGGCTGTAGGTGAAAGTCTTCTGGATGGTGACCAGCAACTGGTCTCGCAGTGATTCGTTAATTATGCTGGAGAGGCAGAGAGGTGTGGAAGGGACAAAAGAGTCCCAGGAGGTACAACAGACAGAGGAAAGGAGAAGAAAATGGTTAGGGTGAAGCAGAGGGGAAGCAAGCAAATTAGATTTGTTTGTCAGTAAGTGAAACCAAGGTTGACTGGGACTCTCAGCAACTGTACTGTATCTGTGAGAATATGGTGAGATGTGATTCTGTGAGATAACCTTCATCTGGACCTTGATATATAATGCTGTAGAAACAATTCTGCTTCATTGCGTTTCACAAGACGAATGAAATGAAAAACTTTTTTGTGAAAAAAAAATGCATCAGCACATTTTGTGAAATGGATGTAGTTTTGCAAGTGGTTGCATCACTTCAAGTTTTAATTCAAATTTTTTTTTTTTTGCTTTTAACAGCATAAACAGTGTAAATGGATGCTTGTTGTAACTCTAAAGTCGTTTCCCTTGATATATATATATATATATATATATATATATATATGTGTGTGTGTGTGTGTG
>JAPSES010000219.1:6859167-6873781 GCA_029822895.1 Maxillicosta whitleyi
TGTGTGCACGTGTGTATAAATAAACCTGTCCATAAAGGTTTTGGCATTGTGCAGGAGCCAGCATAAAAAAAGATGTCTTGAAATTTAAGTATAAAACTGCAATAACTTATATTTATATTTTATTTATATATTTAACTGAATGCTGAATTGTACTACAATGAAATCACTAAGGTGCTATAAATCTTTGTTAAATAGAAACATGTTCTGATATGAGATGATGAGGTAGGTTATTCCAAACTGAGATGGTCCACTGTCATTTAGAGAATATTGACTAAATATGGACTTTGGACCTATTTACCTCTTAGAAGGTCACTTTACTGCACTACTGTATCTCAATTCTCTGTATGTCCTACACAGTTAAATTGACAATAACAAATGTTTAAATGTTTGAATCTCTATATGAAAGCTGAAAATACAAAGGTCTCTGGAGTCTCTACTTGAATAAGAGTGAAGTGAATACTGAAGAGTGTCCATATTTATACATGAAAAGACAAATCTGACATGTGTTCATCAAAACCTGATAGAATATTGTATTTTCTGAGGATTGGAACAGATGACATTACAAATAAATAATCATGTGAGCTCATACCCTCCCTCCTCAGAGTATTTGTGTCCAAAGGCCAAGATGTCTGAGGCTCTGCCACTGCCATCGCACACCACCACTGGGACTGGAGGTGTGTCCCTGAGGTACTCCAACACTATGGAGATCACATTAGGGCCTCCTTCTACAATCAGAGCCACCACCGGCACACCCTGACCAATACCTGCACAAAAACAGATGGAGCATGAGAAACAGAAGGTAAGAGAGTGACTGGACAGACAAAAGAAGCCAACAAGAAAGAAATGGAGAAAAAAAATAGAATAGACAAGGAATAGTACAAAAAAAGCTTCAATGCACCTGCTGTGACGGCTGCATAAATAGAAAATCCATATTTGTTGAAAGCAAGGTGTAAATACGACACCTGTGAAGTCTCACCACTCTCTTGTTCGGGCACTGTGTGCTAATTCTGGTAACGTTTTTAAAAGAAGTGTAAGAACTAAAAATAACCAGCCCATTTTGTGCCTTGTTCCTGTGGCATAAGCATCAGTATGTGTGTCTGAGTTTTACTGATAAATCTCCCACAGTTCCACAGCAAAATGGCTTCTTGCCTACTAATCACAAGCTATTTAGGGTAATTGTGCATAATTAGCAGGTGGATTGTTCTGCATACGATAAGCTTGCATACAGGAGAAGGTACTGTGGACTTGAAAGTTATTTCCAAACCCTCAAAGGATTTCCCTGCCTTACTCTTGCCCCTTTCTTTCTCCTCAGATTTCCCTCCGGTTCTCCATTTCTCATTATATGACTGAACATCCCCTCTGAGACACTGTAAAACCCCACACTCCCATTCTCTCTTACCCCTTTCATATCTGTGGTGTAACACTAATCCATTTCCTAAACCGTAGTCCCCTCATATTGCTCTTTCTTGCCCTCTTGTCTGCCACTTTCCCATTCTCTTTTCCATTCCCGCTCTCTCCTTCTAATTCTGTTTTATGAGCTTGTGTTCTCTGCCAGGTGTTTTGACTCTTCTAATTCAAAAGCTGTGTAACCGCCGGATCTTCCCCGCCCTGCACCCTCATATTGGTCTGCATAATTCACGGCGGAAAAAGCTTCGTCTGTCTCTCAAACACGCAGGCAGACGAGCACATACAAATGTGCACTTACACACTGTATGCACACAAACACACGCGCGTGTTGAGAAGCATACCCACCAGCCTTACGCTTTGCCTCACACAGCCTCGTGCGGCCTTGCAAAAGGGACAGTTACATAAGGAGAATATTTTAGGGGCCTCGCCTACTTCAAAGAGGTAAAACGTCACTGTGCCACAACACATCACACGACCATGCATCAACAGAGACGGATGTGAGAGAGAAGCAGGCTAATGACTTGCATTTTGTATCTGATTCTTCTATTTTCTTCAACGTCTATTTTTGTTGCTGCCTTACGTGTGTGTGTGTGTGTGTGTGTGTGTGTGTGTGTGTGTGTGTGGTCGTGGTGGTGTTGGATCAAACATTGATATTGACGACTAGTGATCTCTGAAAGCAACGCAGCAGTCTCTGAAGCGGATCATAGTTCAACTGAAACACACAGAGGAGCCGATGAGGAGAGGGTGAGCTGTGTCATGGCTGATTAGTTGAAAAAATGTTCCTTGTCTGCACACATTACATACAAATACATTTTTTCTTTTTTTTAATCAGACGTTGACAGTAATTCTTCCAAATAGCTTCAGTCCAAGCTACTGTATTTGGCTGTCTTGAAACATAAAGGTGTTAAACACAGATAATGAATCTACCATGGTGGTTAATTCATTTCAATTATATCTGCTCTGGCTGTCCATGACACATGTGAATTCCACCTGTTCTTGATTGAATTATTACTGCATTAATATTTTATAGGATGTGCTAATGGTTTAATATTGCAGTTGTTAAATTAATAATATGTGTGTGACTGTGTGAGAACTTCAGTGACTTCAGACACTATTGGCAGTGTTGACAGCGTTATCACAGCTGATACTTTCACTGTAATCCTGAGGTTGTCAGAGAGCTGAGAGTTCTCTGAATTATACTGGAGAAGAGGATTTTGGGCTTGAATCCCTGCTTTGTATCAAATATTGTATTTGAGTGCATGCAGTGCACTTTGTGTGAATCTGCACTTTAAAAGACTGCATATTGTTCCAGATGAAAATGTTAACCCATGACTGAAGGGCTAATCTCAGTTAGTTCACTAAATATTGCGTCCACTGTATCATGGGTTTCCCACATATTAAATCTGTTTGTTCCTCCAATGAATTTCTTTATTTTTGTTCATCTGCAGATAAGACAAGTGTTATGTGCTTCTGAGAATAAGTATAATTGAATAAACTGTGTTGTAGATCAGACTTTCATACACTAATTGAACTATATTCCCAGCAGTGTTAGTAACCAAAACAGTCTTAGATTCTAAGCATATTGCCCACAAACTCACTGGCCCTTTTATTAGATGTACCTTGGGAGTATCAGGTTCTTACACTTTTTCCTTAATTCTTTACCTTTAACAAGATGCTACAAACATTCCCCAGAAGTTTTGGTCCAGTGACATAATAACATCATGCGGTTCATGCAGCTATGTCAGCTGCACATGTGTGATGTGAATCTTCTTCTTAACTGCCTCCTGAAGGTGCTCTATTGGACTGTGGTCCAATGACTGTGGATGCCAGGTGTGCACAGTGAACTCATTATCATGTTCAAGAAACCAGTATGAAATGATGTAAGCTTTATGACATGCCGTGTTATCCTGCTGGAAGAGGCCATCAGCAGATGGGTACACTGTGGTCATAAAGGGATGGACATGGTGAGCAACAGTACTCAGGTAGACTGTTGTGTGTGAGTGGTACTGAGCTGGTTCTATCTGAGCTAAGGTGTCCATAGTAAGTTTCCTCCACATCATTAAGCCAACACCAGCCTGAACTGTTGACACCAGGAAGAATGGATCTATACTTTCATGCAGTTTACAAAAATGTCATTTAGAAAAATTATACTCAGTTTGACGCTTCAGGAGACTGTCCTCACCATGTCTGTAAGCCACTAGGCTACCCAGCCGCTTACGCCTAAATCCATTTAGGATGCCATGTGATTGGCCTCTTAGATATTCGTATTAATGAACCATGAAACAGGTGTGCCTAATAAAGGGGACATTGAGTGTATCATCAAAAGATTAGGAGATTTTTCCAGTGTCCTATCTAGGGCTGCAACTAATGATTTTCATTATCAACTAATCTCTCATTTTCTTGATTAATTTAGTCTTTAAATAGTAGTGAAGAACCCCCCCCCCCCCCCAGAACTCAAGGTGACATCGTCAGTGTGCTTTTCACACAAAAAAATCTGAACACTCATGTATTTGTGTAACATTTCTAATGTATCGTATCTAGATGCAGTAAAAAATCCACTCTACCATTACACTGTACATATCTGTGAGGCACTATTCCTATATGCACTTCCATGCACCATTCACACTCTCATTCAAACTCCTACTCTCTGTTTTTCTTTTCCGAGTCTTTCTACCTCATTATAATTTTAACCTGGTGCCCAATCCTCATTTCCCAATAGGAAAACCTACCCTAAAAAGTGAGAAAAAGTCAGGACAGAAGAAAAGGCAGCTGATGAGACTCAATTGGCCACAAATTTCTATATTTGTCTTGCCTTGGAGTCAAGGAAGTAACGAGTAACAGAAGGAGTTGGGGAGGGAAAGAGGAGCGTGTAAGCGAGAGACACATAACATGCTTAAATGGTCCTAATTAAGGATCAAGCAATGACTCATCCTCTGTATGTGTGTGTGGGTGTGTGCAAATATCTACGAGTTTGTCCTTGTATGTGTCAAATTAGTATCAGCATGACTGGAGGAGGTGTGCTACAGAATGTGGGTCGCTGTCTTCGCACCCCCCCAACACCCAAAAAACCCCCAAATGAATAGAAACACCTAAACACCATTATCATGGCACCTGTTAAAGCAGACAGAAGACATCAGATTTATGAAAGCAACATGACTCAACAGGCCACAGAACAAAAGGTCACAGGGTACAGTACATTAAAAGGTCAAAGCTTCTCTCATATTTTACTTTTTCAGTCACGTTGTGACATCAACATACCCTGCCACTTCTGACCTACTCATAGTAGTTAATTTGAAAGATGGTCAGTCAAGCTTTTAGCATTGACTGAATACAGTCATCAGGTTAAATGAGGTGGCAAGACCTAGAATTCTGAATTTAATTAGGAAAAGACAATTATGAATATGTTTTTTTTTTAAAGAATGATGGTATGTATAGGGTAATGGCAGAAATGTGCGGTGAAATATTTTAATCCATATCCTTCAGTGCATCTGCATAGATTTGGGGCAGGTTATTTAATAATCGTTTGTAAATCGGTAGCAACTGGGTAGCTTAGTGCAGTGTTTTGCAACCAGTGGCTGTGGCACATTAGTGTGCCATGAGAAGTCATCAGGTGTGCTGTTGCAAATGATCCAATTTCACCTGATTGGTTCTGTAAGCCCACAGTGTGATACAGATCCACTGCACACACCAATGATCCAGTCTGTAACTACAGTCTCCTACTTCCATTTGCAAATAAAAATAAAAGTGAACTGGCCCCAATGTGGTGCACTCTGTTGATAAAATCCCCTCAGTAGTGATGCATAGATTAGTGGGTTACCCACGACCCCCAGGTATCTGGTTGGGGCAGAGGATATACCTCTCATTTTATACAACCTCAGTCCGGGGCGTCAGTCTGAGGTATCGCTGGTGCACCCCTCTGAGCTTTCTTGCTCCAAATGTCCCGCAAAAATGTCACCTGTGCCCCCCTGATGTTGAGGAAGAATATGAGCTTTGTGTTCAACTAAACAGGCCCGTGTTTCACACTAAGTAAAGTGAGACTAGATTTACATTATATTTCAATAAATATATTTTTTGTTACATTTTTGTTTGGTGGTGTGCCTTTGGATTTATCTGATATCAAATATGTGCCGTAGCGAAAGAAAGGTTGGGAAACACTGGCTTAGTGGTGTACGCCACTGACTTTGATGCGTAAGATGGCCGGTTCGAGACCCAGGTGGACCCTTTGGAAAGGTCCTTTATGCTATGTAGCCACAAGGGGGCACAAGGCTCATGGTGCCGGTCCCAAGGCCAGTTGTGTCAGGAAGGGCATCCACTGTAAAAACCTGTGCCAAATCAACATGCGAATGTGATTCACATGTCCTGATCTTCATCTCCTGATTCACTGTGGGGACCCCTGAAGGGAAAAATCGAAAGAAACGTACTATTTAATAATCGTTTGTAGGCTTGACAGGCTTCCTTGCCTAAGCTGCATACTACTGTGATTTGAGGAGCATGTCTGTTTAACATGTTCTCTCATGACATTTGTGGTATGTTTCTAATAGGCAGAAGAACAACATGATCAGAATGATGATAGGTTGTTATATTCAGGCAGACCCAGCGGTAAAGTTGTTGATTGCAACTGAATTGAATTAATACCGTTTTCTTCAGCCTCTCCAATAGTGGCCACTAAAGTCACTAAAGGTCCTTTTGGAGCCAGTGTTTGGATTGTTCATTCCTTTTCCTTTTAAATCTATGCTCCACATGGGAACAGTAACGTCTATAAATGCTTAAATCCAGCAGCTATAAAACAGAAAAAAGATCTAGTCTGCAATGATTTCAAAAAGATTATATTACATTTTTGCAGGTAGATCCCCCTAAATCCCTTTAAACCATGTGCAGCCACAACCTCTAAAACTAAAAATGCTTGAAATTATTTTTCCCACTTGCAACCTTAAAGCTTAAAATTTTAAACAGCATTGGTTTTGCTCTTCTGAATCCTTGGCTTCCAACTCATGTCATGTGTGAAGATAGTATTTTGCTTGTGTTGAATAGTTGGTTCCTTTTTGCATTCAGCCATCTAACTGTAAATCTCATACATAAAATCCAGTAAACCTGTCACACCAACCAATGCAAACATAAATATGTCACCTTGATAGTTTTCTTCTTCCACTGTCAATCAGTTAGAATACAAATACTGGAATGCAGGGGTCAAGTCAATTCAATTTAAATAACCCACAGCATTTTTTTTTTTTTATTTACATTTTGAGTTAAGAAAAAAAATGTGCATAACAGGATGTAAATCTGTAGCAAAGAGAGAGAGAAGATAGAGAAAGAACATAGTTATTTTAATAAAAAATTTGACTGGAGCATCTAATGCTTCACAAATATCAGTGAATGACGACTGGGTGGACTTTTATCACATCTGTTTGGTCACAGGTTTAATTAAACACGGAACCATGAAGGCAACTTTTAAACCCTTTTAAACAGTTTCATGTATAAATCTGTATAAATCAATAAAAATCCATTTACTACAGTATAGTACAAAGAAACTTCTCACGTTAACAGATACTATTCTTATCTCTTTGAGCCCTCCAAACTTCCAAGACACTTGCTGCTGTTCCCACCACTGATCATGCCATGTACTCATATTCTTTCCACACGGCATAACATGATGTCATTCATGCACATCCTCATCCTGGAGCCATACCTGCAGCAACTGTTGTTTCCTGACGTTCCCACCACTGTCTCTGTTATCGCTCCACCACAGGGTTGAACACTCTGGCAGTTCATGTTTATCATGTTGACATGTTTTTTTGTGGCTATTCGTGCATGAACACACCTTACCTCCGATCACTTCAATTGTCTCCACACTGTCTTGCTGTTTGCTCAGAAATATGCTATCTACTGCTCCATGCCCACAACGTCAGCCCTACTGATTTAACCAGTCATCAGTGAGGTAACACCACAGGAACCAAAACCCACAGGCCAGAGAACTCATGTAAATATCATATTAGCTTATTTTATACTGTGTTCTTGCTGTTTTGGCTTTATTATGTACAGCTGAGGGTGATATTTGTTTGCCAGGTTCAAACTGTGAAGCGGCAGCGGTGTGTGATGTGGAAAAAAGCACAATATTCACATAATAAAAAAAGTGAAGTAATGAGGAAAAAAAGAAGGGGGAAAAAAAAGCATAAGCATTGTCCGGCTAATGTTTATAGCCCCTCAGATAGAAGTATTACAACCTCCTTGACATCTCATGTACTATAGCCTAAGAATAATCCCTTCTGTATGGGCTGCTCTAAAGTCGAGGTCACAGTGTCACTGCTAATCTACAACACAAGGCCTTATGGCTCCTGGATTCAATTACTGCAGCTACTTCATCTTTTACGTATGCTCTGATTAATGAAACTGCTGTGACTGGAGGGTCAGTGAAGGTCATGCAGTAGACACAGAGTTAAAAACCATGCACCTGTACCCACGCGCTGTATACAAAACACTTAATACCCTGAGTCATTTAAGTGAATTACAAAAAGGGACACTCAAGGTGCCTCATTTATTCATGTGGCCTTTATCTGAACTCACATAAACAAATGACTTTTAATCTTTCATGTGTGCATAGAATGCACTCTCATTTAAGCAGTTTTCACCTGGGTGAGAAGAACAGCGAAAGATAATACGTTTTTACTTACTTTTCTCTTGGTTCAATCTTGAGCCAGAGAATAAGAACACATTCATGGACGAAGCCTATTATGTTCCCTCTCTCAGTGTCTATTCACTTTCACCACCACCTCAAGGTAATGTGCGTGTCACTGCCTGCATCCTCCTCAGCTGCTTCACACCTTCCTTTGCACTTCATATAATTTTCTTCCTCCTCTGTTCGCCCTCAGTCCCCTTTCTCTGTGTTTACTTTTATCGCCCTCCCCTCTCTCCCTTCCGTCTAAGACAGGTGCAGGATTAAAAAGCATTAGCCACTCCTCGACACATGTCAAAGAGCTGATCAGTGGTTGAGGAAGCTGGAGTCAATGGTGCCAGTCATTTTATTGATTTTCTTCATCTTCAAGTTTGACATTGTCTGCTGTCTTCAGGGTATATTACCTAATACGTTAAGGGGGAAAGAAAATGTCTTGTGTATTACCACTTATGTTATTGTGGGGATACAGTGGATAAACCAGTATACCCGTTTTAATTTCCCCACCTTTACTTTTTATGTTCAGGCACAACAGACAGACAGCAAACTATACAATGTTGTTTGGCAATGTTTTGGAGTGTATTGAAGGGAGACCCCTTTTAACCGTGAGTACTGTTCTTACTAAAGGTTAGAACTTTACAACACATTTACATACAACTTTAAAAGGTTTTATGTTGTATTAAAAAACTTCATGCAAAATTATCATTGGCATATTTAGAATAAAAAGCGAGGTATGCCAAAGTTATCAATGTATGAACTGAATGCATTTACACTGATGAGTCAATGAATTTATGTGTCCACTAGAGAAAGTGATGAGTCTCTCTGTCAGTGTCTCATGGAAATGGAAACTAGTGCAATAAAGGTTTTGACCAAAGCATCAGAAAGAGATAAGATGGGAGAAGAAATGCTGAGAAACATCTTTTAGACATTTTTAGAAAGTGTCAAAGGGATAAACTATAGAAACACTGTTGTTTTCACTACTGGACAATGAAGTTCTAAATGAAAAGAATAGACTTTGATGCTGAAATCCCAGCGTTTCTTCTACGTGGGTGGGTTTCATTATGAAGCATTATAAAGATATAGTTATATAGATGAAGTTATTATGTGATGTTATTATGTTTTTGCTGTTGTTGATAGATGGTTCAGATTAAACTATGACACTTCTGACCTTATTTGGACGATTCCAAACAGATCTTTAGTTTAGCAGGAAACCAGGGGTAATCTATGGCTATTCCCTGTCTAAAACAGAGCTTAGCTAACAGAGCTACAATGTAAACTATTGGCCCACTATGCATTTTTAGTTGAAGAACAAAACTTGATGGCACCATACCTCAGATGTGTGTAAACAATCAGTTTTATACTTTACTTAGTGAGTAATGCAGTCTGCGAATACAAAGCATTTGTTTTTTTTGTTAGTTTTTTAGTCTTAAATACATTCTGTAATACAATAACTGCATACACCCCCTTTAATGTCTTTGTGATATTGTGTATACAGAAAAACAAGAAAAAGGGTTTCAGTGAGTTTGTGGTAAAAATTAATTTGAAGTATGCCTTTTGTTCATAGAACCATCTTATATTTTGCTATGAGTAGCAAGTAATCTAAATGTTGCTGGAATATCTATATATTTGTCTCTTATTTTGCTTTGACTATGGTGCAATTTGTAAAATAAAACTGATTACATTCTACAAAATTCAACACTAATCAGAACCTTTTTTATATACACGATGAACATGATGAAATCAAAACATAATTTATATTGTATGCATACCTAACAGTAGCACACGTATATGTAAATAAATAACCAGTGAGATATTGTAAAGCAGCTAGAATGTAAAAAAAAAAAAATAGTGTTATATTTTGTTGGTTGTAGTGTTTAGTATGCCTGGACTCGTGCAATGAGAATGTGCATCAGCTGCTTGTTACCGCAACTGCTTACGTAAACCCATGATACATTAAGTAATTTTGCAATGTATGCTCATAATTGTTTATATAACCTACTGTATGCCCTTTTACTCCCTGGCCAGGTGCTCTGTTTGGCCTGAACAGAATGTGTGTCACAGTAATCCAGGTCAATTTGCATCTCTTTCCACTTATCAGAGTAGCCCATGTGTGGTTGAGTATATCACGAAAGCACCGTGCATGTGCAGAGCTGAGACGCAGAGCTACTATAGTGTGTGAACATGCTGGCTCCATCCAACATATTCACATCCTTTCAATGTCAGTGTATTGTCTACAGTCATTTATTTTGTTTACACACAGTCAGAGCTGTCCCTTAGATATTTTTCTCCACTTCTCAGTGAAGATGGTACAAAATGGCAGCAGGCGACACCTTTCACAACATCAAATACGATGACTAGAAGAGTAACTATGGGGAGAGAATGAACACATCTTGTCACCAAGGGTGGCGTTAAAATGTTTAGGGACCTCACAACTGTGGTCTGATGATGGGACTTGACAGGTGCCAATAGTGATGTCGCAAAGTGAAGTGAAAACCTGTAAAATGCCCCAAAAAATAGCTTCTGGGAACAAGAGATCAGAATGCAATAGTCATCAAGAAAAAAGAGGAGGCTTTCTTTCAGGTATTTTAGCAGTATTTCATTTACTGTACATTCACTGTATCAATCATATATACATCTGCCATATAGAATCAATTCCCATATCTAAAATTGCATTATAATATTGTGGAGCCAATTTGATTCCTACAGCACACTAACATGGTGATCACCGTTCCATGGAAAATCACATGCAGGCACAGCAGGATTAGCTGCAGGATTGCCCAGACAGCACAAAAACACTACAGGGGGAGATTACGCATATCTATCCACCACACTTCTTGCTTCTTGTTTTTGTGTGTATGAGTGTGTGTTAAGAGGAAAAAGAAAAAAAAAAAACCCAAAAGCTTCTGGTTACATGTGGTCCACATCCCACATGTCAAGTCGTTCAAACCCAACTGCTCTTTCTCTTTTTACTTTCTTGTCAGGCTACCATTGATTCCCAAAGGAAGCGTGATGTGAGGAAAATTGATAAACTCCTTGACTGACTTATAGGTAATCAAATCATGCAGTAGTCCCTTAAGCAACAAATGAGGAAATAAAGGATACGTGCACTACATACACATATACTGTATGATATAATTACACAGTGCAGGCCAGCTGTGTTGTTTTTTGTTGTTTGTTATTTACTGATGTCATCCAGATAGGCACACATTCATAGTAGACTACAATATGAGGTGAATACAACAGTTCATCTAATTACTTTGCTATCGCTTCTGTTAAGTACACAATAAATGCTAGTGTGTTGCCGTTCTAGACTTTGCAATATGCTGTTTAGGACTGTAATAAACCTCATTTTGGAGTATGATAAATCTAGCACTCTTTATACATCTTCCTCAATTGTATGTTATAACGAGTCTTGATTTAATTTGCGCTTATTGGTGCTCCCCTTTGGATGCTGATATTAGTTCTAGCTGTTCGGATGATGAATTTAAATTAGGGATGGTACATTACCATCATATGGATATTCAGACGCTTGTATGACGACTGGGCGTCCCTTTGCCTTCCCAGCCCCTTTTATATGAGTCCAGGCATAGGATGACAAAGGGAAGTCCATTGGTCACATGACTAGATGACAGAGAAGCAGTGAAGAAGTCAATTTCTACATCCTGCCCTGAGGGACATTTCTTAAATCCCTGAAGCCAGAAGGTGTTAGGATTAAAGTGATTGTGATAACACTTTTTCTAGTGATATTTCTTATACCTTTTAAGTGTCTCCATCAGGTGAAGCCGAGAACCAGGCCGAGAATGAACAGACACAGGAAAAGTCAAAGCTGCTTTATGCAGAGTGAAATCATTTAAGAGGTGCGGAAAGGAATGTAAGCCATAACATTTTGTGCCGATACATTTAAACACACTGTAAATGTTATGCTAATGATGATAACATTAGTTATGTGATAATGTTTGGATGAATGTATAGAAGTTGACAAAGGAAAAGCTCATGGAGGTGGTCTCTGCACTGTCTGATGAGTATGAACATGATGAAAATGTGCTATTGTCCTCACAGTCACCAGATCTAAAACTAATTGAACTCATGTAGGAGATTTTGACAGAAATCACTGTTTATTTATTTTGTTTATTTGCACAGTTACATACAGTATGTAACATAGATTGATATTGACGTGTTTATAGCCTACGTTATTTGAGAGGTGAAGTCCTACCCTCTGTGTACCGCACCCCATGAAAACCTTTTTCAGAAAAAATGGGACTGGTGGTCAATACAGTGAGACATTATTTTTATTCTGTTGAAACTGCACTTTCAACTGCATAGATGTTTGTTTTTTTTGTTTTTTTTTAATATAATAAGTTAAGAACGTTGTGGTTTGTTGGGGTATAGTGAAATAACACCTGGTTTTGTGTTAAACAGCTCAGATTGCATCTCTCATCTTATGTGGTGATGCAAACAAACCGTACCCTGACATGTTTCACCTTGTTCTGTGAGAGGGAGGTGAAAAAACACAATAACAGATGGAAAGTATTACACGTCTGATCATGTTGAAGCTGCAAAAACATCTTCACCGACTCTGAATTGATTGTGAAGAGACTGTCTCCCTCACTGATCAGTTATGATGGTGTCACGTAATGATGACATCACTCTGCAACTTTCTTAATTTGTACAGTTAGAATTTACATTAACGTGTCATATGTGTAAATGATGGCATCATTGAAATAGGATTAAAAATGACTTATCTCTTGCAGTTGACTGTACTGCAGTAAAACGACAACAAAACAAGAAGCGGTAAATTATTCATGATAACATGACTGGTTCCTCTTTGAGAACAGATTAGATGTTGTGTAAACTGATTCCAGTGAGGATCCAGTTGTTTTTGTTGTTGTTGTTGTTGATGGTGACCTACACATGTTGAGTCCACAGATATAGAAGTTTACACATTGCTGTTTCCATTAGATGATGGTTGCATTATTGATCTGGAAACTCTAAGAGGAACAGCATGAACGTGCAGGCATTTACAGATGAGCTTTAAACTCAAATTCAATTTTTGAGGAACATGATGATGTATTCTTATTGGCTTTCAGTCTGAAATCTTAATAGCTGAATTGCATTTCATCATAAGAGGTTGATTGTTGCAGATCCTTGTTATAACCAGGACGTGTAAGTGTGTAAAAAGCCTGCACAACCTGCATGAAACTATCTGCTGCATGAAATGTGGACAATCTCGAATGGGTCTAAATGTATGCAAGTTTGCATTTACCATCTTGAGCAACTTTTTAACAAGCTTTTCAAATTTTAGATTGGACTCAGGGTATTTTGCCTCTAAAACCTACTCTCTACCATTACAAGCCTTAGGTGCAGCACCCGAGCCAAACGGAGCAATGCCCGGAGCCAAATTGTTATAAAGTCACAGTGAAAGCCATCAACTAAATAACTTATCCCTAATCTAATGGCTGGACTTGGTCTCCAGTACAGTTTTCTCTTTTTATTTTTTATGTATTACCTCTTATCATAACTTAAAATCATGTGAAATTATATATTTTTATTGAAAAATGTCCGTTTTAATTATTAGGACTCCAAAACTCCACAGCTCTGTCGAAGTTTTTCACTAACTGAGGAATAATTGTGGAAAACTATTAGTCTAACTATATATGACAATGAATACAGGTTTTTTTCTTTTTTTGGGTGGAGAACCCCAGATCGCACATCACCTAAAACACCTAAGACTGTTGTAGTGGTAGACAAGACTCTCCATCAAAACAACAATTGAGGGATGGGTGTTTTAAGAGAATGGAGAGGTCACAGACTTGAAGAATAAACGCCCAAGTGCACTGAAGCGGCATCATCTAGTAGCCCAACACCTTAAAGACACTTTCAGCTCTCTTTTCCTTTTATTTGTCATTGTTTGGTATTTGGTAACACTTACTTCCTGACACTTTGAGTTTTCATGGCATCTAAATGTGTGCATTTATGTCAAACAAACCCTTGGGAAATGATTATAAAATGTTTTTATGTTGACAACAAAAGAAGGTAATGACAAATAAATCATAGCCGAAAACAAAACCCCTCTGACTCAGGTTTTTTTTTTTTCCATCTCTGACAAATTCTAAACAATGCTGTGGGAGGCTATTGGGTAATGTATTTAAAGGGTATCAGGGAGGCTAGGGTGCGTGAGACAGAAACAGAAATGTATTTTGTGTTCATCGAAATCCATTTGGTTTTCTAGCTAAGGTATAATGTGTAATTTCAAAATGAGGAAATGCAATGTGACAACAGCTGAGTAGCAGAAGATCACAGACACAAATATGTGCAAGTGAAGACAAAAATACACATGAATACAGACAGTGGCTATAAACACTATAATGTGCTTTTTAATGCTTATTTCTTAATGAAAATGAAGAAAGCTGCAGGGAAATACAGCATGAAAATCTGGTCATTACTTTGTAAAAATCTGAAGTTCTTTAAAGGTCAACTTCTATCATTATTTCATTCCTACTGCTGTGTCACCACTATGGTTGAATGCATTGTGCGTCATTT
>JAPSES010000219.1:6873881-6938011 GCA_029822895.1 Maxillicosta whitleyi
TATATATATAATTTTTTTTTGTGTGTGTTAGAGCATTTAATTAACAGGTTGTAATTGGGGTGTAAAGCAGAGCCCTGCGCCGTACTAGTTTCTTCATCCCGTTCCTGCTTGTATCCACGGAATTTCTGACCATTATCGCCCGCAACCGTGGAGTGTGTGTTACACTCCCACCCGCGCAATATATATGTCCACTCCCGCCCACTGCCCCGAAACTTTGATCACTTATTCCTGCACAATAATAGAGATGCATTAATTTTTTTGTCTTCTCTTGTCTCGCAAGAGAAAAGAACAGATGATCAGCCTATGCTTGTTTGAGGTTCTTTTCCACTTCATTTACCGGTATGCTCTCCATTCTATAGCTATGCGAAATCTCGATTCCCAGCAGGTCCCAGTCCCAATGCAGCCCCCCTAGTGTGAAGGGGATTTTAAGCAATATAGTACAAAAATGCTCCTTCTTTAATAAATGAACAGCTTTTTGAAAATGTGTTTTTTTTTTATTTAAAAAAGGTCTTAAAGAGATGGTTCAGGATTGTTGACATGAATCTGGATGACATTCCTGTCATCAGTGTAGTACATCCACAAAAAAGTCACACATCATAATCACTTGGTCCTACTTTCTCTCTCTTCATATCTCTGTGTGCTGCCAAAACATGACAGCTAGGCTACCTGTTTCACTGCTGAAAAAACTTGTTGACTAGTGCGCAACAGTCAGCAGCATGACAGCACACTGATAGGAAATGAGAGAAAGTAGAGCCAAGTGATTACAATGTGTGACTTTTTTGTGGACATTGGTTTGTGATGTAAATAAATCACTCTTTTGAACACATGCTGTTATTAGAAGAAAAACGTTTTATTTTAGTGACCCCCGCAAAACTTGCTGGACTACTTTCATTATGACCAAAACTGGACCAGAACTGGGCTCACAGGACACTGTCGGGGTCAGTGTGGATGTACTACACTGATGACTGGCATGTCATACAGATTCATATCAAAAATCCTGAACTATCCCTTTAAGATATGGATCTAGGATAAGTACAAGTGTGCATTTTAAAATGACTTTATTATTAAAGACCTCTGCATCAGACTGAAGCTGAACATCTATTCCGTTCTGATAACTTGTAGCTTGGTTTGCTGTTCTGGAGCTGTGCCCGTCAACCTGATGTAAACTCATCTGCCCATTAGGCACACGGTTGAGGCCAATCAACCATGAAAAAAGAGTTTCAGCACTTCATCTCTTTTCTGTGGCCAGTATTAATCGTCTCTGCTTCACTTGTTCGGTAGGACACATTCTGATGAAAATGTAACTATAACATAACATTGATTCCCCAGATTTGAATGAGTCAGCATGTACTCTGGAGTCTCATGTGGTTCTGCCAGCTGTCCAGCACACTTTGAAGGATTGTTTATCACAGATTGAATTGGCTTACTCAGCATCTCAGTTAATAAGCTGTCAACAGCAATTTACAGACTCTGGAACACTGTGGCAACCATGTGGTGTGTTTTACATACACACTCACGTAAGCAGTAAAGCATGTATGCATCCTGTTTGTAACAGTTTTTACATTGTCCTAATTGCACAGCTTCATATACTTACGTCCTTGCCAACAAGATCTTCCTGATTTTCCACGATACCCCATGGAGCTATCCCAATCGTGCAGATCTTCCCCCTTGACTTAGATGCATGGTCTTTCAGTGCATCCCCCACATGGCGAATCACCCCTGTGTGTGCACATGTCAGAGTGTTTGAAGGAAGGACAGAGAAACATATGAGAAAACATTTCACTCAGAGCAGATGTCACAATCGATACATAGTTTGGACTTGTATAATGATACTCTGCTGTGAAAGATAAACAGATTCTATTAGACACGGGGGCAACAACATGTGGATGCACATGCGCACGAGCTGCTTCAAACATGGACAGGTTGTCAGTTGAGACCTCTGGTTTTTATCACCATGGGAGCAGGCGTAAGACCTGGAGGCCAGCTCATCTCATCTCATCTCATCTCTCCTGCTGCTATCCATTCTTTCAGTATCTCCACCTTTAACTATCCCCTCCAATCCATCCCTCCATCCATTATTCAGGCCTCCCTCTTGCTCCTTTTGCCTCTGCACCCATTCTGTCACTAAATCTTACTTTCTATTCTTTTCTGCATTCAAGTGTGTGCACTCCTGCACTGTATCATTTCTTCCCATCTGTTCATATCTCTCGTATTAAACATTATTTATCCCTTGTTTTTTTTCTCATACCAAACCAGATCAGCTTAATCAAGTCTCTAAAAATGTTTCTGTTTTTGTGACCTAGAAACAATAGAGAATAAACACTGCACTACCACAATGCAGGGAAAGTAGAACAGTTTTCATAGGCTTCATATGTCAAAACTACTGAGACTGTGTGACCAAAGGTAAAGTCAAAGAAAACTAATGAGTATACTGTAGCTTAACAAATAAAAATAATTATGTTGCACAAGTGAATTCTGTTGGTTTTAGCTCTTCAGACTCTCTACAAATAGTACTGTACTTGGTGGCTTTCCAAAGTCAGAAATCCCATGTTCAGGTAGGGACACTACTTTCCTTATGCATGATACTTCATATTTATGCATTATTCATACACTGTCAATATGTCAGTTAACATTCCAGTTTCCCCTTATATTCAATTCAGTCAACATGCTTCTGCCACAACCAGTGTTGGCCAACGGTCTTTGGTGCAGAGCTCAAAAGTGTTTCTTTCTCCACTCTGTTTTTGGATTGCATCAATATCTGCAGCTTTTACCATCTCCTCTCCTTTCTATGTTTATCACACCCAAACCCAAAATGTAACAACACAGATTCAATGTACTAAGCTCCTCACAAATACTGCTTCAAGTCAATATCATCCAACATTTCAGCTGCAAATCCTACATCAAGAAGAAATACGTTAACTCACCAAAGACTTTGGTGAGTTTACTTTGACAAGTGTCTCGGTTGGGGAAAACCCTAATGCATAGGGTCTTCAGGGGCTTACTGCTCTTTGATACAGTACAAGTACAATCTCAGGATTGAAGTCCAAAGGAGAGGAGCATACTTCTTATTTTCATTCAGTATCTATAAAGTAATAACTGGGGGCTTTCCCTTCACCACTTTATGAGTATATGTAAGTGCATTTAAGTGCTCCTAAATTACTTAAAATATCTCACTGATCAAGTGGCTCTGCTTTCGAACTGGTCTATAGGGTTTCATAAATGGTTATTTAATGGAATATGAACAGAACATGACAGAACACACTCATCATACTGCACATATACAGATAGGTGAGAAATTATGTATGTGTTGGGTCAAATAACAGTGTGTCTTGGCATTGATTCTTTAAGTCAGAAACTTACTGGAAGGATGAAATTCATGGTTCCAGACCATTGTCATGTAGTGTTTTATGATGGTAATGAGGAGTGTTGTCTGGCACACCAGTCCAAAATAGTAGTGTCACCCCAAAAATATTCCCTCCCATCATGTTTTTCTGTTTCATTTGTCACTCATCCATAAATGGTAGAGGCAGAGCTGTACAACAATTCAATATTTCACAGATGAGAGATATGCTGACAAGCTCTATGTGTGAACTTTACCTGTGTTGACCCCTCCTGTAAAGATCCATGCTCCTGTTGTCATGGCAGCTTTGATGAGCCCTTTGCCAAAGACCTGCTTGAGTTTGGGCTGTAATTCAAAGTTCTGCAGGCCCCCGTGGACTGATATGAGCAGCTTTGGCAGATCCAGCTGCCACTCCTTGGTCATCAGGTGGAGCAGCAGGTCAGGCTTGGTGTCATAAGATACTCGCACATACTGCAAACAGCAGGACATGTGTGAGTTCCGTGCTGTGACACAACACGGTGAAGGTGAATGCAACAAAAACACTGCATGTGAATGAATGACACGGTTATCATATGGAACAGAATTTGACTCATCAGATCTGTGTTGCAGACCTGCCAGAGTGTATGGCAAATTTTCAAGTTACATAAGGTACTGAGCAGATGTTTGTTATGATTGGAGAAACACATGCATTATAGAGCATCTGCTTATCTATCTAATTCACCCTCAGACACCCAACCTGACATGTGTCTGGCTGAATAATTCAACACTGAGAATATATCAGACATAATTCAGCCATAATAATCTGAATTCCCTGAATGATACAGTTTGTGTGATCTCAGTCTCTCATCACGGTTGGTCATGATGTGAATACCAACTCAAATTAAACTAGTTTTGGGATCGATTGACTGTTGACCTGGTGTTGTTCACAAATACGTACATCAATAGCATTATAACTATGCTTGTTTGTTTAATCCCACTGGCATTAAACAGGTTTCACTTTAATTATTCTGAACTACTGTGCTGCAGCAATGTAACTTCAATAGCAGGATTTTAGAGTCATTTTCATTCATCCCACTGGGGTGTCACTGAGGACTTACCAACCAGTTCCTTCCATCTGAGACTATACTCTATGAGGATTGATTAAGGGACTGGGTTTCTGGAAATTAAATAGATAAATTAACCAAAAAATAAGTCAAACAGCAGTTTAGTTACTATTTTCATAGCACTTACAACTTTCCTTCTTTGTATTTTACTTATCATCACTGTGGGACAGAAAACTCTTATGTCGAAAACTGTTATTTTTCATGAAACTGGAAAAATGACATCTTCAAAATAAATGCATGGAGTTAATTGATGTAGTCACAAGCTGTTTTTTTATCACTTTTTATTGGTTAAATATTTCTAAAAGTGTCAGGCCAATGTGAAGACTGATCAATAGAATCGTTTTATGACAACAACAAAAAAGACCAAGAATGGACTTATGAGGTTTCTGCCCAACGGCAACGAAAGGTATTCTCTGTCCCTGCATTTGTCTTTGTATTGTTGCACATCCAAAACCTTAAACTACACTTTGAGGATTATCTGTACTTGCTGCCCTGCGATGTTGACTATAACCCCAAGCGAGGTTAGTACAGGACACTGACAATATGCATCACTGTAAATGCAAGAGAGCGTCACCATGGCTTTGTTGGAGTGTCCTCCTCCCTGGAACTCAATGGTGCCGAAGGCATCAGTGGGGCTGAGCTGTGTGTGTTTGCTGATTGACCACTTCTCCGACAGGCTGTCATTTTTGGCCAGACGCTCTGCCTTGTCGTTTTGACTTGATGGGATGCCCGGGGGCAAGCCCACATGTTGACCTATCAGACGACCACAACAGCACCTGGATGAGAGGAGACAGTACAGGTAAAAGTAAGATTGCTTTATTAAACTATCCTTTAGTGGGAATAATTCAGGTCCTGAAGAGGTGAAGCATGAAGAGGGCCTATCATCAAGAAAACAGGAGGAGAGGCTGAAAGACTGTGTGACTGAGGGGAGGGAATAGAGAGTGTGAGAGCTGCCATTACTGTGTGCCTGGCGGTAAGAGGTGAGAAAGGCTCAAGTGACAGGCTGTCATCTGACAAGCTGTTTAATCTTCTGATTGGGGGAAAAAAGAAGAAGAGAGGGATCTGTAGGGCACTGCAATCCTTACTGGCTCTGTCTTTTCATCGTATCATATTTAAAAACCTCTGTCTCTCGTTCTCCCTCTGGGCAGCAAGAAGTTAGCAGAATGACAGTAATATGGATTGTAGTATTTCAACACAAGTACATACTTATTCAGATGTAGTGAATACAGCTTTCAAATTCTATGATTTAACCTTGCAGGATGGAGTGGAAGCCCTGAGAGGAGGGGAGTGAGAAGGCTTTGATCATCACTTCATGTTTCCATCATTTTTACCAAAGGTACTATGCCTCGGTCTGCCTTGTGTGTCAACACAACTGTTTAAAAAGAAAAAAGCCGATTTGATCTTGAGGAACATCACTTTTCCTTCCTCCTGCTTCTGGCTTTCAACCGCTGCCTTCCATTAAAGTTAATTATGTTTAGCTAAACAAGCACCGGTAGTTCCTGGGTGCATGAGTGTATATGACGGCCGACGCTGTAAGAAATAGATATCACTATCTGAATTTGTCACCCCGAGGAACAACATTAGCTGTAACATCACTGCAACAGTGACTTCACAGAGCAGAGGAACACAAGAGCAGAGATAGCTACTGTTTTTCTGAGGTACTCTTATCATCAAGTTTAAGTTATAGTTCTATCATGACAACGTAAAAGTAAGAATCTGCAAAAACATGGTTCATTACACCTCTCTGACCTATAGATCCCTGCACATTCAATTCAATTTAAGTGAATAACCTTTTAGAATGTAACTCACTTTATGAAGCTGTGTGGTTGTCAGTGTCAGAAATGTCACCACATTGTTGAAATTTACATTTGTTCTGGTGTTCTGAAAATGTATAATGGAAGTATTTTGACTCATTAGTGTGTAACCTCTACCTGTGATGCAAATAGAGGCCAAAGTGATATTACTCTGAGGCATGTTTTAAAAGGCCACTGGAGAAACACAGCTCTTAATCTAGTGTGTGAGAAGTAGATCAGCTAAGGTTTTGTTTTCACATTCTTTTCAATCATCTGTTTCATAATAAAAGATATAATCTGTGTTTTCAATAAAGAAAAACTTTTAACAGTGACTGAAAACTTCCTCCTGAGAAATTTGTTTGTCTCTGTTTAATTTGTTACTCACCTATGGGGGTCTTTGGCGCTCACTATGATATGAACACATTCTCTCTTGCTGAATGCTCTTTCTATCCACGATTTCTGTGCCTGTAAGAAGAAAGAGGAGAAGAACTCAGTCAGTCTTTGTCAGACAGAGGCATTTCTATCATCGACTTCCTTTGCAAAACCAGATGTTCTTTTCCTTGTTGTTCAAAACAGTCAAATTTGTTGCCATCAGAGATGCATCTACCAGTCTTTTCCTCTAAAAGCTGTCGTCCAGTTTTTGCACTAAATGTTAGGCACAGCATCTCCAAGGTTAGAAAAATTAAAAATTAAAAAACTATACTAAAATATGCAATTGCACCAAATAAAAAAAAAATCCAAGCACTTTAGAAATGGCACTGACACAGTCCCTCACACATAATTCACACACTGAAAACATTCTGACAGAAATGTTTTATGCTACTTAGTGACTCCAGCCTAAACCGGATGAGGTGATGAGCTACAAAAGAGAAAGCGGATGTTAAATGCACTGAAGCAGTAAATTATGTCAGAATTCCAGGCCTTAGGTACCATAATATGCTGTCAGCTGGGTGTGTAAACCCCTACTGCACCTATTGTGTAAGACAAAGTCTCCACATGTACCTCTAGATGTGTGTGTTTTGTTATCTTGGACTGTAAAAGGTATAAAAAAGGAAGTCATCAACATAATCCACGCAGTGGGATGAAGTATGTGTCCGACTGCGGTTCTCTACAGTCACATCTGTCATGGGTCTGAGTGACTGAAGCCAATTATCCTGCGACGGTTACATCCAGGATAAGGAGATAGAACCACAGAGCTTAGAATGAGATACATTGGCAGCACAGGATTAAAGACTGATAAACATCTGCATGGATGTCTCTGTGGATGGACACATGAATCCTTGTTACTGAACATAAATAAGACAAGAAGCGATATCCTGTACTGTAGAAATCCTTCTTAAGCCTAATAGGACAGGGCACTGTATCCTAAGCTTTTTCAGTAAAAAAACAACAAAAAAAACCCCAAAAAGAACTCTGCTTCTATTTAAAAGATCTATGACTATGGTTTATCAGTGACTAGACATTTGTAAGGAGCCTGAATGGTCACTGGCACAGTTTAGAATAGAATAGAATAGAATATCTTTATTGTCACTGTAAAAAGTACAACTAAATTTAAAAGTGCCATCCAATCTGTACATCACATAAAAAAAAAAAATCTACTACATACAAATAAAAGCAGCTAAAATAAAAAATTGAACACAACCTATCACTCACACACAATCATTCATTCTGTTATTGCACTGATCCCTTAACATACATGTTGCATTAGATGTGTTTACATTTATAAGTAAGAAACAATGATGCATCTTCACTAGTAATAAGGACAGGCTTAAGCTAGCTAGAATGTCACATTACTGTTCATTTATGAAATACAGTATATACACAACCACTTGCTTTATATATTATGCTACCACAGTGCTAAAAAAAAAAAGTATAAATGCTGTTTTATTGTTTCCTGTCCCTACTGTATATGTATTAAAAGCTTTTGTTATAGAAGAGGCAAGATGTAGTGTTTGCTCCTGGAAGATTCTGTTGGGTTTCTGTAAATTGGCCTCAGAGTCTGGTTTATTCCAGCTCCATAAGTAAAGTGTCATGAGATAACTTTTGTTATGATTTGGTGCTATATAAATACAATTTGATTTGATGTATGTGTATGTAAGAAATGTATATAATACCTTCACTGAAGTAGCATAAGTAGTAATCTTGATATAACATAGAGTGTCTCTTGACAGTAGCCTCTTTACTTTTATAAACATGTTTATTATTCGTATGAATTTTCTTGGTAATTTCTGTTCACACAATAAATACATTCCCTATAGATGTTTATGTGGTCACAACTGTTGCCATGTGGAAGAGTTGTGAGAGAAAGCCTGTTCAAAGCAGTTGTATGTTGCTTTTTGTAGAAATGAACTATGTGTGAAAGTCCAACTACTCAAAACAAAGTTCAAAGGTTGCACTTCCGGACCGGCTGCTGCCATTCCAGGAAGTGGGCTATATCTGTGTGATGTTTTGTGTTGACCGAGCAGATCATCAGACGTCCAGAACTGGACCAAATGTCCCAACAAGACAGTTGCAGACAACCAGGAGGACACACAGAGAACAGACCCCCAAACCCACAGCAGAGGAAACACAAAAGCCATGAAAACAAAAAGGACAGCATTTTTTTTTTCTGCTTTTCATTCTGGGAGAGCCGCCCTTGCTCTTCTCCCAGCCAGCAGAGCTAAGAGCTGCTTGTACAGGGCTTTCTCCATCAACATGACTACAACAACACACGCCGCATCCGCCTGACTGGCCCTGTCACACCACGACACGCCAAAACCCACCGCAACTGGCCACAAACAGGCTGAGCCCATACATGGGCACACTTACCCTCACACCAGACTTCCCACGATTAACCATTACTCTGGGGGGCTGGGGGGCTGCTTTTAGAGATCACCCTGGCCACGATGACTCAGCGGGCCACAACAACGCCGCCAGCCCCATTCTTTCTCTGACATGCTAAAACTATGTATTCATCCGCTTGCTCATCCGGGCACAAAGTAGATCCTTGCGGCGTTCACAGCAGAAGTTCAGGGATTACATTAGTATTGACAGGGCTGGTGGAAAAAATAGCAACACAGTATAAAAACTCATTGTGTTCTGTAGTTAAATGCCTAAAAGTGGAATCAGAATGTGCATGAGTGGTGTTTGCTTTGATTTGCTTTTTAAATCTGTCTTTTTTGATATAACAAACATATGGTATTCATATTTTCTCGTGCTCTCCGTCTCATACTGTTGCACCTCTCTGTCTTACCACTCTTTCCAAGATTACTTATGAGATTTGACATGGTATGATGAGATGGCACATGGCCTGCACTCCATTGTGTAATTAAGATTTATCACCAGGGTGCACTTGCAGGCACATAAACACACCAGACCTCGAGCAAAACAGCTTGTATGGAGCGTGTGTTTGCAACGATTGACTGTGTGCGGGAAGTGAGCAGCATCTGACAGCCTGTTAGGGGTCTTGACTCCATTATACTCAACCTGAGCCACCTCCACCCAATTTCTCCCCCTTCTTCTCTCTCCCAATCCTTTACCATTGTAACTCCTCTTTGTTATTGACACTGGCAGGGAGCTGAATTGAGAACCATATCCAATCAACAGCCTAATCTCTCTGCTCTCTCGCTCTTCCTCTACCTTTTTCTCCTTTCGTCTTAACAAACATGAATGACTCAGCCTTTATATGAGCGTAGCAGTAGCCTGTAGGTCTTTTACAGAAGAATGTCTTAACATTAAGCTTTCATTGTCTTAAAAACAATCTCGTCAAAGCTGCAAATTTCAACAACAGGATATAAGGTACAAAACACTGCGCCTTTGTTCTTCAGGTAACCCAGAAAGTTATAAAACTAAATATTCACCTTTTTCTCAGTCTCTATCTTTTGTTCTTTGAAAAAATTTTCTTCTAAAATTATTTCAGTTCAAAGCCAATCCCAGAAATATAATTTTGACTTCTAGACTGGTGCCCATAAAGTTGGAATAATTTTGTTTTTCAGACAGATTCCTATTTTTATTCCTATATATACAGCAATTCCGTTTGACAAGGTGCAATGATTACAATCTATCTATCTATCTATCTATCTATCAAGAATAAATCACATTGTCACAATCATTTCATGAGAAGAGGTCAAATAATTTGACTCCAACTTCATGGGCCACAGTGCATCTACATTTTTAGACAATAGTGACAGACACTAATGACATTTCTTTGACGATGACATTTACAAAACAGTACAGTGCACTTGTGTAACATATATATGATGGATATTCTATTCTTATTTTGAGTTGTATTTCTGTTACATTTCATGTGCTGTACAGTTTCAAATTATTGTTTATGTTCAATGAATCAGCTGATATTTATATTTTATCACATTGAAATATACTTGAAAGGTTCTTAATGAAATTATTCAGTCATTATAGCAGCAAATATGGAAAACAAAACTCATGACTAGAATTTAAAAGACAAGAATATTTATCTATACATATATATATATATATAAAGAATATATATATGGCCAGTGATCTAACAAAGTTTAGAGAAAACCTAGGGAGATAGTGTAATTATGTTTGAGCACTCACCTGTATTTTGTGATTGGCTGCATAGTTGTGGCCTTCCTTTCAAAAACAAAGTTGATAAAACTGTTAAAATCATGATCCTAAAAACTAAAAACCACTGAACGGGTCTTATCAAACCAAACCAGATCAGACTCCCACTCGGGCCGCTCTATTAGCAACACTGGGGTGTGTGTGTGTAGGTGTGTTCATGTGCGTGTGGCTGTGTGTGTTCATGGCGCAAAAGGTGGATACTGAGCCGTCCCTAAAACTGCTCTAAACAAGCTTCACACATCCCTCGCAGTCTCCTCCCCTCTCTGAGCTCCTGTCAGCCAAAATGGCATTGCAAATCGGATCGGGAACAAAATAAAAAGTAAAAAAAGCATAAAAACATATGTGGGAGGCTAGTTAATATACCTATTATGGCGCAGTAGTGTGGGCACCAGAAGTAAAAGTGTATGTGCAGAGAATTAAGTGCTGTCCTCCTCTTCTCAAAACCGTCTCACCTGTTTTGGAATCAAATTAAAGTTGGTCTGTCATGCTTTGTGTACGCAGATGTGTGTGTTACTAAGGAAAGAGTGTGTCATCTCCTTGAGGCAAATTTCTGTCAGAGATCAAGACCAAGTGGGGAGTCTGAATGGCAAGAGAGCCTTATTAGGTGAAGCACTATGACATCCATCTAGCTTGCTCACCATTTCTATTTTATCCTAAATGACATACACGCACACAGATACACACATGCACACACACACTTATGTATGTGAGCTCTGGGCACTTGCAATTGAAATGCTGATTTGTACAGTTCAAGGGTTTACCTCCCTTAATTCCCACCTTTTTCATCAAGAGGATTAACGGGCCTGAAGTAATATGGAGTAGGGTTTATTAGCATGAACAGTGGGAGAAAGTGGGCTGTAATCTGAACTGAATGAAGGTTAAGAATACACCAGCATGGAAAACACACAAAGAGAAGAGAATGTACTTTCCAAAAACTGTAATCCATTTTAATAGACAGACACAGTACACACACGCTACTCTCTCCTAGGAGACAACCCTTGTATATAAGACCAAAAGAAGTCCAAAAGAAAAAGAAAACAACTGCTTTTACAGATCTGCTGTAAGGGTTGCTGGATTCAGTACCACTGAGAATGCTAAGAGGAGTGCACCTGAGTCAATGCCGTTCAGATGCTGTAAGGCACCAGAAGCAGGTGCATGTGTGCTATAATAAACCACTCACAGACATAACACACCTACATACAAACACATCAACTGTGAAAGAAGAAGAAAAGCATTGTTTCATCAAGAGAAGTATTCGCACACTAATCCTCCCCTGTAACATGCTCACATACACAACTAACACCCTTTATTAATTACAAACGCTAATTATTAAATAAGTAGCAAATGCATTAGAAACATCTGTTTGTGAAACAGGCCCTTTTGGATTTCATTTTACACTTTTTTTTTTAGACTATAATGCATCCTATTCTTAACAAGGAGTCTGGGTATATTTAGATCATAACAGCAAATAGACTGTCAACTTTTTTTTTTGCAGGGACAACGCCAAATGCATTGTGTTCGGTGTAAATCCCAAAGTGCTGACAGCCCAGTTAAATGCTTTTATCTGCCTTGTAACAGCCAAGCATTTCTGACAATTTATTAATATCTAAGGCAGATCAGATCACTTTCCTGAGACAAATGACTTATTGCGTTCTGTTAAAACTGTTTATCTGTAATGTGTATGAAAATGATAACTCTAACCCCTAACCCTATCAACATGATCATATTAAGATTGCAGATTTACTGACACTGAACTACTTCCACACATAACATTAACCTGACTTAAAACACACTAGATGACAAGACACTTTTACTTGTCACATAAATGCTTTGAAAACAAGTGTGTTTGATAAAAAAATTTTTATCGCAGATGGTTGTTTGTAGACCTAGCTTCACTATTGGAACACGGATCCTTTTCAAGTTAATGTTTTATACATAAACAAATAAAAAAAATAATGCTCATTTCCTGTCAGAGATTAAATAACTAATAATATGGTAAACAATGTTAATCACATTTCTTCTATAAATGGTTATGTAATGCAAACACATGATTTTTTTATCTTACTGCAAGTAAATATTGGTTTACGCAGGTAAATGAAGTCCATGCAGTGTAATGAGCCAGTAATGGGCTTGATGGGTGCCCTCTACTCAAATTCACCATCTAATGGAGTGGATGAGCTATTCAGGAGAGGTTATTCAGTCTGTCCTCTTCCATCTTCAACTGAGAGGTGAAGTACATGTTTTTATGCACTGATGAGAACCAGATAGAACAGTTTAGAGTATGTGACCTGGTAAAAATATGCAAATAGAAACAGGCAGCGACAGGCAGTACACATATTATTTATTCACACACATACTTGTGTTTAAAAAAAGATGATAAAAAGTATACTGATTCAGCGTGTTTACTTAAGTTTGAATGAAAAAGTGCGCACTCTGAAATGTACTCAACATGGGGTGATCTCGCCAAAGGATCATTTAACAACCTTTTGAGGTGGAATCACAATCTGCAGTCTCAATCAGTTTTCTCAACTCTTAAGTATATTTTGTTCTCTTATTTATTTATGGAGGATTATGCTGTATGTTATGGCTTTAGTTGCAGTTATCTGACAACAACCTTTGCATTTTTCATTATTTTGGACTGAAATCACTACAATATTGACAGTATGTAGATCAAGTAAATACAAATCCACATTTTTGTGTACATACAGCTACAGTATTTCTATGAATTGCAAAGATCTTGGCAGGTTAATTTGTTCTGTCAAAGTTGGATCTGAATTATAAACAGTTTACCACCATGTCAATCATAATCACTGCAAGTCAAAAACCAGATCATCATTGACAGTCTTACAGTAACTCTAACGTCACTATCTGAGACTTCAATTTTTAATTAAAACAATTTTTAACAAATGCAAAAATTTAGAACTCGTAAAGAAAATGTGTAAAATTTGAAAATAACTGGGTGAATAGTGACAGAGACATTGATTACACAAATTTATTATGTGAAATGTTTAAAAATGTGTTTTAAAAAATCCAAAAATGTAAATTGTCCACTGCATCTACATCTGCATGTGTATCAAATTCAAAAAGAATTGGGGAGATAGTGTCTGAGATAATGGTTGGACAAAAGTTTTGGATGGATGGACAGAAGGTATTCCTTGTACATGTGGTACCTGGTATTCCTCTTATATATACACAGTTACAGAAAAAAACTATTAGACCATCAAAAATCATCAAAAGTAATGATTAGTAATCAAGTACTAACTCCTGTGTGTATCTAAAACAAGACAGAAAAGAAAACATGGAATGCCTAAAAGCACTGTTTTTGTCAGTACAATGACATAGCTACTGATGTACGAACTGAGTCATTTTGATTTTTATCAAGAAAACATGGGCAATGGATAGATATCAGTTCTGAAATTAAACTATTATGAGCTATTTTTGTTGTTATCATTATATTTCTCCAAACAAATGCACCTTTAGTTGTACCTGGCATTAAAATAAAGAAGAAACTGAAGAAAACAAGGGGGGGGGGTTAATAATTATTTCCACAACTGTACTGTATATACCACCCTCTGCAGCAGATAGGGCTACATAGGGCAGCAAAGAATGAAGTCCTACAGAGTCCAACAGATGAGGTAACCTATTAGGGAAGGTCAATGCAAAGACCATCCAAGAAGCCATTATTGCGCGCGCGCACACACACGCACACACACATATCATACATCCACTTTCCAGAATTAGCATGCAGACAAAAAGCCACTCTGACCTATGCCATTCAGAGAAGATTGAACTGCACTATAGTTCAAATACAGTACAAATACAATCAGTATAGCCATTATAATTTCCTGTTCTAATATACTGTACTGCTCACAATACAACTATGTCTGCCGCTGCCTCTGTTTATCGGTATTCTCTACTTTGTCCTTTTCTTCTATAAAGCCTGTTTGTAACCCCTGTTTCTAACACCAGGCGATAAGAACAAACCATGTACCCACATGTAACCTTACAGCTCCACATATTACAGTGACCTTCAAGACAATGCATGGGTAAACATCATTATACAGTGAGTGACTGCTTGAGCCAGACGCACAAACACCAGTACATATTTACACACATCACATGTCCTTTAAATCAGCTCTGTGACTCTTTTGCCATTTTTGCGGGGGGTTTATACTTTAAATCTCTCTTAAGCTGGAAAATGCTGAAACAAGTGGAAAATTCATTTTGTGTGTATGTGTGTCACAGAGAGACAGCAAGAGAGCTGCACAGTGTGTGTGTGTGTGTGTGCGTGTGTCAGTAGTTATTCATGCGGGCTACCCTCCAGGAAGATAAACCCTGAGTTTTTGTCTTCAAGTCAGTGAAGACAAGTTCCTTTGCATAAGTTCTTCCTCTCCTTGAATATAAGAATATATATAATGCATGTAGTAACTACACTGCATAGGATGTGTGGGGGGGGGGTCAACTAGCTATGTAACAGCCCAGAGTCATGATCATGTAGGCTATAACCTCGGTCCAACCTTATTCAGTAGTTCTCCTCAGGTCAACTGGAAAAGGTTGCCACGGATACTGAGCACTTTACTCTATACTTGTCTATTACAGAACTCCATTTAGCTCAGATGCAAATGTACCAAAAAAAAAAAGAAAGACACCAGACTGGAGGAGAGCTGTAACGTATACACTGAAGTGCAGTCAAACAGAACTTTCCAAATGTTTACATTCAGCGTAAGGACACTTTGTCAGGTAGATACTAAACAGCTTTCTTGATGAAGATAGTGTATTCATTACAGACACATTTCTCTGACCTGCCAAAAAAAAAAAAAAAGCAAAGAAAGCACTTTGCACACACTTCTGAAGGACATCGATGAACACAAAGCTTCACAGCATGGTTGTTAACTCAGCTTTTCTTTATCTAACACCCAGTAGACAATGAATAATATACTTCTTTTCTGGCAAATGATTTGGGTTTAAATGATGTTACGCAGTGATCAAAAATCATTTACCACATCAATGACCCTATCAGTGACTAGTTATCTTTGTCTGACCCTTTAACTCAGTGTTCTTGAGAAGACCTTCATTGACAATATCTGCAGTGGGATTTCTGTTATCCTGATGGAAGGTTTTACGGCTGGCTGCACTCACGTTTAGAGTATGATTTATATGTAATTTATGGATTTCACTGCAGCCATACTATGTCCTTTAGAGTAGAAGAGGGGATAAGCTTTACTGTTTCATTCATGCTGTGTTTATTGCATTTGATTTATATGAAACTTAATTGAAATCATAAAGGCCTCTTGTGAGCATTGCATAAAAAGCTTTCTATAGGTTACACCTCCCCACAACTATAAATCAAACAATAAAAATGGGATAAAAAAAAAGAAAAAGAAGAAGTGCTGTGAAAATATATGTTGAAAATGGTTGAATGTGATGGAGAACAAAGTCGATTTTTGAAATATTTTAGATTCATTAGTTGTAGCCAATGTCTCTAAAGTGCACTTTGGATAGTTTTTTTAAGGCTGGTGACAACTGAAGTAATTCATCTTTTTATTCATCATCTTTTAGAAGGTTTTTGAAACAGTTTTGCTGACTGCCGACACTAAAAATAGAAGCTTAGAAGAAAACATCAAAAACTCAACTACTATTACAATGCTTTAAACCAGTGTTTGTCATTTGGGAGGAGAACGCTGACAACGGGGCACTGAGACTGGAATGAGGGTGGTAGTCTGTATAACTATCAATATCAAGCCTCCCCATCTTTGGTGGTAACGTCTGACCCCCCCCCACACACACACACACACAACCTTATTGTGGCACTGTGTAAGAATTATGTTTAAAAAAAATGTGACAGTGAATGTGTCCTATAATCAAAGCTGAAGATGGTGCAGTCAAATATTACATGTGTAACTTTTTTTTTATTGGCCAGGCAGTAACATGTTATAACAAGAAAGTCAAGAAAGTAACATAAGGGGTGTTTGCTCAAAAAAGGTTGAGATATACTATACTATACTATAATACTGCCTTAAACACAGGCACATTTTCTTCATTGTACTTTGTTAGCTCTTCAGCAACACACAAAACTACACCCATACATTATCCAGACTTGAAAACACTTATGCAATTAAAAATGCAAAACATTCCAAAATTAACAATACACATAGATATGAAGACAATTATACCCGAAGTGAACACCAATCAGTATGAGATGAAGTTCTACAAACAGAGCTCAGGTCAGCTGTGCATTTTGAGAGAAGTTAGGAAAGCTGGAGCCAGTGAGAAAGAAGAAGGAAGACAGATGATATAAACATATATTTAAAATGACACATTCTCTATATTCTTTTTATATTTTTACTGTCCATCTTGGGATTACATTGCTTGTAATTTCAAACAGGACTCAGAGGCTAGAATCCATTAACCAGTCATAATAAAGTTATGTTTACCACTTTACAGTTTTATCCTTTACTCCTGTAACATGTTCATTAAAATGTGAGCATATGTATTGTACAGTGAATTTGTTGTTGCTGATTTGAAAACATTCACTCAAATGTCACATGCACATATATGTAATTTTTTTTTAATATTCAGTTTTTCTTAGGTACTGTTTGGTTTTGACTGCAGACTTTGATGTTGACATTAATTAAGACTTTTGGCTCTAAATGTTGTGTTTTATTGCGATTTGATACATGGAGCCAAGTTTTGCAATACGTACCTTGGCAATCACAAAAAGTTGTAATTGATGAATCATTCAAATTATTTTGTTGTTAAACTGTTGATTTTTTTTTTTTTTTAATAATTAAAATAATCACTGGTGCCATTATGAGGTAAAAATTTGACCTTATCCAGTATAGTGGTCTCTGAATAACTCTTTTGTTGTTCATGTTGTCTTTGTATCTCTCTACAAAATTTAAGACTTCTAAAGCAAACCACTACTTCTAGATGAAATTAAACTGTGAAAACTGTGTCTATTAATATGGGATGCAGAAGACATACAACAAAATGTCATGCAATTTAACAATGATTACTTTCGTGGCTCTTCCCAAATGAAAATTTGTCAATATCTAACCTTTCTTAAATTATTTATCAACATTTATTATAATATTATCCTCTGTATTTAGTATTGTATAGTATAAATCAAGTATTTTCCTGTATTTAATTTACTAATCATGAAGATATTTATAAAAGCTGAACTTGAAGTTGAGGGTTGTTATATCAAAAACATAGAAAATTGCAGAAAAACTAACTTTTTTCAGTAAAATCTATCATTAACATACATAAACCCAGTGGGTCCATCTACTCTCATTGATCCAACTTCATGGGGTTTACCAGTGAATCACTTTTGTGTGTGACGGTGTTTCAACATTCACTACGGAGCCTCTGAACATCCAAATGGGTCATATCTGATCACCATGAAAAGACGACAAACTGCATTTTACATGTTATTATTACATGTATTACATAACAGCTATTAAACATTTTCTATCACTAGATCATTTTGATAGATGGTGGATGATTGGTTCTTTATGGGTTAGGTTGGTCCAGGTTTTTCAAGTGTATTTTGTTCAGCATAGATTCCACCGTAACAGCAGTTAGCATCTCATCAACATGTGTGTGCTGATCAGGATCTCCTGAAAGTGACTGTGAGTACTAGGCAAAGAAGCCTATATGTGCTCCAACTGTTAGATGCACAGGTCATTACATAAATCAACAAAGATGTATGAAATGGAGGGAGACCTAAAACACAGCCAACTCTTTGAAAACTGTTTTTAGTGACCTCAAACACAATAAATATCAGTATGAGTACATTATCACTAGGACTGTGTTATGGTGATGTTGTGTCAACCTCTCACAGCAACTGCCATGGTCGTAGATTATTTCTGTTGCTTCAACCAATCTTGGAACGCTGTTTAAACATGTATCTGAATATGGACTGGGCAAAAAAAAACTGATTTTTGAAACGATAAGTGAGATGTGGAAGGTCATCGGTTTATACTGCACTTCTACTGCAGACTATTTCTCAAACAAGGACAAAGCACAAGCCATCAGCAACACCATCAAAAGCAAACAGCATAAGGAAAATAATTGAAATGTGTTATTACACTGTGTTTGTACACACATCTGTTTTCTTCTTGAGCAGACGGGTGTGTATACGCCTTTACTTACAAACTTGTGTGCCTGTGCACGTGTGTTGAATATGTGAGTGTAATGAGAGAATGCTAGCTTGTTTTAGCTCCCGTCGTTTCCAATCCATCTCCTGAGGCTAGAATAAGCAGCTCCCTTTCCCACAGGCCTCCGCTAAGCCTAGCTGAGCATTTGGCCATGCAGGCTCTAATCAACAGTGGCATGGCCATTCTGTCTGTGATGGGGAGGGGGGGCTGAAAGGGCTTTGGTGATCTGGAGGTGTGTGTGAGGCTGGTGTTTGCATGGAAACAGAGGAGGAAGGGGTTAGGAAGTGAGAAAAGATGGAGCCAGAGGAAAAGTGGTGGTGGACAGAAGAGGTGAGGTGAAGTGAGGGAGGGGAAGGCAACGTGGGAGTGGGAAGTGAAAGAATGAACAGTAAAAAACGTGACAGTAGTGACTGATGGAGACAGAAAAAAAAGGAAAAAAATGACAGAAGCCTATATCTGCTGCTCCAAGCCAAACTGGGTTTGGAAGTAACAGAGAAGAAGTGGAAAAAACTGGACTTGCATTCAGTGAGGACATGAAAAAAAAAAAGAGACTGACAGAGACGAGCGATAAGCCACATTCATTTTGTTTGCATCAAGTCAAGGGCAGGGAAGTGAGAAACCTTACATCAGAAAAAATGAGGAGGCAGCAGAGTGATGAAAGAAAGAGTGAAATGCAACGAGGCACAGTGAATGACAGGGAGAGCAACAAGCCAGTGAACTGTGGTCCTTCAAATGATCACATGGTGCTTCACTAAACTGCCATTTAACACTTGTCGAGTGGCTTGAAAGAAATGACAGAGGAGTTTTCATGGCCATGAGAAGCCGCAAAGGAAAGAATAAAGGTGGGAAGTTGAATCGAGAAGTGGTGTTGTGTTTTGCAACGATATAATGCATTGTGTCACACTGTGAAGAGACAAAAAACTTGGGTTGTGATGCGAGTTAGCACACAGCGATATGGACAGATCTTCCTATGCTGACTTGTCAAGTTGTTTTATAATGTGTTTTCTACTGTGCAATATTGATGTTTCTAGTGTTTTGCTGTGTCTCATGGTGTTTTGACATTATTTTTTTTCTTTGTTGTTACTGCCTCGTACTGTATCTGTACCTGACCAACACTATTGTGCACTTATTATTCTGTTGCCTCTGCTGCAAAGTCATTTGCTGTTTACCACACCAACAGTACTCTACCATAGACACTCTTCATGTTATTACTATTATCATGAAGTGTCGGATTCAAGGCTGCAACAAGAGCTATTGGACTCTACTATGCTGTGCTGTGTTCGTGTGTGGCAGCCTGCTTGCTGCTGCTGTAATGAAGTTGGAGGTGGTTCAGGCCATGGGCTGTGAAATTGCTTCTCATGCAACCACTAAACTCTGGCCAACTGAGAGTTTGAGTGTGTATAGTGTAAAGGCAGAAGGAGGAAGAGCGAAAAGAAAGGTTGCACGCTCTAGCCACAACAGAATACTGCTGCACAGTTTTATACTGACTGACTGCTGCTCTGTCTAAATTCTCCTTCTGACTCTTCTTCGCTTCACTGTCCTTCGATGTTCTCCATAGGTCTATCACTTTCATCAATATATGATGGATGCACTGTATCTCAAAGGTCATGTGTACATGGCCAATGATTCATTTTTAATATCATAACCAGCACAGCGGTCACAGAGTGATTCAGATGTGCTGTCATTAATGCGGCTCACATTCCCTCTGTGAGGAAGAAACGCCTGAATAAGTGAAGGCAGCAGTCAGATGTGTCAAGTGGCTTTGTAAGATTTCAACACAGCCAGATGTATCATGCAGCACAGCCTTTTCCTTCTATTTCAACATCGATAGCTGTGTGAAATGCTCTATAATTGTGTGATCAATAGCTCTGATGAAAAATCTGAATGTAATTGGAATAAATGAAGACATTAAAGAGACTTTCTGTTCTGAAATAAATATTGAAATGACTTCCTTTCAAGAGCAGCTGAGCATATCTGTAAAAAAAAAAATCCTCAGTTTAACGTCTCATTTTGGCAGCACAAGTGTAATATAGATCTCAGTGTTTTTTTGACATAACACAACATGTATTTATGGTTACTGAGCCGAAACAGAATTGAACAACTGAATTCATTTATCACAATCACAGACAGGCGTTCGCAAATATACAAGCCTCTCACCAGCACACACAATATCTATCTCTCTGTCTGTCTCCCTGTTGTTTCCAGCACAGCGGGAACAGCTGACAAGTTTCCTCTTTTGGCATCCCATCAGTATTATTTTAAACACAAACACACATTATACTGAATACCCCAGGACACCCAGCTCCCCATTGGATCATCACCAGTTTAAGACGATGTTGTTTTCAATTCAAATCATACGTCTTCACTCATTTATGGATCTACTCTTTGGTTTGCGTCTCTTGGGAACCTTTTACCGATCAATAAACAGTTTGGCTGTTTGGTAAACTCAATCTGACTCACACAATTGAGAGTAGCAGAGAGAGTGGATCCCCAGAGGCAGACAGGAAGAGAGCTATGGAGAGGAAGGAAGTCTACTCTCCACCAGCCAATATGCTCTGTGCCAGTGCTGGACCTTCTGCTAGAGAGAGAGAGAGGGGTGGCAGTTGGATGTTGAGTGAGATGTGGGTGGAAGATGCAGGAATTCATAACATTAACACCCTATGGGCATGTAGAGACTTCGTAGGTCACTGAACTATGTTACTTTCTCTACTTAAATAGCCCATATCCATATCTATTGCTCACTCCTCTTTCTGTGTATGTGTCCATTAAATCGCTGACCATAATCTCTGCCATGACCTCCATTATCCCCCGTCACCTAACTCCCTTTTAGACAACCTTTCATTCCCCCTCATCTGCTCCATGTCTCAGATTCTCCAATCATTGCCATTTCCCCACTCATTCCTTTCCTCCATCCCCTCTTCTGTGTATCAGCACCACTGACACAGATCCTAGCAGGGCAGGATGGTGTTACCATGGATACTGAAAACTAGGAGGAACCCCCCCATCCAGTTCCTTTGTCCCCCTGTCGTAGCCCCTCAGGCATAACTGAGAAGTGGAATGGTGATCTCTGGAGCATGCTCATGTGCGTCAGTGCACTGAAATGGCAGCAACTGCACACGCAAAAAAAAACAACAAACCTACGGTAACAAGGAATAATTGCAAATTTGCCTAATAATAGTTTCATGTCAGGTTTATGGAAATATTTATAGTTTATATGCAAATTGTTGTTGCATAGAAATGATGTGAATATTAGGTCTGACTTTAAAAATTTAATTTTCAGAGACAGATTGTTTTTCATTTGAATGATATCACATCCATTAAGAAAATCCCAAGAAAAATATATTACTGTTTTTCCTCAATTGCTAAGATATATTCCCTGAAACATATTCCCCAATTCACAAAACTCTAGAATAAAATAGGCTTAATGTCAAATGTAACATTTTCAATAATGAAACAGGTTAGAGGGTTCCTTGTGCAATTTGCACCATCATTTAGCTGAAAATCTTTTTCATATCCAAACAAAGAATGATATTATAACTGAAATGTGTCTTATATTAATACTGAACCTAAACCCTGTGAAATAGAATTGAGTTGGTGAAGATTAATAAAAGGACATGTGAAGGCAGGACAATGGATCAGCCTGCTTATGTTTATCTATTCTTCCTCTATGCCTCAAACATAATTCAGTGTGTCAGGTGATATTTGACACCCCTGGGAGGGACAGCAGCCCATCACACTGTGTTCCAGTGTTTAGAAAATGATGATGACTGGCATCAAGGAACATTTGCAAAGTTAAATGTTAAACATCTAACTCACATCATATCTGAGAGGCCACCATTTGTGACAGCAACCTATCTTCTATAACAGTATTTCCCAACCTTTTTTGTGCCAGGGCACATATTTGACATTAGAAAGCACCTGAGGCACACCACCAAACAAAAATGGCACAAAAAGTATATTTATTGAAATGTTATGCAAATTTAGTCTCACTTTGTGAGTGTGTGAAACCTGGGTGTGTTTAGTTGAACACAGTTGAACTCAACAGCTCTGAGTCTCTACCTTTTGTCAGGACAGGGTGCATCACTACTGAGGGGGTTTTGTTAATAAAATGCACCACATCAGGTCCAGTCACTTTTATTTTTATTTTGCAAAAGGAAGCAGGAGACAGTTGTTCTACAGTGGATCATTGGTGTGTGCAGTCGTATGGATCTACACACTGCTGTCTTACAGAACCAATCAGGTCAAATTGGATAAATTTCCACGGCACACCTGATGGCTTCTCACGGCACACTAATGTGCCACAGCACACTGGTTGGGAAACACTGTTCTATAGCAATATATCAAATTCATTCATTCATTTGTTCATTAATTTTCTGAGATGCTTAATCCTCAGGAGGGCTGCGGGAATACTGGAGCTTATCCCAGTTACCAATGGGGTGAAGGCGGGGTACACCCTGCACATGTCACCATTTAAATGCAGGGCCAATATATTAGAGTATTTGACTAAACAAAATATGTCTTTTTAATAAATATTAAATGCACCTAAATCCTAAATGCAGACATTTACAACGGACATTTCTTATTCAGCACAACTTCAGACTGCACACTGATCTGAGCCTGGCAAAAGTAATGTTGTTTATTTAAAATTAACATATACTTAAAGCTCTTCATCAAGCAGTGTAAACAGAAGAACATGTGAATCAGTCATGAAGCAGAAAAGAAAAAATAAATAAAATTGCCTGCACCATAGTACAACATCATCAAATAGGACTATCTGAAGTTGTGAAACCATTTGTGGTCTTTGATACATATCAATATAAAGATATACAGTACATCCAGTGTAGTTATGTTGCAGTACAAATCTTTACATTGTCACATAGTTTAGTAAATGATTGTATGTGGTGATGTTTTTGAGAAATGCCTTGCTTTTCCCAGAAAGTGGCACAGTACAGTGATTTGTTATCAGCCTATCGATGGAGCCGTCTGACCACTAATGGTGCTGTCTGTCACAGGTGTATGAGGATCAGGGCGAATACGGCCATATCATTGATTTATCATCTGCCTGTCAGAACTGAGTCTCCTCAAGCCCACGAGGACCAAATGCAAATGCATCTGACATCACAGATCTCGCAGGAGATGATCTTTGAAAAGACAATTTCAAATAAACAGCCCCTGGTTTATTCCCTCTCCTACAAAAAAATAATTAAATAAATAATACTAAAAAAAAAAAAAAAAAGAGTGTATAAGGTCTGAAAAACTGCACAGAATCCAACTAGACACAAATACAAAAGTTGATCCAGGCGATTCCAGTGACATCTTACCCCACTGCTGAAGATGATTCATTTTGTGTATGTATTCCCAAAAAATAAATGGTATTTGGAGGGCTGAAAAATATACAGAAGGACAGTAAAATATCTAATTTCACCGCAGAGGGCCTGTGGCTAGAAACTCATCCATGTGAATCAGACCTAGTGTGTCTGAGCCTCACTAATGTATATGAGGTCAAAGCTACTCTGATGCAAAGCTCTTTACTGGGACCTGCGCCCTAATCCTATTGTCCCTCTCCAAATCTCTCTGTGTCTTTGTTAGTGTATGATACCCCCTTGTCTCACCCCTCATCTTATCTTGCATAAGTGTGTTTCTTTGTTAGAAACACACACTGTACACTCTTGTATAAATAAACTAGGCAGGAAACCAAAATGAAGGCAAAGTCCACACTAATGAGGATAGTTTTTATAAACTTTACCCTTACTTTCTTTTTCTGCCCACATGAATTTGGTTGTAAAAAAAAAATATACATCTTCATACCCATAAAAATGCAAAAATACTCTACAAACACTCAAACTGTGTTCTCTTTCCTAAGCCAATTGGTGTGGAAGGCATTGGTACTCCAGTGGGTATCACTAAAACCAGACCATGTTGACCACGATTTAATCATGGATGACTGTAGCTATTAAAGAGACATACAAATCCCACTGTAATTGCTAGGACATAAGATCCCAATAGCCTTTAATGTGTTTCATTATAAAAAATCTTCCCTTTGGATTGACATTTTTTAAAAGGTCTGTTTTAGTTATGTAAAAGCCTTTACATCCGGATGAGAGGATCAAATACCTCAGTGGAATCCAATAGAATAGTGAGACAGTGTAAGAACACAGGGATTCGCTCCACTAAAACATATGCTTAGACATATATGCACATAAAATAAGGATTCAATACAGTCAGAAGCACTTTATATTCTTCACTCATGACTGCACCATGACCTCTGATAAGCTCTGTTTATCGTAGTGATGCACAGTGAGGGAGTCCAAACCCTATGGAAATTCTGCACAAAGGCACTTCAGGATCTGTCTCCGAAAACACTACATTTAACACACACAGAAATAATCCCCCCATCTATCAGCCTATGTGCACCTCCCTCTGCCACCAAGTTGGCAGCATACCACAGAAAGTAAAAGGGAAAAAAGCAGTGTTTGTAGTTTCAAAACAGCTTATACTCTCTTGGAACTTTGCTTCCAAACTTAATGAAGTAGAACTTTTTTTTTTTTTTTAAATCACAGTGAGAGGGCAGCTGCCACAGAAAAGCTGAAAACTGCAACTCTGAAACATCTTTCTGTGTCTTTATTAACAAGTCCATTCTTCAGCATCTAACATGACAGGTCAGGATGATGTCTTCAGATGGGATACAGGACTTCAGTGGAAGCACTTGTGAGAGGCTGAGAGCTGTGCCACATTGTCAAATATTTTGATGAGTTGCCAGTAGTCACACTGTAAAAACTGTAGCTATTCTCTTTTCCAGGGTGAATAAAAACTCTTCCCAGTCTGAGTCTGGTCAGCAAAGTCATTGCTCGTGGTACTTAGGTCCTTAATCTATTAAATATGAGACTGTCTAACCTGTATCTTCCCTGCTTTAGGGTGCTCTGCAGTCAGCAGTTCTCTTCAAAGACTCCTACTTTAATCATGTTTGTCATTCTCCAGGCAGGTATTTAAGTATCTCTAAAGAGCTGGTCTGTCTTGGTTAAAGTAAATGTGGTGACAGCCCCCATGTCAATCATGCAGGCAGACAACTTCTACTATTTTGAAAATGAGAAATCCTCAGCAAAATAAGCTCTCTTAACTGTGTGATGGTATGAAACAGGGTTAAGAATAACAAAAAAAGGTAAGTTATGTAAATTCTTCGTTGGTATCTATAAAATAGTTCCATAAATCCAATGTACTATTTAAAATCAAGCATCAGTTTTATAACCGTACAACATGGACCTTTTTTCTCCACAGCCAGAGATGTCGGCAATAAAAAAGTCATAAAGAGAATCTAACTTTAGTGAAAGTTTCCTAAATAATAAATCTTCTACACAGTCACAGACACAAATCTGGGAGGCAACAACAGGACTGACCAAACTCAAGTTAGGTCTACGTCTTATTTTTCTGCATGTGGCTGGATTATTATTTAAAATCTCATGTCTGCACATTTTTCCTTAGTTTGTCAGTAAAGGTAACACCAAGTATGTTTTGCAGCTGTGCCACCGCTGCTGTCTGTAATGAGTGGAAAGTTGAACTGGTCTAAGAGCAGCTGAGCTTGGATAGATTGATACGTCTGGATTTAGGATGCAGACTGTGTCTGTCAGCTCCAGGATACTGTCAGTAGATGAGGTTATTACATCACCCCCCAAAGGGGACGCAAGGGGTATTGTTTTTGGTTTGGTTTGTTTGTTAACACTTTAGCAACAAAGGTATCGGTCAAACTCATACTAAATTAGGTATATAGATTGCCAATGACCCACATTAGATGGGATTACATTTTGGCCAAAGTTCCAATTTTTTATGAATTTATAAAATCTTTTTTTCCCCCATTTAATGAAAATGGATGAAATTTGTCTATGTTGACATCACCACATGCATAAACATGATGACACCAACTGGATCAATGCCACGATGAGCTACAATACTTGTGAGGGGCGGGGTTTGTTGTGCCTGGCACCACTTCTTTCTTTCTCTCTTTCTTTCTTTCTAAATAATTGATGGCACAGTAGTATTTTGTCTTTGTGTCTGTGTTTTCTTTTGCCACTTCTCTGTGTTATTAAACACACTTTTGGGCACTAATCCATGAAAACGCAGGTGGACGTCTTCTAGGTCTGGCATTATTGATGGTTCACAGCTAGCGTCTCCAGTATTTGCACAGCCAGCAGGACAGTTAGGCTTTATTGACCTGGGTAAAGGCGGTGAAGGTTTATGATGATAGGTAACAACTAAAGCCTTTGGATCAAATACTTTCCTGTGAAGCTAGAAGTTCTGTGTAGATACAGATCACTGGAGAAGAATCTGTTCCAGGGGCTTACAGGTTCCTGCTGAACACATGTTAAGTCAAAGATGCTTGGAAGCTGATGCTTTACAACTATTTTTAGTTTTTTTCTGAGGACCTGTGTCTACATATCTGTGGGTCAGGTTGACAGTGTAAGAGACCTTTTGCTTTGGTTTTTGACTTCTGCTTGAAAATAACATCCAGAACTGAAAATGTGATGCACTGAGTTAGAAACCCTCCATCTATCACCACATCTCAGGTTTCTGAGATCAAGTCTGTATCTCACTCACTCAGCAGTTGGTGAAAAGACATTGAAACTGGGTTTTCTACCTATGATGTTGAACTCTGACCATGTGACAAAGGTATTTGCATGACCCTGAATACCAAATTCCACAGCTCTTACTCATCATAGCTTGTGTGCTTGTGTTAGATGGTCTGCTTTGTCCACTCAGAGACTTAGGGTGTTTTCACACTTGGTCGCTTTCAGCCGTTTTAAATGAACTCAGACCGATGACTCAGCATTTTTCGTGCATATGTGAACACAACAAACGTACCCAGACCCCTTCGCTAAAAGGTTCGCCTAATCAGTGCATTGTGAACACAAAGCGCACTGAGTTCTCTTCGCCTTTCTTCACTGCACCTCCTTCCCTTGCTATAGTTTTGTCACATGACTGTATCCGGGAACAGCAGCAGTAGTGAATCAAAACATGGCAGGTCGTGGTCGAGGTCGTGGCAGTGCAAATAGACAAGTCGGCTCTGCGACACCCAGACACGGTGTAGTTTAGGGCGAAGACGAAACAGAATGTCTTTTGCAAATATGGAACGACGAGAGCATAAAAGCTCCAAGTGAAAACTACCCAGAATTCAGAGCATTTGTGGGTCTGAGACCTAGAGGATCAGGTGTGAACAGAAAGGGGACTGAGGCTCCTTTAAAGCTGAACTGGACCAGAAAGAGAACCTAGTCCTCTTCAGAGTGTGAACACAAAAAGAACTCAGTTCTTTTTCTGTTGGTCTACTTTTTTGTCCACTTAAAAGAGGACTGAGTTCAGTTCACTTAAAGGGGACTATATGTAAAAACACCCTTAAACATTTGTACATTCTTTATAAGTATAGTTCAGGTCAGCTTCATTCATATGTTCAAAATACCATTCATTGAAAAAGAATGAGGACACAGTTTTATTCTCAGGATTTGTTCTTAACATGTTCCAAAGACTACAAGGCCATTTCCCTTTTGCTTGAAAACAAGTGTAAAATGAACTGACACACACTTAAGATGTTGGTCTCAATAGATGGTTTCAAACTCATCTGAAAAGACTTTTCTGTCTGATACGTTCATTTATTGACAATGACAATTACGATGAATATCTGTTTTGTGATTTTGACTTCTTATGATATTGTAATTTATTTTTTTGTTGTGTTTGCATGGTTGTACATTACAACCTTGTGTCTGTCTTTGCCAGACACTCCAGTAAAAGAGATTCTTAATTTTTCCTAAAATTCTTTCCACTTTTAATTAAGGTTAAATTATATTCAACTATTCAATCATATTTAGCCGAATTTGCTTCTATGCATTATTGATATTGTTTCTGTTGCTGGTGGTGTCATATACTAATGTAACAGCAGCATTTGTGGTATTTCCTCTAAAGGATTTTAAGAATATGTGACAAAAAGAGTGTATTTAAAAGAGAAGATGACAGCATCACTTCAAAGAGGAGACACTAGAGTTCTCTCACCAATGTATAAGGACATATCATCCTCCCTGCTACGTTGTAAGCTGAAACCTCTTGACGAAACTGCACTAAACCCTGGTGACAGCACTCGTTTCTCTGATATTAACCTGACCACCTCACTGGCAATGGTAAATGGTACATCCATCAAAAAAGAAAGCATATCTGCTATAAGACATTTCTAATCCATGTTTGCAACACAGGTCATATGAAAGAATGAGGGCATAAGCTCTAAGGTTTTTGATTTTTTTCACATTTTGACATTCTCTGTATTTCTACAACGTTGGTTTGATTTTACAGCTGTCAAAACCTTTAACATATTGTGCATTCACAGGCTCAGTAGAGTACACTACAACATAGAGAATTCTGTTTTGTGTGGAAATCACTGAAACAACCACTGTTCAGTATTTCTCTCTCTCTCTGACACACACACACACACACACACGCATGAACAAGCACGCACACACAAACAAACACACACTCACAAAAAAGGCCTGCCAGCTAAATGAAGATGAACCTTGGCCTTAAAGTCAAGTTTACAAGTGGGAGGAGGAGGAATAGCACGGCTCATTAAAATGATTTGTCCCTCCTACACACTCAGTGTAAAGCCATTTAAGGATGCAGAGCTTCAATAAGGCTGGAAATTAGATAAAGGAGTACTAATAAATAAAGCACTCACACTGGATCTGTCTTTTTTGTATTTTGCATCCTTCTAGTATGAATACTAACCTTAGCCATGTCAAAAAAGACAGATTGACAAAAAGTCTAAGTCCTACATATTGGAAGTCCTCAAATTTGTCTGAACATGTACACTGTAAAGCTCAATGACTATAAGGTTAACTAATATATATATATATATATATATATATAGGCAGTTAACCTTTATAGTGTGCATGTACAGTATAAATATTTCATAACTCAAGCCACTGACCAGAAAGACAAACAACCTCCATCTTAACATGTCAGATAAATTATCATCCATCAGCACTAATAAACATTTGTCATCTTGTTATCAGTGAACGCTTGTTGACGATACAGCATGCTGTTAACAGGAAATCACTTTAATAGGCGGAAAATGTAAAAGGCACCACCTTGCAACTAGACTTGACACGACAGCTTCAATATCACTCACATCAAAGCCAATGGCATAACTGTAATTACCCTGCAAACAGCCTCCATAGGGTTTGTTATGAGTGATTATATTCTGTGTGTAAGACTGGAATGACTGATATAGCAGTTACTGAGTTGATATTGTTGCTCTTCATTTCTTAACAAGCACAAATTACAACTATTCAAGTGTGTCTAGATTGTTGGGGCAGTCCTTGGTCAAATCCTGGTGGCGATATTCATGTCTGCTTGATTTCATCCACTTTTTGTCTACTAATTATGCCTTGAAAAGCAGCTTTTGGAATACCATCTAGATATGCTGCAAATGTCTGCCTCTTTAGTCTTTCAATCCATCTATGTCATTGTTAATGAAGTGTCTGTTCGTGTGTCATTGGTGGTGAGCTGCAGAGTCTAATTGGATGGGCAGGGGCAATGGTTTGTTTAACCACAGTCATGACAGGATAATGAGGACAAAAACCCTGGCACCAAATGACCCTGAACTTTCTCTCTGATACATATGCACTGCAACACACATTACACATCACTGCACAGAGTATTCTCTATGGTTTCCATTAGGTTTCTATGGTATTTGACTCAAAACAAGGCATACATTTTAACAGTCTTTCAGTCTATTACAGTGTCTTTATTATGTTTAGGCACACAAGTACAGGTATGGAGCTTTCTGCATGCACATTTTGTTTTTCGACAAACAGTATATCACTTTACATTATTTTGGAACATGTCTTTGTACTAAAGTATTAAAAAGTAATTAATAAATGTTTAAAACAATTAGGTCTTGGTAACAAAACATTCATTTGACTATGATGCTGGTGCTTCAGCCAAACCTGATAGAATAAAAGAGGGGAAACTCTTATCGTATGGTCGGTTCTCCTTCCTTTTCTTGTAGTTTGGTCTTAGCTTTAAAAGGGCTAAATGTTTTATTTCTGCTGTACAACAGATATGAAAAAGTATCATGAATGAGTTTACCATAAAGAGTTCCACTGTTATGTCAAAAATGTCAATGAAGTGCGATGTTGAGATGTGAACTAAAATTATTCACAGCTGCAGATGAATGTATCACTATGACTGTTAGTGACCACTAGAGGGAGTAATGAGTCACCCTGTTGATCTTCCATGATGGTTGAAACTAAGAGAATTGGCAACACACAGCTTTTAGAATCAAAGAAAGTGACACTGAAAGTGACTGACGGTCCTTGGTGTGCGTCGGCTTTGTTTCTCCGCACCGAACCATAGTTCCCATACAAAATGAGCAAGACAAGCCCTTTGCGCTCTGAATTGCGCCATCACTCATCATCGAAGTGAATGCACATTTTGTGGAAAGTAATTGGGGTACAACATTAAGTACAGTAAGTACATTAATTCACTTTGGCCGAATTCACTTCCTTGGTGACATTAGGATACATGTACTACCCGTTACTACGCATCGCCAGCCAGTGATCAGTTGTCATGGATTCGGACATTGGCTGGGTTATCAGGAAAATGTTTCCACACAATTATTTAGTCTGGGGAGTGTGGGAGATACACTGAATTTGGTCTGAGGGTGGCGTATCCCTTTAAAGGTTTGGTAGGAGAGCCTGGAAAAATGGTCTTGAGCAAGCTACATTTTGAAAATACACAATTCAAACGGCCAAACCCCTTTTTTCAGACTTGCCGACAAAGCCACACCTACAGAATACCAGAATGCACAATGCTTGTTCCCAAGGGTTCACGAGCGCTGCGCAGCATCAATTCACTACCCTTCACTAACTTTTTCTCATGGCTCATTCACAGGTAAGAAAATACCTGACAACATAATGAACGTGAACAATGTATATGATCATTATTCCAAGTTATATTTATCAGTATATTTGATTAGAAATTGGACTTTTCACTTGTCATTTTGATACATGTTTAAAGTAATCTCGAGCTAGTAAGAACAGCTGATTACAATAAGACTGATGTCAGGCTAGCAGCTTACTAAAGTTTGCTGGTTTCTTTACATCTAGTTACCACAATTCCTTGTGCTCAGGCAGGGCATGTTCACATGAAACCACAGCTTTTCCTGTCCATTCTTTTTCTTTATCATTAAAAAAAAACAATGCTTAGAGTCCTAATGCACAAGTGTCTATTGTATCATAATTTAGCATGCTAGCTAATATAGGTAACCAAGCTCTGGCTTTGTTTCCTGTAGAAGTGCTTCAAGTCACTGAAAATGCACGATTCATCCTTGAAGGGGGTGCATTTGGGAGGGAATTTAAGCAGTATAGTTAAAAAAAAAATGGTCCAGGAAAACATCTCCTACCCTACCATTAAGGTACACAACTTCCTCCTGTTGTTGATAGTTTGTAAGATTAATACAACATATAACATATAACTTAATAACACAGAGATATTACAAATATGTCCTTTACACACGTTACCTTTGAAACATTTTTCTGTTTTGGCTTTGTGTATCTCATCTCATATTCTTTCACTTTAGTATTGTGTCTCGCTCTTGCTCACATGACATCGTCCAATCAAAATGTGTAAATGTGAGTCCCGGTAGAGATAAACGCAGAATGTTATCTGAAATATCTACAAATGTTTGCATGGAAATACAAGTGGCAAAAACAACGAGTGTGGAAGGTGTCAGTGGTTCTGATAAATGCCTTCTGGGCTTATCTCTGTTTTCTTCAAACGTTCAAGATTTTTCCACCCACAGCATCTTGCAAATAATTATCTGTTTGTGTGCTATTTGTCCTTGCTCAGCAGGGATTTGTGTCATGCCCTTTAATTGGACAAAGAGAAAGAGGATGGTACAGTAAATGGCCTGTGTTTACACATCATTACTTCGGCGAGAAGAATCTCCTGCAGTCAAAACATGCAAATGCTTATTAATTAGCAAGGCAAGGAAGGAGGGAGGTAGGGAGGGAGCAAAATATAAGCAAAAAGCATAAACCCATATGTATATTCAGGGGCAAGACTCCACAATTAAGATACAGAAATTAAATTAAATTCCGTAGTTTAGTTTTCCAATGGGTGCGAGTGCTACAACTGAAACTGAGTTCAAGGAGTTTGAAGTTTTTGAGTAAAAACTACATTTTCATATAATGTTTGACTGTTGTCATCACGATATTCATTAGGGATGTTGTGGTTGTACTTGTAGGTAGAACAGCACCATATTACACTCGGCAAGAACAAAGTCAAACAAATATGTGTTCATTGGTGAAGTAAACATGATGACATAAAAATAATCACATAATAACATTAATTAAAGTAAAATGAGAGGGTCTATACTAATTTAAGGGAGGCATAAGATGGTAGTGCTTAAATACTGTGAATAACTCTAATGAGTATTGGACCAGTCCAGTGGTGGAATGGATTAGAGTTAGTACATGTAATGAAAGAATTATTATGTTAAATTATGAAATTATGTAATAGGTTGCATAATACCTAAAGGGGCAGTGACTTTGTAGAGGTGCAACATTAACATGAATCAGTGTCGCTCAGTGACAGATAAGGTAAAAATAGTTATGCTCAGAAGTTCTGTTTCAGTCTGAGCCCGCACAGACCTTACTGTCTGAGTAAAGCTGGGTGATATGGGGAAAGAATACATCTCGATGATTTAACGATGTTTTCTATCTGTGTGAATTGAGGACAAAACATAATTTAAAAGTATACTTTCTTTACTAAAACTACGTGCCCTGTTTGACTGGAGAAACACAATCACAATGAATGTATTACAGGATCCAACTGGGTTATAGATTGATTTTTAGTCCAAAAGCTCCAAGGGCATTGGTATCAGTTGTCATCCGTCTGTCAGCCATAAACAAATGTTCAAGAATCTTATTCTCCAAAACCCTGTCAGAATGACTTCATATTTGTTGTGCACAATCTCTGGGGTAATGTCTACCAAGTTTGTTCAAAGAATTGGGAAATAGTGTTATTTATTTATTTATTTTTTAATTTTTGGTTAATTTAAAAGTTTTTAAACATCCCTATTGGCAGAACACATTTCAAAGTGCTATCTCTTGAGAACAGCTGATATCAGCTGTCACATATGGGCTTTCATTTGGTGCCATGACCTTTGACCTTGAGTGACCTTGGAAGGTCAAACCCAGACTGTAGATTTTGGATATCCAGCTAAGAACATATAAAAGCAAGAGGAAAAGAAACATAAACTTCTACAGAGGTTTTTTCTAAAGTCTAAATGAAAAATTAACAAGTGTAGTGTGATGAAATATACAAGTATCATGACTTCATTGATGACACAACCTTTGACCTAAGATGATCCTGAATGGACAAACAGATGGTGGTTAATGTCTTTAAATATGCTTTTAGATTACAACAGTCTTGGTCCTATTTTTTTTGTTGTGCAACAAAATTTTCCTAAAGAATTAGTTTTGTGATTAGGCATTTTTCATGATTTTCAGAAAACAAACCCAGATTCACCAAATTAATAAACAACCATATGTCAGGGTCTAAGATATAATCAGTAACTAAGCATGTTGCATTATTTATCTTCACAATAGAGAGCTGATATTTCATCTGAATAATCTGTCAACACTTAGAATAACAAATGAGCAAATGTTGATTTTTAAATAAAGATTTCTTTATAATAACACTGGTGTTCACTTCAGGAACATCTTGTGTTTTGGGGAAAGCTTTTGTTCAGTTGTTGCAATTAATAGTCTCAGGTTAACACTATGTCAAGTAGAATTAACTGTCAGGTCAGCTTGCTTGCAGAAGACAGGACCATTACCTACATAATCACACAATCAGCAGCGGTTCCAATCACAGATACACACTCTGCACAGCAATCACAGTGGAACTAGTGTTATTGTACGTTATCACCCTCTTACTCTCCTTCCGCTGCCGGTGCACCTCATGTAGTATGCACGCACCAAAAAGCAGGTGAATGTCATGGCCTGATTTTGCGTGAAATGACTTGGCTTTACATTTTAGGTCAGCAAATCCATATTTACTAAAGTGTGCATATTCCCAGTGGGAGCTGCTAGTCAGCTGAGCTTCACAGCACCGCAGACAAACTTAACCTTGATTTTACACATACAAATTTATCTTCATGTCTTTCAGTGACAGTATTTCTTTTCATACAAAGCATCTCAAACAAGGCGTGCAGTTGCTGTATACCTTCTCACCCACATGAACAGCATCCCACACAGCTCACCACATTAAAGTTGAAAGTAATCTTGTCTGAATTTTAACAAACTATAACTCAGAACACTAAGCGCCGAGGGTATGGCCTTGTTCATTTCATACAAAATGAACAAGCAGTTTATTGGCTTCTTTCTGAAGTCTTCTGTTAAGCAAGAAATCCTAGTTTTAAAGTAGTAAAATGTTCTCTACAGAAAGATTACTGCTGTTTAAACTGCTCTGCAGAAAAAAAAAGTGGTGCTATAAAGTGGCTTCTGATCCGCATTATCGTTTGCGTCTTTCCAAAAAGTGGCAATCCCCCGTGTTGTCTTGTTAGATTAGTAAAGACTTTACGCTTTTGTATATTTCAGACATATAACAAGACACTATTACTGTAGCAGCTTTGTAGATTATGTCAGATTTATTCATATCATATCAAAATAAAATCAACAAGAAACACTTTACTCTCTACTTGACTGTCATAAAAAGGTTCTTTCAATGTAGTCAGTGAATTCATCTTACATACTGAAGCACTTTCTTGCAATCATTGTTAGTAATACACTGCTTTCTCCTTCAGACTGCTGTCATGTCCCCTGCTGATCACCATAAAATTGCAAACAAATGAAAATCAGCTCACTTCTCTGTTTCTTAATAACCTTCATTATTGTATCGTCAGACTCTATTTGTCATGAAGTGTCTATCCAACAGGTGTGTGTGCTTCATTCAGCACCTCGGGAGCAGAGAGTAATGTGGTTGGCAGATTGACAGGCAGGTTAATATACAACAGATGGACAGAACCAACAGGATAGAGAGAAATGACTGACTTTCCAAAAACACACACAATGTCATCTTCCGTTTAATTAATGGTCATTTGAAAGAAAAACAGTGTCAAATGACATTTTCCACTCTTAGATGATACGCACAGATAGACATGCAGATAGAGTCAAGTTGATTATTGTGTGTTTTATGTTTTCGTGAGACTTTCACTTTTGCATAGCAGTGTTTTCTTATACTCTGGTTGGGGAATTGCAACTCAATCTCAATCCAATTTCCACACAGAAGCATTCGCATCTTTGCTCATACGCTGCATAACTCACGTTCACCCTGCTCCGTCTGGCTCTTAGTTCCTTTATCTCACACTGTGCACACTATATCTAATTTTAAATGGAAGAAGAATGATTCGAAAAGCCTTTATGTTGATTTTTCACGGTTCTGTCAAGTTGAAATGACATCACATAGTCTGCTGGCTTTTACCCTTCAGCTGAAGAAACTCATCAGCTGCCTCATCAGTGTCAATCAGCGAGTGTCACACATGCCTTCATCCTACCTTCATCACACACAAAAGGTGTGGATCACAAATGGCCATAATCATACTGTATGAAAAGACCTTAGAAATGGAACTAAATGTTAGACTGTCCTCTTCGTCCACACAAGGTAAGCATGGAAAGTTCATTGTAAATTACATGTCACTAAACAAAGTCCTGTGATAAATGCAGTGTTATGATCTAATATGAGCGTTGGGGGTGTATGATACACACGTCTGCTTCACTTAATATTGCTTGCAGTTGTGTTGCTATTGCACTTGTGTATGTGCCCATGTATGTTTACATGTTTAAAATGTGCTTTGGTTGTATTAAACATCTCCTGTTCTACCACTACAGACACAGTATTTAATTCTAATGTGTGTATTTTCATCACCATACGAACCTGCATCTTAAACATCCAATACATGGACCATGCATTTGCACTGTGTGGCCAATCAGATTAATCCCCATTTAGTGGTTAGTTTGTTTATGATGCCATGTCATATCCACGTCACGTTATTATTCACATTACGGATTGTATAGATTGCCTCATAGGATAAGAAATGGCCTCATAGCTTGCAGGTCTAATGTGAATCACTAAGTATTCATTCACACATAAGCCAGTCATAATTATTACATAATTTCGTCACAGTTATGTAAGCAACATGCAGTTATTTTGCATAATTCTCTGTTCATCTGTACAAAAACAAGCAAGACAAACTATTTTTAAATGAATTAGTTCACAAAACCATTGTTCTATATATTAAATATATTTAGCCTTGTTTGGACTGATGCCTGCTATCAAGTCCCTCAGGCATAGTGCGGACAACTTCTTGTCTAGGACTGTTATTAAACTGTTATTTAATAAGTTGTTTAATACTAATTGATATTCTAGATTAATGTAAAAGTTGCAAGAATCACGAATACACTATGCCACATTACAGCTATCCAAAGACAAAGGGGGATTGTCACTTCCAAATATAAACCAATATTTTCATGCTACATAACCGTGTCAAGTTTCAACATTAAAATACTCAATTCAAACAAGCACTGGAAAAACAGAGACTCCGGTGATATCCCTTACATTGGATGTATGGTACTCCACAGTAAAACAACTAAAAATAGGAAAGGAATTTGGACTATTACAATGGATTTCATTTGATGATAAATTCATACCAAGAAAATTTGACAATGGATTTAAAAATTGGTCAGAAAAGGGAATTAGAGCCATACGTGCAACTGTTGAAAAAGGAGAAATTAAAAGCTACGAGCTAAAAAAAATTACAAATATAACTAATCAGAACTTCTTCAGATACCTGCAAATGAGGGACCATTCCATCAAAAATGTTAAAGTGAGGATAAAATACATCCTACCTTAAAACTACTTATGAGCTTATGGTAATGCCATCCCAAAAACTATGTCAGTTTTGTATTATTGTTTGATGGACTCTAGAAATATTTCACACCTTCATCACACCTTAAATTAAAAGTAAACAGATGAATACTCAACAGCCATTTTAGAGACTTTAGAATCACATTCAGATCACACACACGTTTGGGACATGCACAAATATTCACCCCTTCTGGGGGAAGGTTCACTCAGCTCTCTGTGATTGTGTTGGGATATGCAATCCCAAATTCTTGTCTTGTTCTATATCTTGGACATTTGGAAGAAATGGTGGCTGGGAAGAAGGGCATAACAAAGTACTGGCTTAAGACTGATGATCTGTCTTACGAACAATGGCTTTCAATTAGGGCTACACGATTATATGTTACAAGATCACAATCTCGATTCACACATGTACGCAACCCCATTTCTAAACACCATTCTAAAGCATTTTATTTCACAGGCTGCATTTCAAACTAGAATGGCTCTCAGTAGAGCGCAGACCTCCGCCAAGTCCCTCATTTATTTGGACAGCAGCAAGATTCTGAAGTCCATGGACTATATGAGAAAACATGATTCGCCATCTGGTGGACATTTGTTATTACTACCACAGCAATGCCAATTAAAAGTAATACACAATCCTTTTAAAAATTCCTGGATCCACACAGTGATCCGGATCACCTCCAAAATTTAATCATTTCTTCCTTGTGCCATTGCCAACAAATCCTGAAAATTTCATCTAAATCCATCCATAACTTTTTGAGTTATGTTTCACACAGACAGACAAACAAACGTCGTCAAAAACATAACCTCCTTGGCGGAGGTAACAAATGCCCACAAACACAGAACTGCAGCCGCCTCCTCCCTCAACCAAAGATAAAGTGTCTTTACAACATGTGAGCTTGTTGCTGTTGGCTGCAGGTGAGTGAAGAAAGAGTGAATTAGATCAGAGGAACGTCTGCGGTAAAGACAGTGAAATGGATGAAAACCTCAGTGGTAATGGCGAGTCACCCACCCGAACTTGTGCCCAATAAAGGTTGGCATTCGGTTGTGTTAATCTCATGTAATTGTTTTCTGTCATCCAGATCAAAATGTCTTTTCACTTGCATTTCTCTGACTTCTGCACCCTTCTTATTCTGCTTTTCTTTTCTTTGGCAGGTAAGGATATCTCAGCCTTTAACCAAGAATCAAAAGTCTCACCTTCTCCAAAAATGATATATTAAAAATTCCATTGTGCCGGCTGGGAAGTTTCTTGGTGCTGCAAACTTTCACAAATCAGCTAACGTCACTTAGCAACCAGGACCATAAGTGACCGGACTACTTACAGAGTGATGAAAGACACAAATCAGAGGTAAAACAAGCCGTTTTCCTTGACAGGGGGGGGGGCAATAAACATTTTGTGAGAAAAAAGTCATGCCAGAGAATTGTTGGTCTCTTCTAGTCTGGGAGTACCCATGCTGCCTTGCACGCTCCTTTCAAACTGCTCGACAGCCTGGAGACCATGGCCGAAATCCTCGCATCGATCTGGGGGCCAATCACAGAATGAGGAGGGACGAAAGACAATGACGCGAACTATTCGACAAACAGAAGTTAGTAGTTTTCTTTCGCGAGTCCATCATGGCGGCAGCAGATGCGAAGCTATCTTTCAAAGAAGCTCTGGACAGTGTTCTAAATAGTTTAGAACATAAGTTCACTTTAAAAGATGAACAGCGTTTAGCGTTAGAGTCGTTTACACGCTACACACGTCATTGCGCGCAAGGCAGCATGGGTTCTCCCCGGCAAGTGATAGACATTTGTACCGCCCAATCAACAGCTACGGAAACCACAAGTCTCTCCGAGAAAATGAATGGGTGGTCTCCAGACTAAATCTCACTTGTGATTTAGTCTGGCGCTCGCCAGACTAGGTCTCTTCAGTATTTTCAACACTTTTGCCAGAATTGTGCAACTCTAATTTTAATCATGATATACTTGTGATGGAACATCTTGTTGTTGAATGAAAATCTCTTTATGCAAACTGGGGAAAACGTGTCTATTAAGGGACCTAAACACATTCTGACACAAACACAGACTGTTCTTTTCATTTGTTTTCTCTTTTTGTGTTTCTTTTCTTGCTCCTCAATCTGAAGAGATTAGGTTGTATTACACTGATAAAAATGACAAAATAAATAAAAATTGAAAAAAAAAGAAAAGAAAAAGTTGCAAGAATATTTTTTTTCTGGCTTTCCACCATATTTCTTAGCAAGATAAGAAGTTTTTATGATTGCAGAGTTAACATTTGAATGCCAAAGAGGCATAGATTGGTCTTGTTTGCCTGTTGCACTGTCATTTGCAGGCTGCAGACACTGTGAACTGTTTCAGCCTGTTGCATCTCTGTTCTATCTGCTCATGTTATATGCTATCCACTAAACACTACACACCACAGCCGAGTCATTTTCTGCATCATTAGACTGATATATGATAGTCAAATAGGGATTTATTCAGTGTACTCATGACTGCAAAATCTAAATTTATTGTATAACCATGACATCAGCTGATAAAATAGCAGATGTCAACAATAGTCATATAGTCATGATGCATTACCAGTGATTATCAATTGGTATATTTGCTAGAAATGCTAATACCTAACAGGTTTGCTGTCCTGCATATGTGTATTTTTGCATGTTTGTGTGTTTTCCTGTCTGCTGAGAACAGCACACAAACTATCCCTAAATCCAAAGACGAAGCGCTACTGGTGTTGGCAGCCGACCTCTGTGCTGATAGCACAGGGTTAGGGCTAGTTTTCAGGCAGATGGGCAAAAGCCACAGTGCATTATGGGTATATGTTTGTCTCCCACGTCTGGACAAGCCTGATAAGGCAAAAAAAAAGAGCTGGCTAAGGATCAAGGCCATTGAAACCTCTGTCTTGCTCTCTCCTCTTTTTCACAGCCGGCTTCATTAGCAGGTTTTCAGTCTCCATTTTTGGCACGTCTCTCTCTCTCTCTTTCTATCTGACCTCTGCCACTCTCAGACACTTTCCCTTTACTAATCACACATTTTTCTTCTTTTCTATTCTTGTTTTTGTCTTTCAAGTTGTACCTCTTCACTCCTTTCCACTTCCTAACTTGTCCTCCCTTTCCTAAAGCAAATCATTACTTCCTTCAGTTGTTACCCTGTTTCTTTCGGAAAATGGGATTTTTTCCCCTGCCTCTATTTCCACTGTTGAAACACCTCATCACCCTCCGGCTCACATCTCTTTTCTCTCCCTCTCTTTGGATTTCTTTTCCCCTCCTCTCTAGCTGTCAGCCCATAGACATGTTCCTGTAAGACAAACACCTAGAAGCATGGGCATGAGATGGATCTTGAGGACTTGAGGGAGGTGGTTATGGAGAGAATAGATAAGTAATTATATGAAGTAGAGCTGGGAATATCTCTGTGCCTCACAATTACTTTTAAATGAGATTGAAGATCGTTTACTTCAGCTGCAATGTGATTCTTAATGCAATATTTGAGTTTCATACTCAAACATCTTATAATTGAACAGGCATATGTGGAAAAAGTGTTATATCAGCTGAACCGAGGCGTGCTGAGTGTTGGACTGACAGAGCCTGCATGCAAGAGAAACTCGGCTTCAAATTCTGTATAAAGGGATTCTGCATTAGTTGCACTAGCAATGCCAACATATAAGCTAACTTTATCCATATTACAAGCCACATTAATATTTTAAGCCTCTCACCTGTGGCCGGGTGCAGTATAGATCTTAAATCCCACCCCGTCTATGTTATTCTTTTGGATTTAGGCCAAAGTAAAAACAAATTTCAGACTTGTTAGACCAATTATGTCACATAGTATTTTCAGTTTGTTATTAATAAACTATTTGATGTTAGAAAAACTGGTGATTTACATCCATCTGTTTTATCTGCACCTCATGGGTTTTTCTACAGGTTCTACAGGTGCTCCAGTTTCTCCACCATCAAACTCATGTATGCATAGGACAATTCTTCTATTAGTGTCCTTGACCAAGGCACTAATGAAAATGTGGAGTTCCCAAACAATGTGAATGCAGCTCATTGCCCCTAATGTGCTAATGCTAACGCTAAAGGTACTGTGTGTGTAGTGTGAATGATAAAATGCCAAAACTGAATAGGGATAATGAAGTTAACCTTTAACCTTCATGCTTCTCACCTGGACAGACTGTGGCTCTTATTTATGAAACACACACAACATGACAGCTGCTGTGAATGGATTTTAGCTTCATTTTTTACAAAAAAGGAAGTAAAATCACCATGGTGTCCATCTTCATATACAGTCTACGTGTTCAGACAATAACGGGCACATAAAAAACCTTCTGAATTCCAATTAAAGACTTTTATGAGTGCCATTGTTCCTCCAACAATCCTCTTGCATAAACATTTGATAAATACTCTATGTCTGACTTGTATGGATTCAGAGTTTCTCACAGAATTAACAATGCATTTCTCTATTCTCATCCCATAGGGTCAACAAATATTTATATTCTTAATGCCGGAACAGATGGGTGACAGGAGTCAAATTGCAGATTAACATGAAGCCTGACCACATGTTCCAGTTTTTTTATGGTGCACTGAGATGACACATCTCATGGTGAGGGCTAAACGTAATTAAGCCAGGGACTGACTCCATCCAATGCTCTGCTGCACTGCAACCATTTGACTGCCACTTTAATTGCTTTTCTTCCCCCTATTCCCACCTCTCTTGCCTGCTCCATTCTATCAATTTCTCCAATTCCATGGGGGAAAAGGCCTTCATACAAACATGCAAATATGGAAGTGATGGAGAGATGGTCTGTGTGTGTGTGTGTGTGTGTGTGTGTGTGCACACGCGCGCCTGTACATGTGACCATGCATTAATTTTAATATCACATTCACTACCACCAACACATATATTAGTGTAAGTGAATGTGGACTGATGTTCTCCCATGACTGGTGACTACCCATTAAATGATTCAGGTTTTTTTTTTTCCTCACCTGTGGTCCAGAGCTGTAGTGTGAGGTTTCCCCAAATAGCTAGTATCCTTTACAGCCTCTCTGAGGTCTCAGCTTTCTTTGTCTGTACCTCTTGACAGCAGCACCTGTTCAGCGAATGATGTGTTCTACATTCATACACATCCGTTAGTGGCCAATATGGATTTTTCAGTGGCTCTGTCTTGTTATTGTGTGAAGACTTTTTGTTTTGCATCTGATAAAATGCAGTTAACTCATAACAAATGACATCTAAATTGTTTAAAATGTATATATTTGAACTCTAATCTGTTTGCGTCTTCCCTGTTTGCTCCAATGTACTTTTCTCTCTGTCAGCAGTGCATGTATTTGAAATAATAAAACAGGATGTGCTAACATTATTCCACAGCAGCCACACTGACAAGGCTGCTTCTGTTTAAGATGCCTGCATTGCAGATACATCTGCATGCATTTTTAGTTTTGTCTTGTGAAATAATCGCCAGCAAGTTCCGTGAAAAACAGTTGGGTAATACAGATTATCTTATTAACTGGAAAGCTGGTTAATCAGTCTTCCAGTAAAACTGAAAAATTAGACAAAGACAGTTTACAAAATGAAAACTGGTTCTGCAGCCCTCAAAAGATTCCATTTGTCATGAAAACAACCAAGGTCACAGGTTCACATTGAAATGCAGGCTGTTCTAGATGCACTCTCATGGAGCAATGATAGCTCAAGATAAAAGCTTATATGAGTTGCCATAGGCCTGAAAGGAAATGGACCTACATAGTACATTACTGGCTTTCTCCCAATCCTCTATGGGATTTGTTACATGTGGAACATGCTACTGAACTACATATGACCTGTCTTCAAAATCAACAAGTAAAAACAGTGGTTAATTTTATTTCTTTTCCATTCCAGTCTACCATCAGCGGATCATGCAGTGTTTGACCACATTAACTTCTCTTTTTTACCGTTATGCATAAATTGTTTGTATAACATTAAGATTGTAGGGTGTTACTCCATGCTAAATAATGTGAACATGATGAGGTCAGTGATGATGAAAATGTGATGATATCCTAATACAGATGTGCATAAATAATGAGTTTATACTTTATTCATTGAGTGATGCAGTTATATAGTATATAGCATTGATTTGTTGGTGGCATTGGTAGTCCTAAGTGCTTTAGAGAGCATTGTTCCTGTTGTTGAGAGTTTCAAAAATCCAAACTATATTCAAGGATGTGGTTCTACAAAGGAAATTACTGTTGTTGTCAGCGGAGTCTTCAGTTCAGAAAGCATAGTGTGAACTTAATTTTATATTCATTGAAGTATATTTCACTGGTTCCCACATTCACATCTATACAACCCCCCTCCCCCCCATAATACTTTCAGCCCATATGGCTCAGCTTAGATAGGTGTCTTGCGATTCTGTCACGCTCCTCTTTTTGTGGATATCATTGCACAACTCCCGCCTCGCACATCCACCTACCTACCCACACACACTCACACTTTGTAGCACTTTTCAGACTCAGCATATTAATGGCCACTGTTCTACCTGAAGTCAAATACAAAAGACCAGTGTCACAGTTGAAATACTTTCTCATAAAGTCTACCCTATTTAACAAAACCAATTGTCCCGGCACAAAACGTGTTTTACTGAAATGCTAAAAGGAGACGCTGAGCAGGCAAGACCCATTCATGGTCTCCACTAATGATGCCCTGCTCTATGTATCTTCCTGGCACTTAAACAGAAGGAGTGCAGAGTGCAGCTGTACCTCTCACCCTTGCGGAGTGACAGGGATAAAGCTTCATTACATAAGGTTGCTGGCAGGACTGGAACTGGTGCTCAGCAGCGAAGCACCTGCCAACAATCCCACAGAGCACCGGGCACACATTCATCATTACATCGCCGTCCTGCATCCTATATTTTGCACCTTTTTTCTGCCTGCTCATTCATTCTTTTCTCTTCATCTATTTACTGTCTTTCCCACTATTGTTGCTTCTTTTCTTTTCCTCCCCCTTCCCATTTTACAGCAAACTGTTTCATTCTCCCCTCTATCTTTCCGTTTGGGAAAGCAATACATCCTACTTTCCTCCTGCCTTTTGGGATCAGGCTGAAACGCAGGCAGAGAGAGCAGTGTTGACTAAGTCTCTGGTTGTCCTCATGGAGTGTATAATCCTCTTGATGTTCTGCCACTGTTGTTGCACACTCTAGAGGGAGGCAAGAGTATTAGAGTATCCCCACTCTATGGATGTACTATGCAAAACAAATCTAGGAACAGGAGTAATGTGTATGTATTGAAAGAAATTACTGTAAAACAATAAATATATAGCTGCAAAGTACAACTTTTCTCTGTTTGCACACATGAGAACAGCCATTCACAGCATTCCACTGTGAAATGCCACCAAATGTTTTGTTTTTACTTGATTATGAATGCACTTGCCACAGTATTTCTCCTTCTATAAATTACCTTCTGTCTATTTTATAGTTTATTTTCCTCATTTGGTCAACCAGGGCGGCCCTTATTTGTCCTCATGTGGAAATCATCTCAAACTTTAGATGCGGCTAGAATTGAATTTTTACAGATACAGATTAATGTACCATAGCTGAGCTGTCTACTGTAGAACCGTGTAAGGAGAAGATGAAAAGGAGTGGAGGGAAATCCTGCATAAAAGAATTTTCCAAAGAATTCTCCTCGAGGGTAGAAATGCAGTGCTACCTCAGTGCAATGTGTATATTAAAAAAAAATGAATTCATAACTAAATATTACGTAATAAAGCTGAGAGAAACTGAAAATCTGAGTTTTGGTGACAGAGCTGGGCAGGACATTAAAAAGGCTGCACATGAAATGATTTATAAGCGGAGTGCAGAGATAATTTTAGCCTGACTGTTGTAAAAACTGCACTCTGGAAGCCAAAGTGGAGCACTGCTGTAATATCCCCATAGATGTAAAATGACAGTCATCCCTTCAGGGCAGGGGGCTGTGCTGATGGTTTAAGAAGTGTGACTGGTCCACAAGAGATGGGAGGCCAAGAGAACTGGTCCGACTGGAGTATATGGCCACAGATAAAATCAATATATTCCGCAAACTAAGAGAGAGAGAGAAAGAGAGATGATAGGGAGAGGGGGGGAAAAGGGAAACGGAAAGTTGGGGAGGAGGGAGCGAGAGAATCCAGAACTCAGAGAGCGTGAGAAGGACTGAGAGATGGATGGAAGGACAAAAATAGCCCTGTGTGGCCATGCTGTTCACTTTCATTTTCCATGTCCCAATATCCAATTTACAGCCACACACATATGCAGGCGTGTATTCACACATACACACACACATCTCGTTGTAATGTCCCTCACATATAAAACTTTCACACATGGATGCACAAATGCACATATAAAAAACGTGCACTGCACACATAGACATGCACACACTGATTTACCTTTGTGATAAATCTAGTCTATTTTCTTTTTTATACCTCCACACCTGCATCCCCATTTTCCCATCAGATGAGAGGATAATCTATACATTGCCATAGCCGAATGGTATTAGAAAAACCTGCATATGCAATGGTTTTTTTTTTTCTATGATTATACATTGTAATATTAAAAAAAAAACAGGAATTTTCACCACATGATTATTATTCTATTTGGAAAGAATTACTCATTCTAGACAGATTGGGGTTATGTTTTTAAGAGAGGGCACATGCACAGAAAATTAATACAGTGACAAGAAAAATGACGTGTTTTCTATATGAACCATCCTTTGGACTTGAACTAGACTTAGCACCTGTTTTTTAAACAAAATTATTCTTTGTCTAGGAGAAATAATTCTTTAGCACCTGACATTCTGTTTCCTTTAGTAGCTGATTGATTCCCGGTTGGTATTTTCACACTGACAATGATTCTCAGGTTGTGGTTGAGTAATTTGCTCCAGTTGACAAGCACTATGATGCAAGTATTTCACGTGCACACATTGCAATGATGATGTAGAGACAATATATTGTGCATCTCTAATTGCCTTGCTTCAAAGCAGCCTCAAAATTAAATAGAGTGCACTTATGCATACACATGTATGTACACACAAATACTAACTACAGCTGCGAGAACTCCCCAGGGTGCTGTCCAGTAGCTGTGCTTTGAGATTTAGACCTGCTCATCTCAGTAAATGGGACAGAACTTAGAGTGATGCACTGCATATTAAGACATTAAGAGGAGATACAGAGAGGGAGAAAAAAGACATTGGGATAAAGAGCTGGATGGGGCAAAGGCGAAAGGGAGGAGGAAATGTTAGTGGAAAAGGCAATTTGCATATATGTGGTCTAAATTCCTGTGAGCCCCACAGTAACATACAGGAATACAGCATTTTTGTAACACTGGTAAGAGCTGAGCCTTTATGTCATAGCTGATCTTCAAAGACCCTTCATGCTCTTTATGACAATGCAAATGTGTGTCTGTATGTGTGCACACAAATGTAAATCAGTTGAGAAGAAGAACCCATCTGTCTCTGCTGGGCATGGACTTCTTATCCAATTCCCCCATTGCGCTTCAGAGGGAATTCACATCTATTAAAAGTATCATTACAGTGCCAACGCAGAAATGAAGCAGGCTAATCACACATGCGTAATAAAACAACAGTGTCTCTGGTTTACCTGCCTGCATGTGTGAAATGTGTGCATACAAGGGTGCATTGGAAATGGGCTTTTGTGTGCAAATGAGACTGTTGCTTGTGTGTCTTGTTTGTTTGGGGATTCCAGTGTGTATGTGAGTTGATCTGTGGATGTAGGTAGTGGATAACATATTGGAGGAGGCACCTGGGTGAAATAAAGCTGCCCCAACATGATTTAAGATGCCACCACTCACAGTTAATGACCTGAATGAGATTGCTAACGCTGATACAATATGCCACACAAGCTGCAGCAAAGAGTTTCTGGGAGTCCAGTGAATATGGAGCAAGACACAAAGAGCTTAAAACAAAAGAGGGAACATGAGCGATGAACATGTTGTTCAGAGACAGTGGAAGTGGTGGCGAAAAACTAGAGCAAAAATGTTTCAGCATTAACAGCCAGGTGTGAACTCCTTCTGAGCACTCAAAGAACAGGCCAGGGTGTAAAATGTTCCCATCTGTACATACTTATGAATGGTTGTGTATCAAAGCTTGTACTGAACACTGCATTGATTCAGTCTAAAAAAAAAAAAAAAAGAAAAAGAGTTAAAAGCTTAAGTAAGGAAGTATACAGGGAGCCAGAGGAGATCATTAACATATCGACAGAACTGAATGCATTGTGAGTTTGTGTGCATGCTACAGTGCATAACCAATAACCCATCCAACTTCAGTTCCTCTGCAGTGTTGTGTCGTCAAATAACACAACAACAGCTGAGTGTAATTACATTTCAAGTGCCAAACGTAAATTGGATCAATCATTTGAATAAAGGGAGTTTTGAAGGATTGCTAATCACTTGAGCTCCTCAGTATGTCATATCATGACAATGCAAACCACTTCAGTAATGTAAAATATTCATCTACAAAGAGTGCTGCTTATCTGTCTCATCCTGCTTTCACAGATGTAATACTAGCTGTTTCTTCGTGATCAGTGGAAGTATATGAAAGTGACAATGATATTGGTGGATATTGATGCATTGATGCCAGGAGAGATTACAGATAGAAAGACGAGGGAATTGAGAGTGATGAAATGAGACATTACATAAGGGAAGGCAAGCTGAAGTGAGCGCCCTGTTCCAATGCTCTGTTAGATCAAAGCACTTTGTTAAAAGACTCTTCCTGTCATAAAGAATTTCATTCTCTTTCAGTGCTTCTCATATTAAAAAAATCTTTTATTCACTTCATTTGGCTGTCACACTGCAGTACTAGCTCTCCAAACCAACAGACAAACTGCCAGATCATTATAGAACAGATCATTAGCAACCAATCGTGAAGCTTACTCTGCATCTTTGTGCAAAGAAACTTTTCAAACAACCTTACTGTTTGTTGAAATTTTGTCAGAATACTCTACAAGTCAACAGTCTTTACAAGGTTTAGACAGTTCTCAACAAACACATGACGCAGAAACACACTACATGTCGCACAAAGTCCAAAAAATGAAGAGACAGAAACTAATGTACACATTTAGTTCGAATCTGATGCCTCAAGGCAAAACTAGCATTTATGCATGAGATATAAGTGTACATAGCTGGGGAAAAGTAATAAACCAGCAATATGCAAAGAATGAAAAGAATAACATTTCATTTTTCTCAGTCTGTCTTCTTTGCATGATGAATTACATTCATTTTGAGCAGGCAGAAAGGTTGAGCATTGAAAATAACAATTCTCCACCGAATTAAGAGTTGAACTGGGTCATCAGGCACATTGCAGTCAACCATAGTGTCTCTAACAGGTTTGGATCTGGATAGGTTATATCATGACTCAGCCCTGCACGCACACACAAAAACACACATGAACACAACTACTGAGGCAAAATCAATTATTAATATGTTATCACATGCTCAGATGTCCACAGTCACACAGGCCCGTTTCTCAATTCCCAAGTGTTTATTTGAGGTTTAAACAAGTCAAACTCCATCAGTGCAGATTCTACTAATGTATTAATTAGAATAAGTTGCATAAATTATATTAAGTAAGTTCAGATGCCATCCTCCACCTGGGATTTAGCTGATCTTTGCATTAGAGGCGTGTACAGGCCGTGCTGTCACTGTCCATGGTGCTGATTTTGAAACTAATCTGCCTGCATTTCACCACACTATCAAAGTAGCCCTGATTGGCTGGCATCACTTCAGCGTCAACAACAGCGTGATTGATTACACACGCCTCGGTAACAATGAGGCTTCAGCTTTCAGATGATTAGAAGGCCTCTAATTTTAGTCCCCGGAGGTGGAACACAATTTCAATACTTTGTTAGTCCTCCATCACACCTCACTGTCCCTTTTCATTACCTTCACAGCCTCAAAAATGTATGTTAAGGCTGATTAAATGGAAATGTATCAATTGAACAGATTTTTTGATTTATTATTGAGGCAATATTAGTTGTAAATTACCTGGATACATAAATATTCGTAAATGCACTAAACCAATTTCCAGAGCAACATCCTACATGAAGGACTCAATCCCTAGTCGAAGCAAGAACACATACATTCACTGCTATACTTTCATCTGCATAAAAATTTAAGTGGAAATTTGGATTAACTGATTAGTTTGGGCCATCATATGGTTTCTGGATGAATGACCTATTCTTCAATTACTAGATTGACTAAATACATACAGTTCGCATCTAAGAGTGTTCTCTTCAGCGTGCTTCAAACAGTAAATTAAATAGAGAAGTGTGTCCGTGCTGCCGAAGATTGAAGATGAAACATTTACAGCCTTGCTCACAAACCAAGAGAACCAGCAGCAGCTAAAGCCAATACACAGCCACAAACACGTGTGATTTCTCCACACACATGCACATGAAATATAGCAAGATGTTGCAACTGCGTGATATCGAAACCTATTATACTGCTGTATTTTTTTTTTTATTTCGGGGTAAACATTGTGAGCTTGAAGATGAATATATATGTATGGAAAACAGAAGTACAAAAATAAAAAAGACTTGAGGAATTGATTGTGAAGCGTTCTTGAACATTAATGCCATACAGACGGAACGTAGAAAATATACACGTGAGCAATGGAATGGAACGGGTGTTTAATGCACAGGTTGACTCACCGTGAAACTGGTGTCAACAAAGTACCTGATTTTAATACACAGCATCTTCTCTCAAGCTGAATGCCCCCCCCGTGTCTTCAAAGGGCTCATATTTTTCTAAACCCATTAGTCTTTGGTTCATTTATTTGCGTATTTGGACCCTATAGTTCATAAAGTTTGAATTTGAACCCTCCAGGTGCTGCAAAGCTATCTTTATATTCATTCCGGCAAAAATCAAGTGGATTTATATAACCTGTTTTAATTCCTGCTCAATTTGTTACGTTTAATTACTAGTTACATCACGACATTTGCACTCGAGTACGACATAATTGTTTGTCAGCAGCAGAGGTTTGTAGTCCATACTGAAAAAATGCTCAAACTTCGAACCAATTACCCAAAATGTTCAGTTGTTGGTTGTACTAACAAACACAAATGGCTGAATAGGACATAAAGCATGATCAACAACCTGGAGGGGGTGGGGCGTGAAGCGGCTCATTTGCATTTAAAGGTCCAGCGCTCAAAACCACATTTCTCTTGTCATTACTCAGAAACAGGGTTGAAGATGGACCAGTGGAGTTTAATTAATGAAGAATTCAGACCCAAGCAGAGCATTTACAGTTTAGGCAGACCACAGAGGGATGTGTTAAAATGTGCAATTCCATTTTTAAAAAAAGCTAAATATCACTTCTTTAAGTCAATTTTCTTTGCTTGTCCTGTCACCACAATGTGATGACTGCACATGCACTCATTGCTGTGATGATTCTGGCGTAATATGAAAAGATGCTGACTAATCTTCTGAATCACATCGACTTAGGGTGAACAATTGCTCCTTTTCCTGTTTTCTCTTTTGTCCAGGTTCCTCAGTATTTTTCTGATTCAACAAACCATGCTATGTTGTGTCAGAATTCTTTTTTAGTTTGAAAAGATGCTGAAACTGTGCAGCCCTTATAGATATACACTATAAATTCTCTCATTACCAGCTTCACGCATCCGTAACAGTAAAGATAGAGTCGTAGCTTTGGTGACCTTCTGTCTTTAAACATAATTGAACAGATCTCCATCACAACTATATAATTCACTCTTGCTGTTAACAGGTCAAAGGTCAGTGGTCATTGCTCACTGCTCTACTTCTGCTGTCATCAAAGCTGCAGCTCTGACTACAAAGTGAGAACTGGAGGTGGACAGATCTGCATTTGTGTGGGTGTGCATGACACAATCAATGAACCCTTGCATGTCTGAATTTACCACAGTTAAAGCCAAGGATGTTTTCTCAAATTATACATTTATTCCGAAGCTGCAAGTCCTTTCAGCATTGAATCTCATAAATTATTCAGTAGCTGACTGGTAGGTACATTCATTTTTGTAGTATCTGTTGCATTAATTCAGGATAAATGCATTTAGGAACAATAAGCACAACAGCATGACAACACATTGCTGCCTTCTGCTGGTTCTGGTTTAAAGAATCTGCATTTTACAAAACAAACAAAAAAACACAAATTTGCTTGTTTCACTTCTCATGGTATGTGGAAGCATGCCAAATTAGCAAATATTACGTCTTTGTGAGGCTGAATAAAGGAAAGAGGTTGTAATTGGGAGCTTATGTTGCTGTTTTGCCTCATTAGTGAGATAACGTTTTAATTGAAATCTCATAAATGTGGTATTTGCAGGGTAATTGAGAAATAAACAAGAGAACACTGGGGCATCCTGTGAGTCTGAGGCCTTCGCACATACAACAGAAGAATTAAGGTAGTGTGAAGAGTGATGCAACTTTACAAGTGACAACACATTGCTTCAACACTCCACAATATCACTGGGATCAGTCAGTAAGTGAGGAAGTAACTGTCAAAAAAGGAGTGGGTATTTCATTTTACATAAAAAAGTTGAAATTGAGGAAAGAATGGAATGAAATGCGTGCTTTAATGGAAATACATGTAGAAATACAGGAAGGCTAAGTTTTCCAATCCACATTATGAAGTGCTTTCAATGAAATGTCCATTTAGATGGTGTTTTATTTAACATTGCCTCTCTGCAAGTATAACACATTGCTTTATTTGTAGATGTTTGTCTGTTGTATCTTATGTCCTGAAACAAAAGGGCTCACTCCCATCCCAGTCCCTCTCTTGTTCTGCTCTCTAAATGTTATGTTTTGTTATGTAAGAGGGGCAGTCGTCTTTAGGTCATGCAGTGCTATAATGACAGCACCTTACAAAGATATGAGTTTTTCAGCTGAATTTTATATTATTCATTATTCATATGAGAATTATTTATATATGAACCCCGACCTTTTGTTATTAGAATTCTCTCCTGCCTGTTCAAGCTCCAATCATGAGGTGATGATTAGCAAAACTGACTCCTATCCTGCAGGAACCCCCCCCAGGATTTCTGAAAAATTGTCAGCCTTTAACACAGACTACAAATGAAAAATGGTTTGTTATTTTCAGGAGCATTTTTAGGAGCTATGAAACATCTGCGCTTTGTGGGATTTATATGATGAAATGACTTAATAACAATGCAATACAAACAGAGATTCTGATGTAAATTGCATATTATCTGTGTCATTATCAAGGGTTAGCAAATTAACTGGTCCAAAAACTTGGTAACTGCAATATTCCCCACAATCCTAATGACTTAACAGAGAGTGTAAATGAAGCAAGACATTTGTTATATAGGAGAAATCTCATACTCAGCTTGAATCATTTTCTATTGCAACAGTTCAGCTGCTCCAAAAATACAGAAATATGATGAAACACTCAAGATCTTTCACTGAAACTATCATATCAGTATCATACCAAACTGAAGTGGAACGGTCTACACAAATCAAACACATGTACCCATAAATTATACACTTCACTGAGTGTGAATCAGACAAATGTTTCACCATTTTCAACCATATGGGCCTATATATGCCATATATGGGCCAATATTAGAACATTCACATACAGTAAATATATGACCAGCTTTATTTTATGCTCATTCATGTTTTTCAGAGACTCTTTTTTAACCTTTTTTTGGTTAATGCAGCTTCTAAAACTGAAATCTATCCACTTTAATGTTTCTACTCTAGATATAAAACTGGGTGGTGCCACCTATGGGTGATAGATTGTACTTCTCTCCTTGGTAATGATGTGCACCCAAAAATGAACATGTCAGAATTCACATCCAAAAATGTAGTTATTGTTGTGGTAGATTGTTATGCAAGCTCAACTTCCATGTATATCCACTCCTCACAGCTCAACGAGATAAAGCACTGCAACAGTGTGTTTTTTTATGTAACACTAATGTATTTTTAGCATTACAGAGATATATTTATTTCTTTTAGCAGTAAGATCCTGTCCCCGATGTGTTTTGCGTAAGATGGAGGGTTATCTATGCTTTATGATTATGGTGGCACGGAATATTAAAAGGAATCAGAGAGGGATACAAAACAAAAGAAAGAAGAAAGACAAAAGAACATGATAAAACAGATGGAAAATGTAAGGTAGAGACAACGGAGGGAAGGAAAAAATGAACAGCTTGATGAAGCCAACCAAAGACAGGATGGTTTCACTGAATGCCGCATTTTCTATACACAATTACTGCACAGCACTGCAGAGCTATTAACACCCTGTGATTTCCTAACAGGGTGAGGAGGTGTGAAATAAAAAGATAACTGACAGAGAAGATGCATTTTAGACAACCTAATCCAGTATCATGATCAAAAGTAAGATTAAAAAACAAAAAACTCACACAGTCAAAAGTAGACAATAGGAGAGACTGTGATTCCAAGTGCAAAAAGACAGAGCTGCATGATGGGATTAAATTGAATTGAGGTGAATAAAAAAGTATTAAAGTCAACAAGAGAGGATGAAAAATGACAGATTTGACATTTTTTTATTGAATGTACATAGTGTATATTATAATCTTATATTTTATCTGTGTGAATCCATAGAAAATCCTTGGCTTAAATTCATTAAAATCCCAGCTGTCAGTGCAGCATACATTACATTATTTCATAAAGCGGACATGTTCTGACAGCTCCACATTTCTGAATAAATCTACACTGTCAATCATACCCACCAAGGCAGGAATAACAAAGGCGGAAGGGACTAAACACTGTATGACTCTTTATGATTCTGGATGGCTTTCTGGACACAGAAAAAGAGAAAATGGACCAGAATTTAGACCTCAGATGTGCCTCTTCTCCCTTTCTTACTTGTCCCAGTTCAGGATACACCCTTAATAGGAGCATTACTCTTTTGTGAAGTGGCACTTGACCAATAGACTGCCATTTGAAAGGTCAATAGAAGCTGTTGTAATGAATTTAATTACTTGTTGAACACTCATGTCAGTACAAACTTGATTCATTATCAGTTGGGATCATTAATAAAAGTCAGTTTGCACAGCACTAACACCCTTGTGGAGCGAATCACTTATATTTGAGCTGTACAGTATCTAGGGTTTTGATTCTACAAAGGAATTTAAGGTGCTTTGTGAATTTCAACTGTGGACAAACCTATACAGTAAACTGAAAATAACCCACGGGTTGAGTATCCAGTGGTAAAATACTAACCACAAACTGCCGAACCCAGAAAGAATTATGGTACATCATATCCCTGTTGTTAAAAACACTAAATATAGATGACTGACTCCTTCCGCATTAGCAGCAGATGATTTTATTTGTATTTGTTTGTGATATTTGTAACATTTGATGTCACACATGCCTGGGTATGTGTGCAACTCATAGTATTGTGTTGGAAAAGGAGTGAAATATAACAGGTACACCCAAGAGTGGTGTTTCTATCACTGCCATCAGAGCAGAAGCGAATAAATATGTGTGACCATTGCAGAGTCATTTGACCTGTGAATGGATTATGTGCTTTCATACTAAAAAAAAAAAGTCAGATTTTAGTGTTTTTGTGCTGTAAGAAAGAGGTATTGTGACTGTGCAGATAAACATAAGGCATTGGACACATACAGGACAATAATCTTGAATCAACTTGAAGAATGGCAGGTGAAAAAGGATTCAGATAATGGTGTAATACATTAGAAAGGAAGTGAGGATGGTATGTTTTTCTAAGACTTGTGACTAGTTGACATTTACTATTGTTGCGCTAGATGTAAATGGGTGTTTATCTGTTTTACTGACTATGTGCAGACCATTGAGCTCTGATAATATGCTCATAAACTGGTCCTTGTAGAGCACACATTTGCAACAATGTCAACTGTGCCTGTGGCACTGCAATATAAATGAACACACTCAGAAAACCATGTACACATACACATGTCTGTGCACAAATACAGCACTGACACACACATACATATCTGTTGGATATATTTTCCTGCCCAAGGAACAGAGAAAGCATCTTTGACAGCCTATAAATTGTAGTGACAGTAACACGCATTCATAAGCAGTAAGTACGCGGATGGCAGGTAGCAGGAAGGTAATAAATTAGCAGGACTTCGGGCGAAAAATGCTTGTGATGCAGAAATATTCAGCAATGACAGATCTCTAGGGCTAATTTCACACTGACAAGCTGATGTGTCCGTAGCAGCATTCCCATTATATATGTTGTTTAAGATAGTTCCATTTCTTAAACCATGGAGCGAAAGCACAAAGGCTACAGAGACACTGCATTCATTATTCTCCAAAGACCACCACAGACAAATGACAGAGTGTGGGCACATTTTCCAAAATACACGTGGCCCTGTATCTTCAAATGGAAATAATTTTAGAGAGGAAGCTTTAAATGTTCCGTGTGTAAGCTTTAGGTGAATCTATTTGCAGAAATGGAATATGATAATAATGCATCATTGTCATGCACTGTGTTAGAGTTTGGACCACAGTTATTATCCTCTTCACCAGAGTGGGCAAACCACTCACAGCCTCTTGCACATTTTTTCCTCTTTCACACAAGTGAGGCAACCTGTTGGCTGCATTCTGCAGCTTTGCCACAAGATGCCACTAATTATTACACACAAAACCGTTTACACTAAGTCTGTGAGCTCACAGAGGACTGCACCAAAGCCAAAAGTCTCCCACAAAAACATCATCTCACATTACCGCCTGATCCTCGGTCTTCCAGCTCAAGGGGAAAAAACATTTTGAAGCTGTAATTTGTGTAAATTTATTCAACTTTGGTTTAATGAATTCCCACAGATTGCACAGATTGGGGGTTTATTTTTATGTTTTGAGGAATATTTTTTCCATGACTGGCTTACCAAGACCATTTTTCTGCCAACTCAATTACCTACTTCCTGATAACTGGTTTAGAAAGAGTTTCCTGAAGGTGTCTGCAAAAACCATGATTTTCTTTGGGTTCCTTTTAGGTGGTTTGGTCTGCACACATGTAGGGAGGGTCAAACAATATTCCATCTGCTTGTAAAGTTACCAGGTAAGGTAGGTCTTAGCAACCTTGCAAAGCACTGCTTCAGGCACACACACTTTCACAAAACAGATCCTTTACACATTCGATCAAGGATTACAGTGATATTCATTTAACCCAGCCATACAAATGCAAATGCATAATGTGGTTGAGAGATTCAACATCACAGCAACTGTGTTCTGTGAAACACTTTGATAAAACCAGATCAAAGGAGAGAGAAGAAGAGGCATTCAAGACCTCCAACAATAGCCCTCCTTGCAGAGTGCCAGCAACTGGTTTATGAAAGCAAATGAATGAATAAAATAATGTTTTATGCAGACACATGCACTCAAGCACCTTTGTTCAGATGATAAGGTGAAAGCGCTTGTTTGGCAATTACATCAGACTAAATCTCATATAATTAATAATCACTCAATGGACACTAGACCCCTATGTTTCTAAAATTTTTATTGGATTTATTCTACAAACTATGTTGGATTTGCTGTTACAGATCTTCCTATTCCCTGAATGTTGTCAGGCCTGTCTTTCATTCTTAATTTAACAATTCTGCTCTGCCATTTCTTCCCAATCTCTCTCTCCTTATATTCTGTGTCTTTGATTCATCATTTACCTGTTCTCCCCTCTTCCCTTTCAGTAATTCACTGTGTCTGTCCATATTTTACACTTGTACTGTCCCTGCTCCTCTAAACACATTGCTAACTTATTATACTTTAATTTGGCACTTTCTCTTTCCGTTACTCTGTGTGTATCTCTCTCACAGCACACTCTTGCTTTTCAATTTTTATTCAAACCTTTTTACACATTCACATACTTCCAGACCTTTATTATCCCCTCTGAGGTTTTACAACCACTCGATGCCTGTCTTTTTACATTCTTACTCATACCTTTTCTACTTGTGATTCTATGGAAAGTAGTAAGATCACAGAAAGGCTGCCTGACACATTTTACATCTCCCTAGGTATGAATTTTTTAGTTCAGTCCCTTCCCTGGTGTTCTTTTACCTTTAGCAGGCGTACAGATGGCAGGAAGGCTGCATGGCACAGTTTTCTGATGGTCCAGTTGAGTGGCCGTGGTGCGTCCAACTGGTTCATGGTGCCCACTCTTCACGGTGCAGCCGCTGGTAGCCAGCAGCTTTTCCCGGCACCAGGATCAATGCTGCCCCACAAAGGGGGCAAAAATGGGAGAGGGTCTCCAACTCCAACTGACGAAAAACATGCAAGTCCCAGGGCATGACCCTCGACGGACAACCATCAACCAGTGCTGCCGCCACCACCACTGCCACCACCTTGAAACCTTTAGTTCCCAAACCCGATGAAGCGCTCACCTGGGCAGCTGTCAGCCCCCTCACTCCCCTCCCTGCCCCCTCCTCGTCTAGAGCTGACACAGATCCACAGAGTCCAAGGCAATCCCAATCTGGAGCGCTGGGAGCATCTGTCTCCTCATCCACCAGTAGCCTGAGCGCGCTCAGCTCTAGCGCAAAAAACCCAGAATGTATAGTATTTTCCCAAACAACAGAGCAGAGCGCGCAATGCACAAAAGAGATAAGAGCGTGTAGTTTAGAGGGATGTACGAAGAAGAAAAGAAAAAAGAGAGAAAGAGGAAAAGGAGAGGTGGAGATGTAGAGGAGAGACGAGCAGTGCAGTGCAGTATAGCGCAGAGAGGAGAGGAGAGGAAAGGAGAGCAGCGCAGAGCGCATAAACGGAGCAGCCTGACAGGCAGCGGCTTAGATTTGAGGCTGCATGAACACTACTGTCTCCAAGATGAGAGGAGAGGAGAGAAAGCGACAGAGACAGAGAGAGAGAGAGAGAGACAGAGACAAGGAGAGAGTATAAGAAAGGAGAGACATAAATAAGATCCATAGACAGTACAATGGATGAACAAGCTCAAATTGAACCTATGGGATGAGATGAAAGACAGAAGATTGCCCTTGTGTAAAAAAAAAAAAAAAGGGTAAAAGAGGGGCAATAAACAGAAATGGAGTGAAGGCAAGATGGAGAGAGTGGGATAGAGGGAGGAGTTGTGTAGATGTAATGAGAGGTGGTCAAAAGGGAAAAGAGTGGAGTCAATGCACCGTCTTCCACATCAAATTAAACATGGAATCTCATGAAACAACTTGTGACCTATTTACTGATTTGACATAAAATTGGATCAAAAGCTGTGAAATGGTTAACCAGAGCATTAAAAATAGAATTGTTGAGATGAGTTTTTTAAGGAGATGGAAATGAAACATGTAAAGGCATTAAACTTAAATACATATCTACATTCAGTTGACATTAATCCTGACAGACACTTCTATGTTTGTGTAGTCAGATATGGCATTAATTAATCATTTTCAACAGTGCAGATTATGGTCTGGACAAATTTATGAGTAATGGACATTTTATGGACAACATAATTTTTTAATATCCAAATATTCCTTGTAAAGGTTTTCCACTCTCTTTTCTTTACTCTAACTACACCAGCTCGCTTTAAATTTACTCCCAAAATATCCAAGTAGACTGGACATCCATTATCTGCTTTTCAAAAACCCCAAAACTAATTTAATATTCTTGATATTTCGTATATTAAATCAAACCTTATCAGCACTGTACAGCTCTTAAACATAAATTCTTGATTTATGAGGCACACAGGCAAAAAGGTAAAATGAACCAGCCGTTTTTTTCTTCATTTCTTGCCTCCGTTCTAAGTTTAGTGTGCTTTCATTTCTATTTCTAGGCACTTTGTCTGCTGGTCTCCAGTGAGTTACTGATTCATAATAGTTTAAAAAATGAAGTTTTGTCAAAATCCTATGAAAAATCCAAATTAATGACTGCGTGATTGATTTAGCACGTCGGGACTGGTTGAGGAGTGACTCAGTGTGATCTCACTCCTCTGGTGTTGAGATGAAAGCACTTAGGGTTTAGAGGTGTTGATGACAACACATGATGCCTCTTTTCATATGTACAATACGCTTCAAAGATGAAACACACTTCTTTGTGAAGTCAAAGTGAACATGGCTGCAGTAAGAATCTAAATATTTTAAGCACTACATATATATATATATAGTACACAGTGTACTTGTGCAACACATTCCACATCTCAGCAGAGGAATTCTGTAAAGACAAAAAAAGCTTATGATATTTACATAGCATGCAGGAAGTGATGCTCATGCAATGCACTTCATTCAGTAAACCATGACAGTTTATTGTCATAGTAGCAATTAAAATATGAATAATGCAGTCAACATAAATAATACATAGCTACAGCACTCTAAAGATACATCTCATCAGTATAGTCTAAATCACCAATAGAACAGATTTTTTTTTTAACAATTCTACATTTGTTTTGATTTTACTTTCCTCGTTTCTATGTTCCTTTTCTTTATGCAAAGCATAATGAATTACCTTTGCAAACAAAATGCATTATATAATAAACTTGCTGTTCTTTGCCCAGAGTGTAACAGTGTAAGAGTAAATGACCCTCTTGAGTCACCACCTCACAGTTAACGGGTGTTTTGCCCTGACAGTCAGGGTCTGACATTAAGAATATCCACCTCACTGACCACTCACCTCCCCTGGGGACTTCCGAGACCTCTGGGAGATCTGTCTGTCAACCACACAGCTACTTCCTATGACAGTTGTGCGTCTAACACATGTGTATGCTTTATGTGTGTGTGTGTGTTTGTGATTGAGGACTGAACAAATAGTGGATATACCATGAGTGTGTGCTTTAATCTTTCTGACTCTCTTGCCTGACACTTCATCTCAACCCATGAAATGGTTCAGCAGCCACATCAGCTCTGCTTGGTGCATTCACCTGCACCGTCTCCATCATGACTCTAGATGGCAACATTCAAAAGCACAAAAATCATCCCAGCCTGGTCCCAAAGCCTTCCAACCTGCACTTACATAGGATGCTGAAATGAACATTCTCATTTATTTTTAAACCACATGTAATATTTCTTTCTACAGAACAAGGATGACTGAATTTAATTATGAAGTGCTTTGAGAAACTAAGCAGCAGCAGTCAACTCTTCATTGTCTTGTTTCCTACACACTTCGGTCACCAGGGGGCATCAGTTACTCACACCTGCTTCAGACACAGGCTGTTTATTTTATCCTCTCACTCTTCTTGGCTACACTATCACAACATTAAAAAGTATTAAAGCACTGGCAAAAAAAAAAACAAGACCAGACAAAATGAGATTTAATTCTCTCACAGTGATTCATTTCTCCCAGTTGGAGCTTAACTTGGCAAAAGGAAGCAATTTACTGCGAATTACTTAAGTGCTTCAGCATGGAGAGATTGTATCAGATAGTGAAGGTAAAACAATAAATATCTAAATACTGTTTGTCATTAATATTCTCAAATGACTGCTTTAATGTGGTGATTAATTGTAAAATGAAACTGAAGTGAATGGCATTTTCACTAAAGAATCACAAAATATACATACTGTGCTGAAGGCACTGTTCATTTAAGAGTGTGAAGTACATGTAAGAATGTGTCACTATGTAAGTGTAAGGGTCTGAATGGCCAAGTAGGAACTTTACATCTAGTGTTGAGTGGGTGTTCTGCTGCCTATTTCTTCTTGGAGACATCAGCGCTACAGGTAGACCTTGTGAAATTGCCTATCAGCAATTCTGCACAGTGACAGGAGTGAGAAAGAAGTCCATTTACACCTGCCATTCAAACATACCAAGGCACCACTGAGAAGTGACCGCTCATTGAAAAAGCGAATCCTCTCCTTTCTTCTTTCTGTGAAAAATGCTTGTAAAAGAATATGAACTAGAAAAGCACTCAGAGAGCGCAAACCTCCGCCAAGCAGCACAGTTCAGGTCACATATTTAAAGCCAATATATGAGAAAACAAGAGTTCCACTGTCATCTGGTGGACATTTGTTAGTACTACAACAAAGTCAATAATAATAATAATAATTTAAAAATTCCTGGATCCAGACTGTGATGCGGATCGCCTACAAAAATTTAATCATGTTCCTTGTCTCGGAGCGAACATTTCCTGAAAATTTCATTAAAATCCGTTCATTACTTTTTGGATTATCTTGCTAGCTAACAAACAAACTAACAAACCCTGGCAAAAACATAAAATCCTTGGTGGAGGTAATAAAGGAATACTGTTAAGCTTTTATTTTTACTTACCAAATATTCTTACTGCACTGTACAACATTTTAACTTCAGATTTAAGTAAACTCAGTGAACAGAGATAAACTGAGAGAAAACCAGACTCCTGAAAAATACCTGTATTTAACTTTAGGTGCTATGTAACCATGAAACTTTAGAAGCAGTGACAGATAGTAAAATAAATGTTATACATCACTATATCACTTTACGCCTTTCAAAGCAGTACATTAGTGCAGGTGTTAGATCTATCAATAAAGCTTGGCCTGTCAGTTCTTTCCTGTATAATTTTCATATAAACATGATCACTACTTGGTCTCTTGTGTTGTGTCAGAATTGATGGTTTTGAGTGTACAGTCAACCATTTTATTCCCCTAAGAAAGCTGTGACTCAGTTGATACCGAGCACCCTGCTGATTCCGTTCTCATTTGTTATGACTCACAGCAGTAACACAGTACTTTATTGTATTTGTGGCAACATACAAAGAGCCGTATTTTATCTCTTGCCTGTATAAATCATGTCTCTTTGTCTGTGACCAATGAGCTCAGTGATTGTGGGTACAATGTCCAGGGATAGTGGTGAAAAAGGAGCAAAAATGTAAGCTCCATAAAGTCTTATGGATGATTGCTTCTTCCAAAAGGCTAATGTCGCACCCGCACATAGCTACTGACTGAAGGTATGCGCTACCAAAGTTGTCGGTTGTGGATTGATGGTGCCAAAAGCTTTTATCTAATTTGGCTTTCTTTCCCTCTGCTCTGTGTGATGCTTTTCCCCTCGAGGATCGACGGTAAGTGACAGTTCAATACTTCCCTCCATATGCACTTAAACAAAGTCACACTCACACACTCACTAGTACCCCCTACTTCCCTTGCCCTGAGGAGACAGGAAGACCTCTGCTGAGTCGGGTACACTCATCCATCTGGGAAGAGGCAAATAGCCTGCAGGATTGAACTGCACACATGCACGTATGCAAAAAATAGCTTCCGAAATGTTCTCAGTTCACAATTTAGGAACTTACTTTGAGTTGCGGATGATCGGTAATGACAAGTTGTGCATCTAATTTAAGCGGTACTATAATGCTCTGTTATTATTCAATACTTTCTAAAATGTCTGTAAGAGGCTTATGAATGCAAAGTTGTCACTCATGTTCAAAGATATCCAAAGCACAGACTCCACAACTTTTACATGAGGTATTTTTCATCAGGTATGGATTTTTCTGCGCTCTTTTCTTTTTTTATCTTTTCTCCCACTCAGTGATAGGATTAGATGCTACCGGCAGCTGAAAAGACAGCAATAACAGACTTAAAAATGAGTGTTCCTAGTATTTATACCAATATTCAAGATAGCCACTGATATCAGCATCCAGATAAAAACATGAGCTGCAACTTGATTTTTTGGAAATCACAAATAGATCAATTCATCAGTCAGATGATTTTAACGGACAAAATGTGTACATTTTACTCCCAGGTACCAGTATCACCATCAACACCACAAATCCAGCACTGGTCAGTATCTAACCTCAGGGTCCATCATCCTCTTAGAGAAAGCAAACACTCTTGTATCAGACTTGTATCATAAAATTGGCTCATTTATACCACACAAAATTTAATCAGCTCAGTTAATTATGTATTAAAATTAACCTAATCATCTCAATCTTATTTAATGCATGTTCTGAAACTGATGATCCGGAACGCCTTTCTGGCACCTTCGATTAATAATTAAATAAATAAATATGATTGGCTGTGTCACACACAACAATCAGGAAGACATGTCACCCTCCAACCAACTCTATCTTCACAGTACAATTTAAGTAGTAAGTAGATGATGCCATGGGGGGGGGGATTTATTTATGTTTTTGCCGGCGTTTGTTTGTCTGTTATGGACGGATTTTGATGAAATTTTCAGGATTTGTTGGCAATGGCACAAGGAAGAAGTGATTAAGTTTTGGGGGTGATCTGGAAGAAATCCTGGATTCTGGATCACTTTGAAATTTTCGTTAACATTAGGGTCAATGGGGCCAAAAATTTTGTTTCTCAGTATCTCGGTTAATTATTGACCAAACCTAATGAAATTTTCAGG
>JAPSES010000219.1:6944405-6960187 GCA_029822895.1 Maxillicosta whitleyi
GGTGTCAGTCACAATATGTGGGGGAACTGTGCTGCTTGGCGGAGGTTTGCGCTCTCTGAGTGCTTTTCTAGTTTCTATCTAAACTTGATATCAGCAGATAATAGCTACCTGTAGAGGATCTCTACTCTAAGGTGAGAGTGAAATACAACTACTGATATTTGATAAATGCCAACAGTAACTGTATTTGTAAACTTCAACTGTGAAGCTTGGACTCTGAAATTATGAATCTAGTTTCTAAGACAAACCTTTTGTTACAACTCTGGACTAATACAAGTCTGAAAGCAATAGAATTACACTGAGTATTGATTAGGTATTGAATTTTGAAACTTTAACACAAACCCAGTCCAGTTTCACTACTGACAGACAGACAGACAGACAGACAGAGAGGTAGATAGAATTGCAGCTGTATGAGTAGCAGTAAAACTGCATCATTACCTTTACTTTTGAGTCACATGTATTAGTAAGAACACAAACTAAGATGAAATCTATTCAAATCTCTGATGTGAAAGCTTTTGTTCCTAAAACAAACCCTGCTGTCTTTGAGCCACATTTAGAAAACAACAAAGTAAAATATACACTACAAAAGTCATAAACACATGATATTTTTGAAACCTCGGGTGTTGGTACAGAAATAGACAATCTTACACTATCTGCTCCCATATCTGCTACCTTCAAAGTTGACTTTTCAGACAGTAAATGTCACAGGAAACAACATACAAATGATTGCATGTACATACAACATCATAGAACTGACCTCTCTGTATGCTCTAGCATGTGTGTGTACGTAGTCACAGAAAGAAAACATCTTTAAATTGCCAGAGAACTGTGAAAGGAATGAACAGCGCACAGTGTGGTGCAATTATGGCAACACTGTCCGAGTAATTGGGAATGAATAATACACGACTACTGGTGATCCTTGGAGAAGGAATAATTTTGTAGCTACTTTCCACCTAGACTGCCAGTGGTCGACAAACAATTTACTAACAATTTAGTTGATGCGGTTTGCACTACATTACAAGTAACAGACACCGTTATCTTTTTTTACCTAGTGTTCAGAAAACAGAAAACAGTGAAAATAAACTGCGTTAAAGACATACAGTTATTTTCCATCATTATGTTCCCTGTCATTAGAAACTCTGATGGGTGAAAATGCCAAATCAATCCTTCAACATGTCAGTGAATTGATGTGTTTATAGTGATTGAGGATCATCAAAAACGATCACACAATGAAGACAAATCTATGTTAGCTCGGGCAAAATGTCTGTACAAATGTCATATTCAGAATACATGCTTGGTAGTTACTCAGCACATTTAGCACAAGTTAACAGGTTTAGTTCTTGTGATACTAGAAAATAGTGAAGTCACACATTACAGCAGGATAAATAACAGTAAAAATGTATCACCAGTTTTACTGGTGAGAAAAAAGATGGTTAAAACTTTGATCGAGAGAAAAAGATCTTTTCAAGTCCTTGTTCTCTGCCAGAGTAAATGTTTCAAAGACTGGGAGGGGTCAACAGAAGGATGGGGAAAATATGTAATGTTACTACACTATAATTCCACAGTAAATCATGATAAATACACTCACCATTTTTCTTTTGTCACTGCAGTTTCAGTTAACATTCTCAGTTAAAATTCCAAAAATTCTAAATGTTTTAGTGTTTACTTGCATATTTAGTTAATTTCAAATCATAAATAACTGTTATTTTTCCAGATTTCACTCAAAATCAAACACCTGCCTTTTTATTATTATTATTGTTGTTGTTGTTGTTAACAATAATTACAACAAGAAGAATTTCATATCAGCTCTATTTCACTCATTTCACTAACTACAGTCAGTAAATGAACAAAAGATGATTAATTACATCCAAGGATGAAATAGCTCCCTCCCATTCTGATCTTTTGACATTAAATGCTAATAAAAACATTATAGCACAAGGAGAAAACAGAATTAGAGATGGAGATTTGAGTGACAGTAAATTAAAGATGATGGGAAGGTGGAAAAAAAGCTTCTTATTGTTTTCTACCATCACTGATTTTTTTTTTTTTTTTGCATAATGTTGCAACATTAAAGCAGCAAAGTAATTCGAACTCTCACGTTAAGTTTTTCATCTGAATATCTCATTGAACCTAGGAAAGTGTTTGCATTAATATTTCTGATTAAAAACATCAGCCATCTACCAGAGGATATTTCCAACAAAACTTCCAAAACACCGGCTATTTCAAAACCAATTCAATTCAATAGTGACTGTTTATTATGAAGTCATTATGCTTGAGCTTTAATGTAAAGAGGCGAGCACCAGTGTTCTTTGGGTGAAGCGCATGTTCATTTAATCACAAAGAAATAGTGAGAGAGTGATTGTTTCTCTTCCATCAGACCTCACCTCAGATGGCCTTTGGATGTGCTAGAACTTTCCTGGGTTTACACTCATCACAGAGGTACATAGTGTGAAATGTTATAGTGTAATGTATAATGTATAGGCTAATGTTTTCAGGTGGTTCTTCTCACTGGTTCCCTCATTACAGTTCTGCAGTCGATCCTGGGTCAAGTCCATATAGCCCAGAATCAAAAATTAGATATTTGGCTCAAGGGTTTGGGTCCTGAGATGATGCAGCATACCATTACTGAGTACTGCTGAAACACCGAAGCAAAGAAAAACCCTGCTTTGTGTGAAAAATACACAGTCGTGGGTTGAATTTTTTGCAAAACAGTTTTGCAATGATGATTTTATGATGTCTACATATTATGTGGTGCAGAAAAAAGAAAACCTGAGGCACTCCATATGTTGCTCAGCCTTTGAATACTATTGCAAATGGAATCAGTTAGTGTGAAAAACGTCTGCAAAGCTTTGCAAGATAAAAGGGTTATCTCTAAAGATACTGGATATAGCCTACAAAAAATGCAAGTCAGAACAAACCTAGTGAAACGGCAAAATAATTAAGGTGCCTTCAAGGTGCGCTAGTAGGTGTGAAAACTATTTTTTCTCAATAAGGCAATTTGGCAATAAATGTTAGTTGTGAAAAATGGCAGAAATCACTTACTAAGTATTATCATAATGATGTAACTCTTCTTTTCATTATTAACTCCTCTTATATTTTCTTGTCTATCTTACTCTTTTATTCCTGTAAGGTAAATTATGAACAAGTATTTCAGTTATGTTTTCGTCATTAAATAAAGCTGATGCATTAACATTACAATTACAAATTACATCACATTGTCATCCATAGTGTGTTTCTGCTAGATGAATCTACTTTTCTGAACTGAACCACAAGTCAACCATGTGCAATATTAATAATAAATATATTTAAAAGCAACAGGAGGTTGAGCTATTTGAATCAGACCTGGACAATATCAGACAATCTGTCTTGTTTGATGGCATTGTGCAGAACCGGGATGATGACATGTCTTTCAATAAAACAGTTTTTCACTGGAATTGGGTGATATTTGCTGATATTGGCTAAATAAGATGAATTTCCACCAATAGCAGTCAGTAGTACGCAAGTCTTGTATTGTATTAAAGGTTATTTCTCTTTCATAAACAAAGGGATAAGCAAGACAATAAACAAACAGAAAATAACACCAGTATCTGCATCACCTATTAGTCAAATTGACATGTCAATAATAGAATATCATTATTGTGGCATCTCTATGAAAACTAGCCTTTCATTCACCACCAAAATAACACCAATTAATCAAAGGGTTGCTGATGTTAACTGAGGCTTCATCTGATTGGTCAAATGGAGTGAGATAGAGTAAATGCTTGCATACATAATGTGAGTTCATAGGGTAAAAGGATTTTTTTTTTTTTTTATAATTGTCTGAATTCCTTGCAGTTTCACAGTAGCAGGGTGTTTAACATGCATGTTCATATCACGGTGACAATACAAGCGCTAATCTGCATGGACTGCATGTCATCTTAAACAGGGCTGAAGTGGTGATTCCTACCTCCTTCCTTCACTGTCTCTTTCACTGGAGACAGGAGATCAGTGCTGTCCTCATCCCGTAATACCTGAAACCCCAAAGTCTCTGCCAGCTGACTGCTCAACAGAAAGATGTAACACACAAACACACACACACACATACATGCACACACAAATCTATAAATGCCAGATTAGCTTTAGTGCTTGCAGATCTAATCTTCTGAGTCAACAGAGCAATGCAGACATGGCTCTGTGTCAGAAGCCACTATAATGAACAGTAACTCTTTTCACTTCAGTACTGCATGGTAGGTTGCCATCTTGAAATTTAAAGCCTCCTTCCTCACTTTGTGCGGCTTTACTGGGCTTTGGATTCATTAATTTAATCCAGGATCAAGTTGAAAAAAAATATTTAATGAAACTATCCCTTGCTGAAATTTATTAGAGGCTTGGGTAAAGAGTATTTTAGTTTTATTCATCATAGTTTTGCCTTTAGAGGAACATTTGCTTATATATAAAATATAATCTGTTACACCTCATTCAGACCAAAGTTACACTTTTATAGCAACAGCTGTCTGTACTTCTGTTTTTATTTTACGTTTTGTAGCTGGATGGAAGTAATTTTAAAATAGAAATGATAGAAATGATAGTGAGTTATTTACTACAGTGGAATTTCTATTGCTTTAACACAAAAGCAAAAAAGAAGTTGGTGTTTCTTGAGCATATAGCTTATAATAAGCAGAAAACACACACACACACAACAGCTGGACACTACAGCTTAAAAACAGCCACTGACATTTAATGAGCTGAACAGACCAGTGCTGCTCCACGCCACTGCAACTTTTCCCTGCAAAGTCTTTAAGTGGTTCCACCTCAGAGTAAATCTTTGGCCTGTAGGGGGCTTAAGGGTTTCATAAATCAGATAAGATCATATTTCTCTAACAAAACAGCTGAGTTTGGATCTTGTCTAGTTCAGGTTAGTTGTGTCTGAAAGCTTCTACTGTGTGTTGGACATAGTTTGTGTTTCTGAGTGTCTCCAGGTCATCCTAAAAATCATTAATGCTCAACTGTGTGGATGGAAGCAGTGAAGTGAAACAGTGTTCAGTACAGCTACGAGTGGTCTTTGAAATAAGTTTTTGCTGGAGGTGAACACACAACAAGTATCACTACAAAAACCAGCTCATACATTAATGTATGTGTATGCCTGACCGCAATGCGGTGTATGACAACAAAATGCCTGACTCCCCTAACATAAACTCTGCATTAGCTGTTGAGAGCCCCCAGGTTGCCATAGAAACATGGACATACTGTAATTACCATCTTGTGGAGCAGTGTAATAAAGCTAGAACCACAACCGTGTGGCCCTGGGGCCCCTGGTAATGGCTTTTATTGCCACACTGTTACACCAGGAAATACACATGAGGGTACGGTTGACCTCAAAGCCCAGAGCTTGTGGCATCAGACAGAAGGGCTTCAAAGCTACAGTTCAAAGAGTGAATGCAACACAGGTTTCACATCGACAGATCAAGGATGTCTACATTTACATAAAAACACAAAACCATCCTATCATTTTCTTATCCTGCATTTGGCACCAGTTTTGACACAAGTCACAGTTTCGAGGATTGAAGCAGAATGACACAAAAAGCAGTTTATCTATTCTTCCTGACGAATCGTCATTTTAAACATTTTTCTTGCAGGCAATTCAGCATAGTTGCCATTCATCAAAAAATAAGGCCTCCTTTTTAATGTCAGGAAAACTTACAAGGCATTTTAAAATATAATATTAACTTGAACGAGCCAGCGGAAGCACTAAATGATACATTTAATTTAAGTGGCAAGAAGTTATTCACAGTCATAATCACAAATGATACTTGAGAATTTACAACAGATGACAATGAGTCACAACACATCCTCCACCTTCGCTATAATTGGAAGAGAAAAAGAAAATAGGTGGGAAGTGTTCTAACAGGTGCATATTATGTTCTATCAGTGGTTCTCAAGTCCGGTCCTCGAGTACCCCATCTTACATGTTTTACATATTCCCCTCTTCTGTCACACCTGGTTCAATTAATGATCAGCTCGTCATCCAGCTCTGCAGAAGCCTGATGATGATGCAATGGTTTCAGGTGTGATGGAAGAGGGAAAGCTCTAAAACATGCAGGATAGGAGTACTCAAGGTCTGGACTTGAGAACCACCGTGTCATATGGTACCATTCCTAAGATATAATGAACATCAGCAGCATAGTTTAAATACAGGTGAGGACATTTAGCCCTGTTTATAACACAAAGGATGGCAATCAACAACCAAAGTAACAATTTTATGAAAAGCCAATAGGAATGAAACTCATCACTTCTTTTTGTCTTTCCAAAAAAAAAAAAAGTAATCTAATCTCAACTGTCTAATGGAAACCATTTGGGCTGAGGCATGACTGAGCATCTCTGAAACATTTCTGTCTGAGTGTCTCTCCACTTCTATTCCTCTCCTCTTCTGTCTGAGTGAGAATAAATTAGAGGAAGGAATTCAGAGCGAGGCTGCTTAAAGGGAGCTTTAAAAAAGCTTTGATCAGAGCCCATACCAGTAATCTGACAAATCCATAAGGGGAGCATCTGAAATGACATTCTTTACTAAAAGGCGACATATTGCTTTGGCAATTGTCAAGTCCTTCTGTTTCTGAACATGTTATTCAGTTGAAGGTTTGGTGTTAATTATAGCATGGGTCTCTCAGTAATAGTAGTAAATTTGGAAGCTAGAACCATGATATTTCTGCATCTCCAAGACATGAACCCAGTTGTGAAAAAGATAAGACACCCCTGAAGAGACTTGTTTTTAATCCTCCAGCTCTTCAGGTACAACAGATTTTGCTGTTTCCTTCCACTTGTACATGCATGAAAAATGTGCATGTAGGAGTCATGTCACTGTCCTGCCACTCAGAATTAGTGCCGTTGCCAGGAAGGCAAGGAGCAAAAATTGTAGACAAAGACAACTTAAGGACAATAGCTCACTGAAGTAGCAGTCATGTGAGGAGAAGCTCCACAATTCACTCCTACAAGTGATCCAAAACGTTTGCAAAGAGAAAGGATTATGGAGCAGCTGTAATACCGCTTCCTCCCTTAAATCATCAAGGAAAGTGTGGGGTGGGTGAAAGGGTTTGTAGACGAACACAGTTAATGTAGAAGCAATGAATGAGAGCTCGATTACACCTAGAATTGGATGGGAACATGTCATGTATATCATGACACATGAGCATGTGTTCCTGTCTGTATGGCATTTTCAAGAGAAAGCACAGGGTGCTGTATTTTATCTCCAAAAATCTGTCAGCTCCTTTTTTTTTCTATATTTAGTCGTTTAACCAGACAAAGGCAGACAATCGCAGACAAAATCGTTGATAATTTGGTGGAACGATGCAGGCTATAGCCCAGACTGCAGAAATGTGAGAGGTGCTTTTAAGGTCACAATGGGCTTCCATCAGGAGGCCCATGTTTCCACACACAGAAACACAACACATACACAAATAATGTCTGTCAGGTCAAATGTGGCCATTACCTCCACAAGGTGACTCGAGGAATCATTGCCACAGCAACAAAAGTTTGCCATGTGACCTTATCAAACCCTGTCTGCTTCCTTTTTTTTTTTTTCCTTCTGTGGCTTGAGTTCATTTTGCCCTTTGTATTCTCTAAGACTGCAAAGTTCACCATCCACATCTTCTCTGTAAATGGTATCTAAGGTCTAGATCTACTTAGTCTTAGCCACACCTGACTCTGTGTGAGATAGAAACTTCTAGGAGAGATCAAAATGTACCACTTTAATTTGTAACACCAGACAACTCAAAATTACAGCACTTACTCATTCTTCTAACGCTCCCCTGTCTCACGTGCAGGCACGATCACAAATAAGTCCTTTTATCTTCCCAAAAGATGCTTTGTCTCCTCTACATGTCCTCCCGCTGCTTAACACCTCCCGCCGCGTTCACTGCTTAAGCAAACTTCACATGACACTTCAGGCTGTTTCCAAGTTACTGTTGCTACGGATGTCAGTCATCACCTTGTACATGCAGTCACACCATCACTGGCATTAAGTAACCAGCTTATTTGTACAATCCTACCAGTCTGCTGTATTGAAACATGCCTGAAACAGATTAGGACTATAAGTCAGTGTCGGCTGCCCTGGAGTTGAGCCTGAGGTAGTTTATTAACACTAAATGATGACATAAAAGTTACACAAAGAGCCCAATTACTGAGTTTTGCCAGACTTGCATTGTTTCTCGTGCATCAGTCCACTCAGTCATGGTCTATAGGGTAATTTAACCTACATGTTGCAGTCCACAGTGAGAGTTTGATGAAAATTAAGCTTTTTATCCAAATATATCTGTAAATTTGTACATTTTACTTAGACAAAATAAATCTTGATCACTTTAAATTACCTAGTTTGGTGCATATAAACAGAAGAACACTCATGTGCCTCTAAAAAGAGCATAATCTTATGTCCATTTTTCTCTTTTATACATTCCATTTAAAGATGCTTTAACATTACCACACTATACTTCATCACAAGTTCTTATTTAAATGGGTACTTTCACCCACTTATGTTCAGATGTAGTCTGTTCTGTTCTGTTTAGTCTCCATGCTATTTGACTGAGCTCTGTGGAAAAGGAGAGTTTCTAATTTTGTACAGAATTGTTTGCAACCCAATCATACATGCAGTAAAATCTAAGGGCCAAGGACTTCGACCCCAAGATGAAGATGTATTTTCAAGTTGTAATACCACTGACAGCCTCTAGGGGTTGCTCCAAATACCTTTGCCTACCACAGTCTTACCTAGAACTTCTGCCTAAAAAAAAAAAGTAAATAATTCTTTGGGTTTATTCTTTTCGTTGTATTAATTTTATTCATCTTATTAGTTCAGAGAATAAGGCATATCTTACTGAATTTTTCCACATCTGTCCCTGTTTCTTCTTATTTTACCCTCTACTGTTTGTGTGATTCTGTCATTATGTTTCTGCTTTGATTGGCATAAAAGTATATATTTCTTCAGATTAATGAGCAACAATATAGCTACCGCTATCAACGCTGCACTTAAACATAATATGCATATCTCTCCTAAATCTGCGCCTTCATAAGTACAACATCCAATAATCTTAAGGCACATTCTCCAGAAGAAATATGCATGATTAAAAGCCTTGTTGGGAGTAGATTCAGCAAAACTGTGTGGACACATTTACAAAAGATTAAGGAAATCATCTCTAATAAGTAACAAAGAAATAGAAATTAATGTGCCATTCCAACAGAGCAGGATTTCATAAACTTATATTATCAGTGCAAAAGAAACTATGGTTAGCCCATATCTCACACAGTGAACATATCAAAACTTAAACTAATACCTAAACTGAAGCTGGCTGTGAAGTTATCTATTTTCCTTACAAATTACAGCCATATTCAGGCCAACACAATCCTTTAAATATTCAATAAGAAATACTTGTGATAAGCCTTCATATTTAATTTTTAATTTTATGTTTGATATTTCCTTGATTATGGCCACATGCAGGGCATGTTCACTTACTTAAATTGTCTGAAAGTGCAATTAATTTACTTTTTGGCCACCTACTGAGATGGTTTTGATGCACAGAAAAGTTGACAATTCTGCTGCTTCTAGTTCTAGTGTTTGCATGGTTTTTTCTTTCTTTTTTTTTTTTTTTAACAACTATTTACCCATAAGAACACGAAGAAAAACACAAAAGCAGCAGCAAAAAGAAGGCAGCTGTGTCTTTCAGATATTGTTTTCTCTTTAGACCTTATCATTGGAAATTCAAAAGTGACTCTGGACATTTTTCAATCAACACAAACAAATAAGAAGTAAATCAACCATGGATCACAAAGAGGTTTTGTCTATAATTAATAATAGCAGAGACAAAGGCAGAAAAAGATTTATGAGTGCCAGGAGAAGCAGTGAAAATACAAAGGTTGTATGATTAACCAAAACAAAAAAACAAACAGTAGAAGTGTTGTTAGGAGAGAAGAAACCTGACCTGTTAACTAAAACACAAAGTTCTACTGATTCAATAATAGCGTTTGTAGGATTCAAGCAAATGCCATTATCGGACCATCTGCACCGGCCGTTTACTTCACACTTATTTTTTCACCACTTCAACAATAGCCTACCACATCACCCACATATGCAGGGGAAATACAGTATGTCACTAAAGTGGCTAGTGTTAGTTTTGCTGTTTGATGAAACTGAGAATTTTTAAGAAACAAGAAATGTAACACTTTTGCCATTTGAGTACTTTTTCAAATTCCTTAAATTAACAAACACCAGGGGGCACTAAAAGCTTTGCATCAGCATATCATCAAAAAAAATGAATCTTATATGAGTATCTTAGATATACATATGTATCACTTCGTATTATTTTACAATACGTGTCCAATGGAATAGAATAAGACACATTACAGTTGGGAAAAACATAAGTTCACAAATAGGAATCCTGTTAAGATACACCGTTCTGCCTATAGATGCTCGTTACCTGTTATTGTCTATCTAGTCTAGTAACACCTATCTGTCTGTTGGTTTGTTTGTCAGTAGGATGACGTAAGAAAAAAAAAATTCGATTTTCATGAAACCTGGGAAGAAGGGTAGGACACAGGTCAAGGACGAACCCATTAAATGTTGAAGACGTATACATAAAAGGGCAGAACATGTCGCTTGGAGCATGCTTGGAGCTTTTGATTGAATTACTGGACTATGGAACCTTGGCTGAGGAATGCACTCTCCTACATTTTATATCTGGTTTTTCAGGGAGAGATATGCTTCAGATATGGTTTTGGACAGAGCCTAGAGCATCTTCTCTTACATTTATACTCACAAACACACAGATATAAGACATATTTAAGTGTAAAGGCAGTGACCATTGGACTGATATTCACCAAGTGTTAAAATTCTCAAGTCAAATATAGAGTGTGTATTTACAGAGAATAGACCTCTACATTTGAGTGTAATATATGACAATAAAGAGAACACACAACCCTATCAGAGTACCAAGACTTGGAATAAGAAACTTTGTTTTCTGGCCTTGTTTTCTGACTTCTCTCTACTTTATGCAAGAAAATCAAGGTGTAAAATTGTCTAAAAAATAAAAGATCTTTGGCTTAAACGCCTTAAACTTGTCATCCTTCTCTATGTCCATCATCTCAGGTTTGTATATTTTATCTTCAAGTCCATTCCTTATGTATACAGGTACAGGAATATGAAAGAGGTCCAGATTCCCAGGCATGAACCCCTGCGTGATTGTGATTAGGAAGAAGATGGATGGTCACCAGCCATAAAACAAAGCTGAGGTGCTTGCATTTCAGCTCTAAATGTGGCATAAACACCATAAATAGCCATATAACAGACTGGTGGGTGACACTGCCAAGATTCATGACAGCTGTGCTTGACAATAACAGTTTCTACACTAAATATTGATTTCTCAGCTCACCCAGTGTAAAAACATTAGTACTGTGTTGTGCAAAAAATGTGAACCAATTGTGCAAAGAAATGCTCTAAATATTACATTACATACATATGTAGTATGTATATATCTCTGTTTTTGCATATTGTAATTATCTGATCAGAACTGTACATATTAAATGATTTTCTATATTTATGTGATTGTATTGGACTGTATTGAACTAGGAGTTGTTATCTCTATAGGCCTACTAGTTAGTATGCAGTCATCTGTGTCATGTCCCTGCTGACATTGGATTAGATTACAGTGTTGTATTATAATAACTTGTTTATTTATGTTCACAAACGTAGCTGCCATATGGCAATATTGCCCATGACAAATTTCACTGCTGGAACAATAAAATATATCTTAGTCTTAATATTGATGTTCACATATTCACTGGAAACTTGGGAGACAAACATGTTTTACTTAAGCACATACCAACAAATAGCAAATCAGTGGTCTCTAAATGGTTTCCAAAACTACTCCTTTTTTTTTGCCATACCCCTGATCAACTTAGACATATATCTTTGCCTATATTGTTGAATAATTTAGATATATATTTCTGAGTACATCATGTATATTTCTGACAAAGGAAGACTGAGAGGCATTTGCACACCTTTGAAAATGAAAAGCATAGGGATCAAGGTGCTACATTACTGTCTCGTCTAGAAAAACATTCCAAAAAATGTTCCCTAAAAACCCTGATTACAAATGACAGTCAATATGTGGTCAAATATATGCTCCAACATCTCAACTGACTTCATTTATAATGACAGACAGGAAGCAGTGGACATTTTGGCACAACATGTAGGAACGTGGAACAGATGGATCCTTTTTTTTTTTTTTAATGTAGCTGCAACCACGATCAAACGTTCTGAATGTGTCCGCTGATACAGAGGAGACAGATGTTCCATAACACCCTACAGTGCTTCAAATCTAGAATCCCTGCGTTTTCATAACTAATATGTGTTGAAATGTCATCAACTGCCACTTTTCTAAAGTCTAATTACAAGAAAACAGTTTGAAGTGCAAGAGCCACTGAACATTTTATCAAAGCATCCCAACAAAAATCACAAACTGCTGAACCGTGCGCTGTTTCCATAGGAACCAACAAAACTCTTCTTTTTTTCCACCTTTTCTTCATGAAGTAATATCACACTTGGCTTCATCGCAATGAGAATCGAAGGTTCCACAACTTTTCAGTTTAGTATCTCCTTGGAACCAGAGACCCCAAAATAAATGTAATTCATTTTCAATACCAAATCAGCTGCTTTTCCACCCCAAAGTAGTGAAATATTACTAATATTTAGTATTATTACATAAGTATAAGCCTACTGTACATATATAGCACTTGGGTAAAGTCACATTTCAGACCGAGGCATTTTTTTATATGTCTGTTGTCATTTATCTGTAAATGCAAAAATAAAATAGGAATATACTAGAACTGATGCTTCAGTATAGTGTTCCTACTTAGACTTAAAATAAATGAAGCAGTACAGAACAAAAACAAAAGATTGGATGTCAAGCAGATACTACAAAATGCATGAATGTATTTCAAATATGAAACAGCATCTGTTTTGATACACAACTGAAACTGACAGTTTTCCTATCCTCATGCCTGCTATAAGTCTAGAACTGCTCTAGTTTCTAATGTTTCATTCTTCTGATGGCTTAGCGCTGTTGAACATTTGAAAAGTGCAGGTCGGTGGTTTAAGAAACTATAAATCTCTTCAATAATATTTTCCCATCACTTTTTTAATCATGCATATATGTATGTATATCCACACAGCAAGCATCAAATATGCATATATTAACATCTAAATGGAGATGTATTTGGCACCAAACTCCAAACCGTCTAAACCGAAACTATCTACAATTTATGATGCTGTCAAATGTAATAATAACTTTATATTTGCCCTTTGTGCCTTTGTATTATCGATTGTGAACTTATCAAAACATTTGCTTTATGGAAATCTGAACATAAGGAAGCCCAGTCACAGCAGCTTAACAATCCCAGGGAAAGAAATTAAATGGGCTTCCGAGGATGTACTCTGGGCACTAGGGGTGATTAAATTGAGCAAATGTCTTTTTTCCAGACGATTGTGGTCCCATGGTGACATAGGATGTGGCTCATTACAGGCAAACATATCAAACCATCTCGAATTGCTATATTCTCAAAGGGAGAGTTCTTATGATGAACTGTTTTCACATGTTCATACAGTGTCATGCACACCAACAGACAGCCTAAAATCCTATTCCTCTCATTGTAAAAAAAAAAGGACAAGGATTTCCTGAGCTGTACAGAGCAGAAGGCTTTGATGGTACACAGATGGCTTGATCAACTGCAGGGCATTCGTATGGCAATAAAGAGACAAGCATGGCACAAATTGAGATACAGGCTTTATCACACACAGTTTTCCCATGGAGTCCTGGTAGAACATACAGCAGATGTGTAAAAATTTGTCAATTCTGCAAAGTGGAAGAAGATTTCATAGATTTGGCTACATTGAAGTGAAATCCAAAGTGAAACACGGAAAGTAAATATTAATAAAACAGATAGAGATTTTAAATCGTGCATTAGACATATAACATATTCTGGTGGTCATTTTCTAAACTTACATACAGATCACATTAACTCTAATGGAAGATAATAGTTAATTACCCTGCCCCCAAAGGGGAGTAAAGAGGGGTATTGTTTTTGTTTGAGTTTGTTTATTTGTTTGTTAACACTAGCAGTAAAACTAATGGTTGAATTCATACCAAAATGAGCTTATAGATTTCCAGTGACCCAGAATAGATCTGATTATATTTTTGAGAAAAGTAGGTCAAAGTTCAAATTTTTCATGAATTATAAAACCGGTTTTTCCCATTTATTTATATTAGTTAGTATAATAGTACATTTCAAATGTCTATAAAAACATTCAATTTTGTTTCAATTGACGTCAAACTTGGCCTATATATAGAGGAAATTGGCATGCTAACATCAGCACACACGGACATAATGACATCAGCTGGATCAATGCCAAAATAAGATACAATACGTGTGAGGGGTGGGGTTCGTTGTGCCTGGCACCACTTGTTGCAGAAGTTTGAATGATCAGATAAATTGCAGGAATTCACATTTGTATTTGTGAGTATGTATATTTTCTATTTCTGTGTTTCCAATGTGAGTCACTCTACAATGAAATTAACTGTAATGTATACAATCTGTGTAAATTTGAATGACAATGAAAGTCAATTTATACATATATCTATACTGGGTTTACATGGATGAGACTGGCACTGAACAGAGCCCACAATATTAAAACAGTTGGAGCCAAAATCAGGAAGAACACCAGAACTTGAAAATACACATCTTCCCAATACAGCTCTAATCTCTTGGTCAAAAATGAACAGACTACAAAAATAGATAGACACAAATATAGATGACCTGATGTTGTTTCATGCTGTCATGGAAGATACACAAAAATGGAGTAGAACAGTGAGACCCCATCCCATTCATGTCTGAACAGTGATTGGTTACTGCAGTTGTCAATCACATATTAAAACCCCTCTACTTCTCTGATGCCTAAGATTAGACAGAGTTTGCCTCTCGGGGGAGATTTTGCACAGTCTCAAAATTCAGGCAAGGAAACTGTTGAAACTACTTTCTATAGTAAAAGTGAACTGTGATGGAATAGTCAACAGAATTACATCCACTGTATTTTAGATTTCCATTTCCATCCAATTTTCCTGCCACTTCATTCTGAGTCTAAATGTGATTCTGAGACTGCATTTGAGTCTGAATCTCAGTCTGATCAGCCTTAGGTGTACTGTAGGGGTTCCTAAAGTGGGGTACGTGTACCTCCAGGGGTACTTGAAAGAAGCCCAGGGGGGTACTTGAATTTTTTTCTCCAAAAAATAAGTCATCATGTACTAAATAAAATAATGAGAATTAATGCTGAAATATTAAACACAATAAACACATTCATATAATAGTTTTATTGTCATTTAAGCTTTGATAACACTTTAAGAACATTTCTATTTTATATTATTCCAAATGAGTTTGTTTGAGTAGCTAAGTAATTATCTTTTGTTGATGAAAGGTTAATTTATCAAAGGCCATTTTATTTATTTTTCTTATTCATTAAAGACGGCACTTTTGAGTTTATATTCTGAACACAAAATTGACTTTAAAAAATATGTAATTTTTTTATATATTACAATTAAATATACGTTGTTTGTTTACAATGTTTTGAAAATATAAACAGACACTTTTGGCACAGGAACAAATTCTCAAAAATGCAGAAGTGAGAGCTGGAGGTACTGGGCTAATATATATATATATATATATATATATATATATATATATAATGACATAATGCCAGGATATAAGACCGGACTGTG
>JAPSES010000219.1:6964494-7026050 GCA_029822895.1 Maxillicosta whitleyi
AAAATAGATCAAAAACAAATGTGGGAGTAATATTGTGGGGTGTCAGTCACAATATGTGGGGGAACTGTGCTGCTTGGAGGAAAATCGGAAAATATCTGAAGAAATCACACACAGTATAAGAGTAAGTATAAAGTATAAGTATATATAGTGTATAAGTACACACTATAAGACAGAAGCTCGTTATTTGATTTTCTTTTGTTCTGATATAATAGATTACTTTATATTAATCAGAATACAAGGTTAATTTCAGCCTTTAGTCACATATATTAACTAGTACAAAGAAAAGGTCTGTAAATTTCAGAACACAGCAACAGCAAAAGAGTCAGTGTTATTGTTTCTTTGACTTAGAGAATATATAGCTTTAGCTGGCAGTGGACAGTAAATCGGCAGCTCTATCCTGTGGCTTTAATGGCAGCAGGCAGGTGTCACAGGCTGCTGTCATCCTTTTTATTTATTTATTTATTTTTCTAAAACATGGCTATTAGCTTCTCGATCTTCATTACATCCGCCTGTAGACTGCATCTTATTTCTCTTTGTCAGTCTCCCGTCGTATCTCCCATCTGCACCTAATATTATTCATCATTCCTCCAAAGCTTTTTTTTTATTTATTTATTCATTTATTCAGCTTGAGTCTAGTGGTCGACCGCTGCACTAAAATGAACAAACCAATGTAGGAAATTGGTGTAATGAATTCAGCTTCGACTGTTCTCATCCAAGTCCTTTCCCCCATTTCTGAATTTATCTTTGCATAATTAGACAATGACGACATGCAAACACACAACATATTTGCTACACATTTATGCAAAAGAAAAGACAAATCACTCGGTATCTCACTTCTCTGCTTTCTTATTCTCATCTCCATTTTTAATGAGATGCAAATCAGGAATTAGGCATCATTAAAATGTAAAAGAACCAATACAGATGGATAATTTGTGTACCTGAAGCATCTGTTAAGTTAAAATAACATTTATTCCAAAAAGAGGGCTGCTGTGTTCACCTCTCTGATGATTACCCTCTGTCTCCCCTCATATCCCTAACGCTAATTACTACTTCCTCTCTCTTTGTGACAGAAAGGTTGGGGATGCATTTTTAAGCAGGGTAGTGGCATCAATAATTCACATTCAGCATCCACAGACAATATGTGGGTTTCTATTTGCCAGAATCTTGTGAATTGTCTCAATATGCTTACTTATAAGAAACATATACAGATAGTATTTTTGTGAGTTACCCCAAAGAAAAATAGCAGTTGTGGAGCTGTGAACTTTGTGGTCTATCATTTCCTCTATCCTGCAACAGGGATGCAGCCAGAAGAAGAAAAAAAAAAAAATCGATAACTTCTGCAACTCCCAAAACCTCACAAATGATATCATTAAGCCTGTACAACTTCTGCTGTTGTGTGAAGCTTTTTACACAGTTGTCTATAATTCAGCTGCAAAAGGCTAACTAGCTGACAGGCTGAAATCATATCTGAGCCAAACCCAAGCAGCCTTCTGTAGAGCCTTCTGTAAAGTGTCACCAAAACTGTCCCAACTGCTGCTGAAACTCCTACACATCTCAGAGGCTGTTTGACAACAGTTAAAATGATGGCTAGCAAGCTGATAATGTTCTCAATATGTTCTTGAAATGATTTTTTCTTATTATTATTTGTGGATATGTATGTGAGCACGTCTTTTAGTGACTCACTTGTGTTGGCTCTGCAGTAGAGCTACGTACACTAATGAGGGAGAGCTCATCTGTGTCTTAACAGCATCTACACTAAGCACTGAATCATGGACAAAGTGCACGCACACACACACACACACACACACACACACACACACACACAGATACCCTGTATATATGATGACACTTATGATAACATATGCACTTTCACTGTATATTTTATCTTCTATCATAGACCCTCATATATGATGCTTAATAATATATTCTCAAGATAGTATAAACACAGTGGAGAGGATATTATAGAAGAACTTCACTAGTAGTTAGGGTAAAGAATATCCCCTTAAGGGCTTTTTTTTTTTTGAAGAAATGCACCAACTCCAAGTTTTATCAGACTAGAAAACAGGCTATTGTGGATGATTTATACATAAGGAGCATATGGCTGCTTTTGTGTCCAACAGTCAACAGATGGAGGGGCAAATCAAGAAAAAAATGGAATAGAGAGTCTGTTTTCTTTTCCTTTTTTTTTTTTTTTTTTAGTGCACCAGCAGCTGACCACTTTCAAGTAATGATCTGTTACAATGGTTTGCATAATGCGATTTTAATCACTGTTTAATCACTGTGATGAAAAATGAATCTGAAAACAAGTCTCATGCTAACATCTGGTAACATGACAACCACATTAAAGCCCTTGTTTCGATTTATTTAACTCCTCTATTCATATTCACGCTCCTTGTACTAAGTTCTAATGCATCATGAAGCTTGAATTCATATTCAAAATGGCCGATGTCTTACCACTGTGAAGGATCCCAGGGAACAGCCTTCCTCTCACCTTCAGTCCACTCTCCTGAGCAAAAGTCCTTCTTGTCTTTAAAAAGTGAAATGTATATTGCTTGGCTGGATAATTTCAATACCAGATGAAGAGAAAAGAAGGGGGGGGGGGGGGATCAGGTGATTGGAAGGAGCGACAAATGGCTTGTGGCAAAGAAGATGGCTGGCTCCAGGAGTCAGAAGCCACAGGTGGGTAAGACGTCCCTCTGCTTCTGGAGGCGTGTTGGACCACGGGGCATGACGCAGCCGGTGTAGGTGTGCATGTGTGTGATACTGTCAGTGTCGATTAAGACACATCTGTAGATCCACATGCACCAAAGTCTGAATCATTCACCTCTTCATGGCCTTAACACTAAACCAGCTCAAGCTTCCTCAGTTTGTCCATTATTTGACACTGACTTTATTAAATAGATCTTAATGGAAAGTCTCAAGTTGTCCCCCCCAAGCAAAGAATCCCTTATCTGGTAGCAGTGAAAATTAAATAAACGTCCAAGAGGATGAAGATGAAGCAGTGAAGCGTCCCGTCCTTCCTCCCTGCGGGAGTTTTGAAAGGCCTGGATAAAGAAGAAGACTGTGATCAGGACTTGGAGAGAAGACCTGTCCCTGTCGATCTCTGCTACTGTCTGTCCGTGATGAGCATCTGGCGAGTGGAACGTCATCAACAAACGCACCTGAGTCACATTCACTCAGAGGGGGCTGCTGGGTGGGAGATCCAGTGTGTGTGTGTGTGTGGCCCCTGGTGATGCAGACCCTTTGAGAGACTTCCTGGACCAGGTTGCTAGGAGAGGGTGTTATGATGCCCACCCCAAATCCCTCAAACCCCCTTCCTTCTAGCACACATATGACCACACACACTTTAAAAGGAGGAGGGTTAATGATAGCAAATAAAGAAAAGTAAACAGCAGGCGGCTAACGAGTGCTGAATTAGTACAGCACTCTGCTATGAATTAATGAAGAGATCATTTGGATGCCACAGCAACAGCAGGGAGGTGCCATCTTGGGCAATGACAGTGAGGGGCCCCTAAGAGCCGCTGATCATTTTAAGACTCTAATGTACGTTGCTGTTGTCTGGAAACATGAACATGATGTAATATTTACTTCAGAACACTTCCACTTTGTACCTGACATCTTCTCACATGTTTTCTTACTAAAATCTCAGTTTTTCACATCTTTTTTTTTTTTCAGCCTTTCTGCACCCACCCAGAGCTGTTTCAACAGTCCTCCCACAGAGCCCTTGTGTGACTCCCTGCCTCCCATCCCCCTGTCATGGCCTGTTTGTGCTGGTGCTATGGTAAGACTGTAAAATGGCAGATCCAATTGTTGTCTGTCGAATCAGGTTCAGACTGGTTCTAATTAGGACCTCATTCATTTCCACACTGCTCCATCAACCAAACAGGCACACCTGCTGCACACACCAAACACTACTTAAGATTTTATATGAACACAAAAGATGCTCAAACCTGAAGGAGAGAATACCTGAGAAGATCAAACATCTAAATTTGTCAGGTTCAATGTACAGATATAAACACAGGTGACAAATTAAAGGAAAATATTGAAATTGGGTAGTGTCTTAGATATATTGTAGTCATGGCCATCTAACTGAATACTTAAAATATTACAACAAAGTTCTTCAAATGGTTACACAACAGCGGATTTGACATGGTATGATGTAACCAATGAATACGTCAATTAACCCATAAAGACCCAGAGTTCCCAAAATTTTTTCTCTATGCAAACCTTTCTTAAATGATTTATCACCATTTATTATAACATTATCATCTGTATGTTTAATTTTTTTTCAGTGGATTTTTCTTATATTTAATTTACTGATCACATTGATGTTCATATAAGCTCAAACTAAAGTGAGGGTTATTCACATCAAAAACAACCGAAAACTGAAGAAAAGGTGACTTTTTCAGCAAAGATGTCAATAACTGAACATAAAAACAAGCATTGTTAACCACTGTTGTTTATCAAACTACTTAGGTTTTATTGGTGAATCAGTGTTACAGAAGACGATGGTGTTTCTAAGTTCACTACGGAGCCTCTGAATGTATCTGATGACAACAAAAAGATGACAAACTTTTCACACTAATTATTTACATGTATTGATATGATTAATGAATCAAAAGGACGTTTACATCAGTAGATGGTTTTGGTCACCAGTTTTTGTTTTATAGTTTAACTAGATTTCAGAATAACCTGATTAAAACACAGATATCACCAATGTCAAGTCTTAGTGTCAAGTTAAAGAGGAATAACAGTGTTATGGGTATTTTGCAGCCTTTAAGGGATTACTTTGCTTGTTTATACAAAGCTGTGGTCTTCCTGTACTCTGATTTTTTTCATTCATATTTGATCAGATTATTTTTGTTGTGGGTTTAGAAACAGCACAAATCACATGGAATTAGATTTTTTCAAGTGTGAGGCAGTTGAGTTCTATATGTGGTCTCAGATGAGTTACAGATCTGATCTTTTTCACAGTGACTTCAGTTTGGACAGTCAAATCTGAATTAATGAGACTCGCGTGTCTCTGTAAATGGATATTTATCTCAATTCAGAGAGGGAGAGAGGGAGCGTGAACACAACAGGAAGATGAAACACAACAAGATGTATGACAGTAAAACACAGACAGGAACCATTTAACAAAAAAGAAATAGATGTGTTTTTCTATTTCTGTTCTGTTCTGTTATATTCTCTTCTGTTCTATTCTATTCTGTCTTGTTCTGTTATATTCTGTTCTGTTCCGTTCCGTTCCATCCATCCATCGAGAGGGAGAGAGGGAGTGTGAACACAACAGGAAAATGAAACACAACATGATGTATGACAGTAAAACACAGACAGGAACCATTTAACAAAAAAGAAATAGATGTGTTTTTCTATTTCTGTTCTGTTCTGTTATATTCTCTTCTGTTCTATTCTATTCTGTCTTGTTCTATTCTGTTTTGTTCTATCTATCTATCTATCTATCTATCTATCTATCCATCTGAGCTGATATTACTCACAGGGAATATTTGACAAACATTCACTTTTTTTATTTAGTGCAGGATTGATGTACATATACTGTATACACTATGAATGCATATAAGCCTATGTATATTTGCAATAACACATTATCCATCCATGTTCTGAACTGCTTAATCCTCCAGAGGGTTACCAGGATGCTGAAATCTATTCCAGCTACTAACAGTCGGAGGAAGAGTACAACCTGCACTGCAAATGATTTGGTTCATACTGAGATAAAAAGAAGTGTTAGGTAATTTATCTTGTTTTAAAAGTTAATTTCTTATTTTCAGTGTTCTGTAGACATTCTTATTTCTAGATTTAACAATCTTAATGGAATAAATCTTATTTCACTTGTTTTAAGTACCTTTTTTCTCACATTGAGTGTTTTTATCTTGTTTTTGGACACCCCTTTTTTGCAGCGTGACAATTCCCCTATTAAATGCATATGTTTGGATAGTGGGAGGAAGCTGTAGTACCTGAAGAGAAGATCAAACCCCAGGATACTCATGCAATGCACCCTCAACATACAGTATTATCATATAATTTAAAAGGTTTTCATATCCAACTCATTCTGTAAAGCCCTGTGGGGCAACCATAGTGTGATATAGGGCTCTACAAATAAAATTAAATTGAAAAATATTATCCAACCAGCACTTTTCCCATTTGCTGTCCACCGCATTGTATCAAAGTATGTAAGATTGAACTCATATTTTCTCTGCAGCAGATTATTTCCAAGAATTGCATTGGATTTATTTGAAGCAGGAAGGTTTACATTTAATCCCAGGTAAATAAAGTAAGCATTTAGTGATCAGTTATGATCGTGGCTGCCCAAGAAACAGACAAATCTTATGTATTTTATAGTATTTCAATCATTCAGTAGATTTCAACAACTTGTAGAATCAGCGATAAAGGAGCAGTGAAGCTGTTCTGGAGGCATGTGACTACAGCAGGGGTGTCAAACTCATGTTAATTCAGGGGCCACATTCAGCTAAATTTGATCTGAAGAGGGCCGAACCAGTAAAATAATAACAAAATATTATACAAATAATGTCAATTCCAAATGCTTCTATTTGTTTAGAGTGAAAAAGGTATATTTACATTATAAAAAGGTTTACATCTACAAACTATCCTTTCAATTAATGTGAATAACATGAACAAACTGAAAAAAATCTGCGTAATTTTAACAATATTCTGTCTCAGTTTATCATTTATACATGTTCATTGTAACGTAAAGATCACAGTGGATCTACAAATACACAAAACATTTAATAACAGGTAGAATATTTTAGTAAGATTACAGTTACTACTATTAAGACATTTCAGGTTGTTCATATTTGTTCAGGTTATTCACATTTTTTGAGAAATTATACTTTGTTCTAATGTAAATAAATGAAAAATGTTTACATTTACAAAGAGAAAAATTTGAAGTTGTCATTATTTATGTTATTGTGAAGTATTTTACTGGTCCTACCTGTTTGAGATTGAATTGGTCTGAATGTGGAACCTGAACCAAAACGGATTGTTCATATTTTAGGGTCATTTTTGCTTTTCACAAATTCATCTGAGGGGCCGAACTAGACCCTTTAGCAGGCCGGATTTGGCCCCCGGGCCACATGTTTGACACATGTGGTCTACAGTTTAGTGTTGTTTACAGGTAAAAATACATTCAATTGTGAGACAAGACTGAGATTTATACCTTCAAACATCACTATGTTTTAGGGTATCGAGTCAGATGCCTCCAGAGCAGCTTCAGTACTCCTTAACACTGATTCTACAGGTTATTGAACACTAATGAATGTATAAAATAACATTGTTACATAAGATAGTTCCTCTATACATTAGTCATACGCCTTCCACACAGGCCATATAGAATTCTTTGATTCACACCGCTTTCATATTCGTCAAATCATTTATTCAGCCCTCTGTCATATTGACACTCCCCTGGGGATTTTCCATTAATTTGTCAATCATCTGTGCATCACTGGAGTCCATGTACAGATCCCTCAATCATCTGTTGAAAACAATATAACACAACACAATAGAATAAGATAGAAAGAGGACGGAATTCTTAGAAATGCAAACTGTGTGTGGAAAACTATATTAACAAAAAGCAAAACATTGTGATTTTGCATGTTTTGTGCTGCAATTATTGTACAAGATAATTAGATATTTTAAAAATGTAATTTTTGCACTCAAATAAATAAAATGAAACAATGTTTTGCATCTTACACAATGAGTCTACAGAACAGATTCTAATTAATGTAACTTGCAATCAATTACCTGAAACTCAATGACAGTGAGTGGGTGGTTCTTTAAATACTACATGCAGGACACAATAGAGACAATAATAAGGTATTTGTAGGGAAAATGGGCTGGATGATGAGAGGAGGAGGAACAGTAAAGGAGCAAGCAGCGAAGCCGTGTTAAGAACATCATGTTCCCTCTGCAGATGTTACTAAAAATTTTGAAAAGATTAAACAAATATAGAGAGACTTAGAGAGTAAAAGGTTCCATCACACCATAGGAGTTGTGCAGTATAATTTTAAAAAATCACACAAAATAGATATATATTCATATTGAGGTAGTTTTACTACATGTTTGTGTTTCTTTTTATTGTAATAGCATATGCAGTCGATGTGTGCCAAAGCAGAAAATATGAAGGTCTATCTCCTTGCCTCAAAATCTATATCTAATTACAGCATGAGGTGATGCTTTAGGGTAAGGCTGATGGCACAGCTCTGCCTCAACACATTTTTCAATGAACAATATCTGTGAGACTCAAAAGCAAAAGGTGAGAAGGGAGAGCAACCTGAAAAGGAAAGAAAAAACTTTAACGATCAAAGCAGTGGGTTTCTGGTAACAGATTCTGGTAACAAACTGCATGTCTTTGGGGAACAGGCTAAATACTAAGAGTGTCTCAGAGGATTTATTCAGTGATCCCTCTACATCTGAGCCGGGCCCGTGGGGGTTGATGAAACTTGGTTTTAGCTGAGTTCCTGGATCAGATATATCAGTGACAGCCCGGAGCAAGAGCTGCTCATTGGAACAGCAAGCGCTGATATTTGGTCAGCAACAGCAAACCCAAATCTGGTGCTGTTTCTCCAGAGAACGGTGATTATTTTGGTTTGGTAACCACGCTTCATGACTCAACTTGTTTGGTCTCAATGGACAATTGGTTTCACAGTAAGAATTAGATTAGTTGGAGACTGAAATTGGCAGAGTCCATGTGATTGCTGCCATCATCATCATGATCATCATCAGCAGCATAATTATCCTTGTCATTATGGGATGATTACCAAATGCTAACTGCTTTTCTAACATTTATATGAACACATGGCCTCATAAGTGAGCAGTTTTAATGCATTGACAGTAATTTAAAAGCTTTCTTTTACTACTGAACTATCGCACTAAAATCCATTGAAAACAACAAATTTGGTGCTCAACATCCCCCTTTTACAGACAAACAAAATGAACACCACAGTTAGCCAAACCAAAGGACAATTTTAATAGATTTCTCTGATGTATCCAAGTCCACTGGCAAAAACAGAAGAGATTAGGGCCACTGGAGTAAAAAAAAAAACAGTAAAAATTAAGGTCCAATATATTTGTCTTATTGTTATTATCAGAAAAAAAAAGTCAGAATTCTGACTTTTTTCTCAGAATAATTGTAAAAATATATGTTGAACCTTTTTTTTTTTCCAGTCCATAGGCTCACGATGTATCCAACCTCACTGGCTCATACAGAAGAGGATTATGGCCCCTGGAGTAAAATAAATAAATAAATAAAGGTCCAATATATTTTTCCTATTATTATTCTGAGAAAAAAGTCAGAATTCTGACTTTCCTCAGACAACTCTCTTTTTTCAGTGGCTCTAATCCTCTTCCGTAGGTTCATGATGTAACTCAGTGCACAGATCAGTTTAGTTTGTAAGTTAGGCTTCAGAAATCCCACGCTGTGTTTAGCATTTAAACATCACACAACCCCTTCAAGTCCCTACACACAACACGGTCACATATTAACTGAATGAATGATTAAAGCACAGTATAAGCACCTTTGACAAAAAAACAACTGCATCATAATCCTTTTTTTATTGCATTTCTTTGGACCTGATTAGCTTGTTTCATGCTGCGTGGAAAGTACATGGCATATTTTCTAGTAATAGCTGTGGGACTAGGACACAGCTATAACTGTCCCACCCATACCTCTCCCTCTACAGGTAGAAGGTTAATTCACTGTCTAATGGGCTGGGGAACTCAGGAATCATTTGATGTTAAAGGGTAATTGACTACGGGTAGTGCTGTGTGGAGGGAGTATCACTCTCTGAACCGTGACACATCAGAAAACTATCAGAAAAGATTACAGACATCGCTGAAATTATTACTCTGTGACCTTAACGTGATTCCAACCGTTAGTAAACTAACTCATCTCTGCAGGCAAAGCTATTAGTATACGTCGAACACTGATAAACACATCTTAATGGCACAGGAATACAAATAAATATATATATATTTCCAAGTAGTGGTGGAGCTGATACAAATACATTGTTTGGATTATTGTTTTTATATGGGAAGAAATATAAATATGTGTTCACTGAGGGTAGATTAGAAACTGATGGGTACTTGTAAAATCATTTTCTTGATGTGATTTTTATGATTATGCATGTTTAATGCATTTCTAAAAAAAAAAAAGTGCATTCAAATTCTCATAAATATGGGAGACAGAAGTTTATTGAGGAACACTTATAAGACTTTAATGTCCTATAATTATATGTGTAATGGCAACAAACACAAAAATATGTCCTTTCCCATTTTTATCCAAGTATAAATACAAATAATATTTTACTTCAGCAAATACTGGGATCTCCCCAACATTATTATAAAGACTTCTAGGAAGTAAGTAACAACCTGTTGCAACTAGTTGTAATGCATTACTGAGAAAAACATGTCAATTACATGCACAAATCAAAATATCAGTAGTTGCAACATGCAGGACTACATTGGGAAAATATGTTTTTGATTCTAACTAACATACATAAATACTGTAAATGTGTTTGTTTATAAAATATTAATTCATACTGTTAACACAAGTTAATGAACTTCCTCCTGTGGATCAATAACGTTTTTCTATGTCTGTATCTGCAGCATGGTCCTTTATTTTCTGGTTGACAGTTCTGTTTTATTGTTCAGATCTGGTTTTTTGTCTGCTCACATATAATATTTATAGAGCTGGCCGAGGGAAGGTTAACGTCTAGATCACAAAATACTATTAAAATCATCTGTTGAAGACACAGTACATTAGTTCTAGTGTCCAGCACAAGTTTTATTTTTTAGAAAAATGCTTTAAAAATACTTAGATGGCATTTATATCCAGCATAAATTTATGTTTGTATTCTTTGATTGTCTTCTATCGGACCTATATATTATATATGTAGAAGTTGTAAGGTCACTTTAAAAACCTTGTGCTGAGTCTTTTTAGAGTGGTTACAAATATCCAATAAACTGAGATAAATATATGTTCAAATGTATCAAATTAGTTTAAGGTATTTGACTTTGTAGATATTAAACTGTATGAATAAACAAATACAAATAAATATACTGAATAAACAACACTTGGAATTATTCTCTTGTGTTCATCCATTACTGAAACACTAAGCAAATGTCTTGGTATTTTATACACTTATATATTGAAAAAATACAAAGTGTTTACTGTTTTGTAAAGTAGACATTCTAGAACAGGGGTGTTTAGGGGCCACATACAGCCTAATATGGTATAAAGTGGGCCGGACTGGTAAAATAATATAAATAATAGGATAAGAACTTTTGAGTGAAAAAAAAAAAAAGTAAAATTGTTAACATCTACGAATTGTGCTTGAACATAACACAAACAAATATGAACAACCTGGAAATTATCAAGAAAAATAAGTGCAATTTTAACAATATGACACTTTAGTTTTATCATTTATACATGTGAATCACAACTTAGAGATCACAGTGACACAAAACATTAAATACCAGTAAGAATATGATTAAAATTCTACATATTCTCTTAAGACAGTTGAGGTTATACACAATTTTTATGAAAGGTCAGTCTGTAAATGTAAACATTTTTGTGTAATTTTAGGTTTTTTTTCTTCTTTATACTAAAACAAAGAGAAAAATTAGCAGTTTTCATTATTTATGGGTTATTATGATAGTATTTTACTGGTCTTATCCACTAACCTAAAAACGATTTTAACATCCTATTACAGTTTGCCTTTATTTATATAATACATATATTGTTATAGTTTTTTTTCTTAAGCTGTATTTCACCTATATGATCTGATCATTCATATACACTTTCTCTATACTGGACCCAAAAATACAATTTGGAAAAAATATATTTATTCAAATGGAATCCAGTCATGGCCAATGATCCATTTTAGAAGTTCAATAAGTGCAGCAGGTTCATATATTAACACATAAAGGTGTCTATTTATCTATTAATCACTCACCCTATCACCCAAATCAGTCACCCTGGAGGGTTAAAGACCAGAGTTTAACTGTTTCCCAAAGCGTCCACCACAAACTGTATATTTAGTGTTTAAGTGCAAACTGGTAAAAAAAAACAACAAAAAAACAAGGAAGTGGTTAATGCTACTGTAATAGAAGTAAAACCTCTTCCAACAAGTGAACGTGGAAACACCGTCATCTTCTACAACATTGATTCACCAGTAAAACCTGTGGAGTTTGATAAATAAAAGCAGATAGAAGCACTTGTTTTATGCTCAGATATTGATATATTTGCTGAAAAAAAAAACTTTTTGAGTTTTCTCTGTTTCTGATACAATAACTCTCAACTTTAATGTGAGATTTTATGGATATCTACATGATCAGTAAATTTAATGCAGGAAAATACACAAAATTTTCACAAAAAAATGAAAAATGCAGAGGATAATATTATAATAAATGGTGATAAATCACTTTAGAAAAGTTAACTATTTTGGAACTACCACATAAGTAAGCACAGGGCCTTTATGGGTTGTCATGTTACATTAACAGTGTTGAGGAGTATTCATGGAATTGGATTTCTATTTTAGGGCTTTTCAGCTCTTTCTGCTAGAAACGTAATTAAAAAGTAAGCATGATAAGGTAAAAAAAAAAAAAAAGTACTGATTACTTTTGCAACCTTTCTTGATCCCACCAAATTTCACAGTTGACAGCAGCAACATACAAGACACTAATACAAGAGAAAGAGGTAGAAAAAGACATTAAGAGGTAAAAAAAAAACAAACCAAAAAAAAAAAACATGAGTGCCAGTGAAATATAAAAGGAAAATAAGAAATGTTGTATTTATAACCAAGCCATTAACCTTCCCTAGACTGGTTCTAAATCCTGCATCTGTGAATCACAGAAGGGTTGTTAAATCTTGTTTCTACAGGTCTGACTCATGACAGAACACCTTCCTCGTGGACTCCGGGTCATCCTCACGCCTTTCCTACTCGACCACACGGGGCCAAAGCGGAAACAAAGTGTAATTAAAATCTCCCACCACCACCGACTCCAGCCAACAGTTTTGTTGTGCTCCACTTTGCTGCTGTTACCGTGACATTAACCAGACAGGGGATTTACGTTACTCCTCAGGGCAGAGAGGACACCGGGAGAAGGGTTGTCATAGAAACGGACCCCCGCAAGGCTGTCAAGAATTGTTTAATTATTCAGGACCACCATCGCCGAGCATCAGCGGGGAATCAACTGGAACCACTGAACCGACTGAATGGTAAGATTAAAAAATTATACAGTGTGCTGACTTGGGGAATCCAGATGAACTTATCTTGAAAATATGCTTAACTGTTGAGCTATGAAACTCCTGGGTGGACTGATGAGGATTCAACACACACACACACACACACTGGTAATCCACAAACCTACAGAAGGCAAATCTATTCCAACCAGAATCTCCATATGGATGTGGAGAAAAGGGTTTCACCTTTTAATAGATGGTCTGTTGTTTATACTTTAGAAGAAAAAACTAAAGATCATGGTAATTGTGTACAAAAATAAATAAATAAAAAATACCTGTGCTGCAATGTAAGGTGCTGTTGCTATAGCTTCACCTCTTCTCATGAAAACAATGTATAGTGTTGTGCTAAAGGCTACCACCCACGCTCTGGCACACACTGAAATCTCTACAGTGACATATTTTTAGCCTTGGCATTTGTCTAATTGTATTTGCACAGTTCAAAAGCCTGTGTATTACATAATTAAAACTCAGCTGTAAAGGACACACACTTCCACCATGTGAAACAGTCATCAAAGCATATTAAAAAATAACAACACAAATAAAGCCAAGCAGGAGAATAGAGTGGTACATTTTCACTGCCTGTCCTGTAAACCTCTGACTAAATGTCAAAGTTTGAACCTGAGACACAGTAGAAAAACAGTAAAAAAAAAAAAAAAAAAAAAGCTTTTGTTTTCTTTACAGTAAATGCCAGAGCGTTAGAGGACAGCGCTTTTCCTCATGTGTGGCATTTTGTGCAAACTGTGTCACACCAATCTGTCATCTTACATTTCCAGGACTGTGCGAAGTATGTGGGAACACACTGTCTTTGTGGCCAGAGAGGCGTTTTTATGGACAACTAAATCCTCTCTCGGAGCCGTATGGTGGGCTGCTGTCTGCAAGGACTGTCCATATTTCTTTGAGCACTGACAGTTTTTACATCCTTCCCTTGTCAAGGATCTTCACACACACAAGAACGCAGTCCACACATCAATCTATCAGTCCTAAGAGATGCCATTTGAACGTGTTTGATTTAAGAAGACAGATTGCGTTTGGGTCCAACAGTTGACTTTGAGACGTCGTGCCCCTTGTGTGTAATAAACTAATAGTAGTCTTCATACATAATAAATAGTAAACGCCCAGCTCAACTGCATCCCTTATATATGACTGCATCTTTCTTTGACATGTTTAACAGATGATACGTAGCAGTGTGTTCAGTTCAGTGGGATCTCCAGAGGCTCATTAAAACATGATAATCCTCTGGCCACTTGCCATGTTGGCAACTAATGTAGTGAAATAAACACTGATGATCATTTAAGGCTTTACATTCAGGGGGACTATGAAGCCAAAGTTTTCTTCAGTAGGAAAAAAAGATGTTTACCCATTTCTGCACATATTGAAATCTCACACACATATTTACACCCTCACCTGAATGAACTTTTGCAGATTTAATTTCTTATGTTAGTTACATCAAACATGAAAGAAAACGGATTAATGTTCAAGTAAGAAGCAGGAAATCCTCAAAGATACCAGGTTGCCCCCCAGTGGTGACATTCTGCTATTATTTGCATTTATCACAATCTACTTGTGGCATTTTTTTCCCCCTTTCAAGCCGCCTAATATTAACCAAAAACGAAATGTTTATTTATTACAAAGCATACATCTTTAATTAATCGGCAACTTCATAACAAATGCAGTTCTGCCGTGCGAACAGAAATGACTTTAGTTCTCACAAAAACAGTAAATACACACATTATTGACAAACGTTCTGTTACATGTACAGTTTGAGTTAAAACACTGAAAACCATTTACAAAGCTCACCTCTAATTTCAACGCTACAGAAGTCTCGGCTTGTGCATCTTGAAAGCATTGTTGGAACAAAAATAAAAAGCGGGTTTTGGTAACGCTTCTGTCTTGTTCTTTCGCTCTTGTTAACAGTAGAGTGGTTAAAAAGGCAACAAGGTTACTGTCCTCCAGAGGATCTCTCACTCTGCGTCATATATATATACACAATCACACAAACAGTCACATATAGGTACTTCTCGCTGCTCAGTGGGGGAGCCCTGCTCACATCCAAACACCCTTTAAAAGATTGTATGTATCATCATAAAAGCCTTAAACGCTACAGCGGGTCTATGAGGGTGCTCCTCCTACAATGCACCATGTTTTAATATCCGAACACACTGTTTTGGCAATGACGCACATAAAAAGACCAAGAATGAGGCAGATGAAAGATAAAGACAATTCTGTGTTAGAAGAAACAGAACAAATAAAACAAATGTAATATTCTATATAAAGACTGTATTTTTTGTGCTGTACATGTGGCCAGCACTTTGGACTTTTACTGTGAAAATATAGATAAAACCAAGTAATAAAAGATCCAGTAAGTCCATAAAAAAGGTGCATTTAAGTCTTTAGAGCTGCACGATGATAGGAGGAGGTTTCCAGTTTGTTTTTACAGACATCAACTAAGAATTTAAAGATGTGATGAAGGAATTATGGAAAGGAGAACAATGGACTCTGTAATGTCTGCAGATGTTATGAAGATCTGTCCTCCCAATGGCATTTCAGTATCTTGGAAAGAGCCTGATTCAATTTATTACATATGTCTATGTCTTAATATAAATATGGCTTGTTATGACTTGGTTATAGGTGTTTTGAGGAATAAATAATCCTTTTGTTTTATAATGCATGTAGTTTTGGCTTAATATTACACTTTAATACTCAGATGCAATGGCGTTTATTTCCAATTATTTCCTTTCGACCTGAGCACATCTAATCTGTATAATTTCCCGTTCACTTCCATCTGAACATGATCTAATTTCTGGGACAACGTAATTTATTTTCACAATTTCCATCTCTGTGTGTGTCTAATGCATTGTTTTCCATTTTCAGACTCGGTCACATGATTTTTTATTTTTTGGTTACTACGTGATAAATAGAACCACTAGGTAGAGGTTGACGGTTGATATGGTTGTTTTTTCTAATGGCATAGATAAATATGTTACTACAATGCTTCACTTGATCACTTTGGCTTATAAGGCAAGTTGTGTCTTTAAAAGGAAAGTGCATTGACTCATCGGCCCCAAATCATACTAAACAGATTCACACACACACACAAACACATAATCTCAAAAATACTCACCCCGTTCATAATAAAATACCTTCCTCCACTTGAGACTGGTAAACATCTTTGCTGTTGTTAATAAATTAAAAGTTCAGCAGTTCACATTCATCAGCTGGTTGTGTGTGTTTGCGTCTTTGTGTGCAAGAGTACTTTGGGTAGTTAAGTTGTATAGTTCACATTGGTCATTGTAGTCCTGTGGCTGTTTTGAGTAGCTCCAGGTCTTTCCGTGTTTGAGCTGCAGGTGGTGAACAGCCGTACGTTTCTAAAGCCAGAGGCAAGTAGCGCTCCTGCAGCCTCAGGAATTCATCCCTCTGGCTGCTTTGAAGGAGAACCCAGGGAGGCGGTGAAGAGCCTCCCTGGAAACCCCAGAGTGCGAGGCTCTCTGCGGTGAGAGGAAGGAAATGAGTGGATGAAACAGAGAAAAACCATACTCCAGAAAACAGAAAAAAAACAAAGAAATCATCCAAGTGGTGGAGCATACCTTTACTGTGTAGATCAGCAGCTTTGGCGAGGCCTAAAGAGACCAGAAGCGGAGCTAAAGTCACCATGCCGACTGGCTGACCTCGTGTCGCCATAAGTACTATTGACCTGTTCGGAAAATCAAATCACATTAAACTCATCTGCTATCCTGCGTCTTTGTCCACATCCATAAAAAATGCAATTATTTTATTTCCCTCGGCGTACCTCGTTGGTATTCCAGTTTTCAGGAATTGTTCCATCTTGATGTCCATCTTAGCAAAGAAGGTTTTTTTGGTGACCTTTCCAGAACAGGCGTCCACAGAGACAACGAAATAGCCAGGCTGAGAGAAGGGCATGGTCACCTGATTCACCTGACACAGAACATGAAAAAACATTGACAGATAAAAATGATCCTGGCCAAAGAATAGAATAACTTTAGATTTCTTTTAACTCTGCTGTGCTCACAGTGATAAAGGAGCTGTTGTCTCCTCGCTGCTGCTCTTGGACGGTCAGAGACTTGATTTGTGTCTGGAGGTAGGACGTCCATGGCTCACTGGAAAACACAGCCTGAGACAGAAGTACCCACATTAAAAAAAAAGGCCTAGAGTAATGGCAGATCGTAAGCAGATGTTTAATGCGATGTCACAAACCTGTTTAGCGCCGCAGTTTTGACAGGGTTGAGCGTTTAAGGTCGGCATAGGCACCACTGCAGAGGGGGTGTGGGAGTACTTGGGGTAGGCCTTTTCTGTACAGTTACACATCTGTTTGGAGGATGTGGTGGCAATAACTTTTACTCTCTCGCAACCTTTCACTGAACAGTAGCTGTGGCCGTCTCTGCTGTGTCGGGCTCGGAGGTAGAGCCACAACAAGCTGTGTTTCATGCAAATAAAAAAAAAACAAAAAAAACAATCAAGGCCAGGGTTTTACTTACAAAACTTACAGAAAATATGCGCCAGACAAACAAAATAGATTAAAACATAAAAACAGAATTAATACTTTGCTGAAAGCTTATTTTCAGTCTGATAAGGCTGACCTGTAGGAAAATGCATTTAAGGATTAAAAGCCAAGATAAACTCAGCTCCCCTTTAAGTTAAAGCAGTGAGTGTGTGAAAGGGTTTTGCTCACTCACCCAACAGTCTTGTCAAAGAAGTATTTTCTTTCTGTCTGTCTTTTTTCCAAGTCTGCGAGTGATGATACAGTGCCATAGTCTGTAAGGTCATCGAAGGTGTTGCTCTGTCTGTCATTGATGTCTGCCATGATCTGAAATGCTGTGTCTGATGGATAACAGAGTCCAACAAGAACCCAGTCATCTCTGGGTGAGAGGAAGAGAAATAGAGGATGAACACAGTCAACTTAATCATACCTTTTAAACTTTCTGTTATTACATATTTCTTATCCACATTAGTCTAGTATGACTTGGTGCAAAGCAATATAAAGAGTAGCAGTAATTCAATATGTACCACCTATACAATGACTTTTTTCTCACTCGATTAAAAATCAAATGCCATTTTTCTACTACACATATGTGGTATTTCAGTAAGGCCTCTGCTTACACATTTCTGGCTCTAGTTACTCACTTGTCAAAGTTGATAAGGGAGAGGACAACCTCTCTGGGTGCAGGTCCGCTCCAGTGCAGTGTGTAGCTCTTGCTCATCATCAGGATGGGTTGGTATTGTTGTGACAGTGCCCCCTGGCTGTTAATCCCCTTCAGCACCAGAGGACTGTTTGGATATTCATCTCTGTTGATGGATAGAGTAAGGCTGGGGGCTCCCTGAGTTTGGATGTACACCTAAAGGAGAGCAGGATGTAGCAGAGTGCATAGTGGTCAGGGGGCATTTTTCCTGAAAAAACAGAAGAGTGAAGTGTTGACCATAATATATAGTTTCTTTCACTGTACCTGAGAGTAACGGCCGCTGCAAATCATTCCATTCCACTGAGGCCTGCTGACGCAGTCGGGGTGCTGAATCAGGTAGTTGTCAGCTCTTCCCACATATGTGTCTGTGTAGCCTGTGACTGAACCATCAACATCATGAAAGATGGAGTTCTTGTCTCCATCCAGGTCGTTTTCTTCAAACCACTGCCCTGGGCGACCAAAGAATGCCTGTAGACCCACCTGAGGATGGACATCATACAAAACTAAGTGCATCTTCTCAACTTGAAATATCACTACCGTTTTTTTTACCCTCGTCAAGACAGTGTTCCTACAGGTTTTTACAAGTTAAATGTAAGACTTTTTAAGACCTTTTCAAGACTATTTAGAACATAAATGAATGCCCATTTCACAGCCTACTTTACGGCTACACTGGCAAACATTTGTCAGTCCTACAATTTAGGAAAATGTACTTATTTACTCCAACGACTTGATTCTGCAAAGTTAGCAATAACTGGTTCCTAATTTTGATAGAAATTGTCAGGTGGAACCGAGTAGACAAATGTTACTTTCTTTGCAGATTGGGCATTTCCCAGACACATTTAATCACAGTCCAGTGAACAAATTTATGGCAATATGACTTAAGACCTGACCTACCATAACAAATTTTATACAGTTTTTATAGCTTCTTTAAGGTATTAAATGCAGATTTGTAAATTCAAGACTTTTAAGATGTTTTAAGGCCCCGTGGGAGCCCTGCAAGAAATGTTGGGTTTAATAATAATTATTCTTCTAGGACATTAAAGGATTGATTAAGTCCCTGTAAACCAAAGTCTAACACTATGACCCTCTTTAAAACTGATTCCTGGTGTAATTCCAATGCTTAATAGTCTCAATTATAGTTGACTAATATTGCTTTAACTGTTATATTAATACTGATTATTATATGCAATAGCAATAAAAATTGCAAACAATGTAAACCTTTCAAAACATGTTAACACAAAACTGCATATACCGACTGTCAAATCAAATAAAGCACAATTAAATTCAACAATATTTCACCAATATTGTAATATTACATCATCTCTTTTCACTTAAACTGGAAGGAGTATGAAGAAGTACTGGTAAATAAATATTCAGGTGTTGATTATTACTCATGGCTGCAAGTGGGGTCTACATCAAGATGCACTGGAGCAAAAGTCACACAACCTAAATTAATTTCAGTGATTTAATATCTTGTGTAAAAAAAAACAAACATATGCATACATCATAAAAGTTCTGCAAATCAAATACAAGAAACCAATCAACCAATGACTGGGTAACCCCAAGGGAAAGACTGTTTGGATTTATTGAAGTTGTTTAAGAAATGAGATTTGGGTCCTGTCTGTCTGCCAATAATTACTGTGGAATATATGATGAGGTGAAGCTGTACTGATTAGTCAATCTGAACATAAACGGGGTGCCAAGTGAAAACCCATCACACTCCTCAATCCAATCACTAGAGGGCATCAGTGGTTTACAGTTGTTTTCCTACCAGCCTGACTCTGCATGGGGTCTCCCCCTCTTCCTGCCATAACACTATTTCAGATGAGTGCCAACTCAGTAACTCAGTTTGAGCCATTTTCTCCTTAATATGACAGTGTGGGTGTAGGGGTAAAAAACAAACAGGAGCGAGATGCCAGCAAGGAACCAGTCAAAACCAGCATAACATGGGGGTGGACACGCACAAAGAAGAAAGAGAATGCGTGACGACTGAGTCTGTTATTGTTCAAAGAACAACAAAGTAAGAAGCTACAAAAGAAAAGAAGGAATGTAAAAAGAGGAAACATTGTTAAAAATGTATTATTATGATTATTACAGGCATATTATATATTACATATTAAATTTTGGGTCCATCCAATAAAACTATAATTAGTTGTTTTCAAAACCACTGATGATGAAGATATCTGCAGAAATAATGTTTGTTTGTTTTTTCTGAATTGGGACATTGTTGGCAAAAATGTCCTCATAGAATGGTAATATTGCACAAAGGTGTAAAGATTTACTACATATTAACTGTGACACTGGTATGTATGTCCTTACAGTGTTGTGGAAGGCGAGCTGGGACAGGTTGTTGCGTGGGGTGAGTTGCCAGGTGTTTTTCAGGCTGAATCCCACTGCACTGGTGTAACGCTCTGGTGTGGGGACAAAGCCACGGAACGTACTCTGCGTGAGCCGAACAGGACCGTCATATATCTGAAAACCACGGATTGGGAAAGTCCTGCAGTGGAGGAAACGGAAAAGGAAAAATGTGCAATGAAGCAAAACAGTCAACGACAATGTGCAAGTGGCAGAGAAAAGTGTGTATTTTAATTAAAAGATGGAATAGCCTGGTGCAACAGCTGCTCTGGCAGAAACCATGATGACGGCAGACTAACCAACAAGAGCCAGAAGTCACAGTGCGGTCACAAAGCTTGTAAAACGCTTGTAAAGTGTTATACACAGTGGTGACCGTGGACACAAACTGGTTTCAGTCTAAGTTTGTGAAAATAAAAATAGGCAACTACTTGTTTGTTACTTGATTATGCTGCTCTAGCTCTATGAAACAATCTCTGTAAAGAGATACAGAGAAACAGATACTGTAAAGAGGCCCTGAGGGGACATAAAGCTCCAAACTCTACTCTAATAAGGACTATGTATTCAGTCCGACATGGCATCACAGACTGGTGTGTAATGAGGGTTCGGGTTCACAGCATAAACAGTGAGGCACAAGTAGTGTGAGACTGACAAATGGCACAGGCTGTTTAAAGCTGCACTTGGTGATTTTTATTCCACTTGGGGCCCAAGAAAACAAGCAACACAGTGACATAGCACCACCTTTTAAGATGATGTCGCAGACTTGTTTCTAAGCAGCTGGTTATTTCCGTATGGTATTCATTTGGAGTTGTGTTTGTGGACACCTGGAAAGTCTAAAACCAATTTAGAACATCCCTCTATTAGCATTGTTTCAAGCCTCCACTTACTCCTGGGGGAAATATCTGGCTCTTCAGCTGCTAAATGCTACAGTATGTTCACCAGCTTGTCACTAACTGTGTGTGTCTGCTGTTTGGAGCTGAGCAGGTAGTGGGTGTTTATCAGACAATTTCCACTTGCTGCTTTTCCATCTGGAAGCACTGTGAGAGAACCACAAGTAAAACTGTGGGCCAGACAGTAATATACAATGTAAACTAAAATATAAAGACAGAAAAAACTGATCTGATCACATGGTCTCAACTAGTTGTGATCAAGATTTAAATTAGAAAAGACTTTTAGGGGAAAGTGACACATATCCTGGGTTTGAAGAAAGATCTTTTTGAGAACAGATGGCAGAAGTGGACGTCTTATCTAGAGAAAACAGAAGGAAACTGGTTCTTTTTTTTTTATTATCAATCTTTTTTTGTATACACCGAAAGGGGAAGATTATTAAGGTATTCACCCACAAGACTATATTATTATTATTATTATTATTTTATTTCTTTATTTTACTATTATTACTATTTACTATTTACTATTATTATTATTATTATTTGTTGTATTTGTTTGTTTCTTGTTTTTGCCTCCCTGTTTTTGATTGTTAATATCTTTAAAAACCAAAAAAAAAAAAAAAAGAAAAGACTTTTAGGGGTCCTGACATAGAAAGTAGAGACAATAACACAGAAATCGGGAGCAATAAAGCTACTGCATGTGCAAAAATACCAACACTGAAGAACTTGAATAATCCAAATGCTGCAATGAGTAATTCCTTTTTACAAAACCATCAAGTGTTAACACCACTTTTTATTGGCTGCCTAAAATATCACTGTGGTCAGGCAGCTTCCTTTCAGGAGTCCTCCTACTGCTTAAATCAGCTGTTCCAGCCTCATGTATCCATGCCTCTACCTTGCTGCTTTACTGGCTCTCTCTTCATGTTTGTTTTCCAAACATATTTTCAGGCCACCACACTGTTGCCTAAAATTCCTGAGAAAATGCATGGAATTTGATTTTCTTCCAAATTCTCCCATAAATCTCCCTTCCTGCATCAACTGATTCCTCCTTGGTTTTGCTTGCTCTCACCTGTTTCTGGGCAGAGTCCTCATCTTTCCATCAACCCCTCCAAGGCCCCAGTATTTATTCTGTCCCCCATTGGTTCCTCTATTTCGGCTTTCGCCCACAAACAGAGACTGTGTCACCTCCTGGCTGGAGCCCTCATCCTTAGGATAGCTGCCCTCACTGCAAAATAAGATGGGGATACACATGCATAGTAATTTAGATGGAAATATGAAATGGTAATACATTAAGAGACATTAAAGAAACAGAGAGAAAGGCTTTACAAAAGGCACATAGTACAGAGCACAGCCATCTAAATGTTGCGTGAAATGAAGTACATGCAAGCCAGGGTATTAAGCAAGAATGAAAATGCTTGTCACCATGCAGGAAATTGAGTGTGCTTTTAGTTCCATCAATCATACATAGTTGTTTGGCAAGGACAGAAGAAAAATAAATATGGCTGAATAAAATCATGAGACCTCGAGAAGATTGATTACGAAGCGTACATACCTGGCGAAGGATAATCCCACACCATTGTCTGCAAAACTTCAAAAACGAGACAGGAATATATGTAAGTCTCACTAACTGTTGGCCGCAGAAATAACTTGTCTTTTTAATATTGATCCAGTACTGTGTGATTAGGTAATACCAACACAGTGGCAGTATCTTATGTTCTGATGACGCATTCAAAACTATGTCAACACTCAAGCACTTCTCATTTCTTTAGAAACTAATAATATGTCAACTGTACAGGGTGGGTGAAAAGTAACTAAGCATTAGAAATCGCTTATAGAATTTTTTGTATTACTGAAGTCATGACAAAAACATTTTTTAAACCAACATCTTATTGTCTTTTTTCATGGATTCAGCAGGTTCTCAATGATATCCCAGATGACATCATCATTCAGAAGGTTGTTCATTCCACCCCTGGCCGTTTGAGGAAACTAGTTGACGCTGCTGGTGCTTATGTTGAAATATGAAGATTTACTTTCATTTTCTCATGTAATAAACAACATATATCATTTGTTTCAATAAATTTGAAATAGGAATATGGATTTCATTACCAATTTTCAATGCCTAGTTACTTTTCACCCACCCTGTTGTTTATGCCATGTGTTACATTAGTTTTTCTGGCATTAACAGAATGACTCATCATCATCAGTTTACTTATGTTTCTATGATTACAGCATCTCTGTTGTTCATCAGAAACCACAGATTCTCTTCATAGCACATCACATCCTGTGAGCTGTCTCACCCAGAGTTCTGGATGATGATATCTCCACCTCGTATCCATGCTCCCAAGTCATTATTCTTGAAAGAGATGAGTGTGTCGATGACTGCCGCCACACGAGGATGAGTAGGATCAGCATTTTGGTGTGGTCGAAATCTAGAAGATACAGTGTAACACTCAACTTTGTGTGCCAAATAAAGCCCTAAAAAGGGAAGTTTGCAGATCAGTGGCTAGCAATAACACAGGAAATCTACTCTATGGAAAGACTGACTTATTACCTACGGATCAAGGAACATATCTTCATAAAGTGCTGGAGAAAATGGCTTTACTATAAACAAAACCAAGCATAATTACAACTGTCTGTCATTTAAATATGTTGTATTCAACCAGTGATCTGTAGTTTATGTGTTGTATTGTCTGTTAATAAATCAAAATTAATAAATTAACTGTTAAAAAAGGAACTTTGCAGAAATAAAAAAAAAAATGCATGCACAAATTTAACATTTTGGAAATATAAGGCTTGAATTAATTTCAGGATTCAGACCATGGCTTCCTTGAAAAAAATACTATTTGGTCTCTAAATGCCATCACAAAGTTAAAGGATATTTGTATTTTAGTACATGATGTGACTTTGTCAACAAAAATACCTCCCTCTCTTTCACATTCGTGTTGTAACATTTAAAATCCTTCTCTTCATTAAAAAAAAAAAAAAAAAAAAACTCTGGTCACACACTCACACACAGAGCATGGCCAGCACTCTCAGTGGACACGTAAGATTTTTTCCGTCTAGTTGAGGGTTGTATTTGGGTAAGGAGCTGCAGACTGGAAACTCTATCTGTGAAGCCTTGTTTTCTCTGTCAACACAAACCTGACAGACCTTCCATTTGAATGCAGTAGTAGTACAGTAGTCATAAGACCATCTATCTATCCTGGTCAATAGACATATCCTTCTGCTTACTATACATAACTTAATTCATGTGCAGTTATTGGCAGTGGCATTACATAAATACATTAGTAAGCCACAAATACCTAAATATTTACAGAGTGTAATATGACACTGTGGTGTGTATGGTTATTCACTATAAAAAGGTACACATACATAGATGCATGAACATATTAGTCATGTGGAAGTCACTATTAACTGAAGATTCCCCCCATCCCCGTAGTGTAAATGACAGACTGTGTGGATAAGAACCTGCCACGAAAGTGTATGCATACACACCTAGCGCTGTTATCTAGACACAGGTACTCCCGGGGGTCAGCAGCAGTAGCAGTGGTGGTCTTCACTCCCTTATCAATGAACAGCCCTGCCTATAAATACGAAAGCAAGATTGCAGGTAAATACAGAGTAGTCTTAAATGTACAAGTAAAGATTCAAGACAGGGTACATGTGTGTTTCTGCTGGACTTGACACACAACAAGACGACCAGTATATTTTATGGTGCGGGACTTGAGGCAATAATAAATGGACTAAATTTAAATCTTAGGCCAACAGAGTTACAAAATCAATGCTGTGCAGCAGAGTGAGAGTGGAAAACGTCTGTGAATCATTTATAATGTATATAAACATAAAGTATGTTTTAACAGACACACTGCATAGTGGGATGAGTAGTTAGATTTGTAAGGCTTTAAATAGTAAAGTAAAAATAGAATTAAAGGGAAAAAGTAGTAGATGTATATGTATGTTAATGTGTATATGGAAACCTGCGCTCTGAGTTGGTCTTGTGGTATAAGAGAAGTATAGTCTTAAACCTCGGGGCTCCTTCCTCTATAAGAGAGGCTGCTGTGGTCAGACTGGACAAAGAACTTACAGTTCACCTGCCCGACGTCTGTCATTACACAACAGAGCACTATTGTGCAGCCTGCTTGTGTGTGTGTGTCTGTGCGTGTCTAGGTGAGACCAAATAACTGAGCAGAGAATTATGTGATATGGCTTTTAAATGTATAAACTGCATTTCTCTTCTCTGTTTAAAGCAGAGGCTGCTCAGCAGAGACTATGCACCGTCTGCCTTACAGCACTTACAGACTATATCAGAGGAGTGGATGAAATCACAGTGATTCCTTCCATTAGTTTGTGAAATTCTGTTTTCAAGCTTCAAATCCAGTATTTGGCTGTAACCACCTTGTACTTTTCTTTTAGGAACCAGGAAGACAAGATGGAAGAGCTAAGATGAATTGAAACTACACAAGGTAACAGTACTGTTTAAGTTAATGAAAATAAAGTAATTACAGCTGTTTAGTAAATTTGTAGTAACAACTTCAACTAATGTATGAACACACTATTGCGGCCAACACTGCATTAACATTAAAATCATTTATCCAACCTAAGTTTGGCCAATAATTGCTTCATATTTGTGTGAAAGAATCATTTGATAGTCTTATTAGTGTAACTTCTTAACCAGAACTATAATAGAGCTCCCTGTCAGTGAAAAATATATTACTCAAAAACACAAGTTGCAAAATGCAAACGTGACAGTCACCTGTCACTCAAGGAAGCTGACAGTTCAAGTCAGCATAAATGTAAGCCTTGATATGATTTAACAACATAAAAATTAAACTACCTTACACTTGTCATGAACAGGAGACAAAGCCGTTTTGTAACAGACTTTTACATGTTTATTTCTTTGTAAGGTTGGGTATTTTAACATCTACATCAATGGAACTGACTTGGTTTTGAGGCCAGAATCAAGTGCATATTAAGCTATTTTGGCTCCATTTTTATGTAAAACTATCAACTGTTCTAATGGTCAGAGAAACAGGCTCCTGAGAATGTTTATGTAGCATTAGAGGGTTTTCTTTATGTTTTTTTTTACACATTGACAGCAGAAGATAAAGAGGACTGATGATACCTTAAAGTTGGAGTGAACACGGTTATTATAGAAAATGCCCAGGGGAGTGAGCTCTGCCTTGGTTTCTGGAACCAGCCCATGAGAGTCTCCAGTGGAAGAGCTGTGGAACACAAACCATATGCCAGCATCCTGGAAAAGGAAGGGAGGGCAGAATAATAAGGTGATGATCTATGACGAACATATCACAGTAGTGGCTGTTGTAGGTGATGAACAGCAAGAATGTATTTTATTGTGGACTTAAACACACTCCATCTGTAGGTGGAAGCTAAAGTAATTAGTAATATAGTGTAAGTGCAGAAAGTCATGGTCTCTTTCTAATCATAAAGGAGAAAAGCCTGGGCAAGGAAGCTTAACAGCTCATTAAACTTTGATTTAATAGTTATTGGAGACAGACAATCCAAATATCTGGCAGAACCTCCCACCGATATATAATATTAAACAGCCCTCCCCAGTGGGCCTCCATACTGTTTGTGCTGAAATTAAAAAGAGACAGGGATAGAGAATCCTACTTAATATATTAGAGATCTGACTATGTTATTGCCCCTTTCCATCAGGCACTGAAGCCTGTTAAATCCAATTTTATTGATGGATCACTTTGTTATGACCAAGAACATTTTCAGTGTGTAAGTTCAGGAACACCTAATCCAGTAGAGCTTCACGTATTATATCAAGTAGGGTTTTTTTGTCTTATTGGTCATTCATTTTTATTAATCATATATTAAAAGTTCAGCCGAAGCCCTTTTTTTAATAACTCTATCTTTATTACCTGAGAACCAGCAGCTGCATTACTGATGAGGTTGTTATTAGGGTTGGTGATCCAGAATGTTGAAACTGCCCTGGAAAACAACCAAAGCACACAGACACACCAAAAATTATGTAAACATGTAGAAAAAGACATTATAAGGGCAGTACCTTGGCATTTGAGAGATTATGACTAATAGAGAAGACGGAGATGAAACATTCCAGTAACCTTTCTAACTTCTCACAATATAAACAGTGGAGAGGGACAGGTCTGCCAACATGTGAATGAAGAACAAACTACTGGAAACAGGCTTTGCTGCTTCCCTTACAGACACTTATCTCCTTCCTGCTGTGACATGAAAATATCCAGCAGAGAGAAAAAGTTATCAAAGCAACCAGTATCTGACACACACACTTCTCACTACAGCATCCTTCACATGGACATGAACCATGTGTCTTTTCCTCAAGTACATCTGCATCATCTCATGAAGCCTTCTAAGATGGCTCCAGTCAAAACATACACCAACTCTAATTTACACCACGGTATAAATAATTATGTGAGAGGTAGAAAATGTTGTAAATGCGTAGAAAACTTAAAGGAAAAGCGGAAGTAAAAGGCCTAAAACTGGCATTGATTGTGTTTAGGTGGACTTTTTTAAACTGTCAAAACACAGTTTTTCTCCCAGTAGAGTCCACAGCACCACACTACTTTGCATCTGGGGTAGTACTCCTTTGTGCTTCTCAAAAATGTTATGTTGCAGGTTGGTCATGACTGTCTATGGACTAGTACCTCATAAAACTTAATCTTATAAAATCTAAAGCATCACAGTAAATGTTAAGTGACTATTGACTTTAGACGTTGGCTCGTCTGTTAATCACATGGTCTGCCAAGAACCAGTGCCGTGTTGCTACTATTATCTGTCATTACAATTATCCTCAAGCTTATGCTTAACAGGCCTATTGGGGTTTCTCATTCACAGCTGTAGCTGGATGCTAACAATAAATAGATTTCAGGTTTGATATCAAGTTATGTCAATGAATTGTTTCTTTTACTAAATTCTGTAAATGAAGAAGATCTGCATATGTACATGATTAGAGTTCATTAAAACTTTGAGTACAGTTCACAATAGTTCTGAAAAAGGTTACGTTGGAATGCTTTTACATCTACAAAGCTTTAGTGTCGTGTAGTGAGGTTCTTAAATCATAATCTTAGGGGACAACAGCAAAATCATTCATTTAATAAACCTCAGTTAAGAATAGAGATATGGGTGAGATAACACTGGAGTGCTTATCTTTTGCTCTCAACTTTAAGTGGCTGATGAGTCATGGACTGCAGTGATTCACAGTCTCTGTCTTTGACAGTGACTTATGCTGTCCTTTCTCTGCTCTGTCATTATCCAATTTCTTACTTGCACTCCGTGCTGGGAGATGGTGTGTATCCCTTGTACACCTTGTCCTTAATGCTGGTACAGAGGGTCTCATTGCGGTCAGTGGGCAGTAAAGTCCCAGGTCGAGTCAGCAGTCCAAGGTTGTGGTAGAAAGTGTTACGCTGCTCAATTCCATCCTCGAGAAAGAAACAGTGACCTAGGGTGTCATAACCTACAGTGTTCTTTACCTGGTCAGAGAGAGGAGACCACATGTTACAAGAAATGGGAAAAACCAACATGAAGAATTTCACACAAGCATTTCCGACAGAAAACATCCATCATGTCATACTTCTTTTCTGTCTGAGCAAACATTCAATTTGAACAGAAATATGCAGGAATATCTAGTGACGAGGGCTAGTAGAACATTCTTAAGTCCATCTTTAATCCATTACCCACAGGGAGAAAATGCATCTGCCTCCTTAAAAACTTCACATTTCTAAAAGAATTATCTACTTGGACTCTTTTTCATTAAATCCATCTGATGCTTTGCAGAAAACTGTGGTATCAGGAGAGCTGTCAGAGTACATTAAATAAGAGGGCGAAGCCAGGAAAGAAACAGGAAAACAACGGGTTTAAACAATGTTATCTGAAAGTTAATAAACTCCATTTCCTCACTGTTGTTACAATGGATGTTTTCAATATTATAGGCTCAAGGACAAAAGTACTTAAAAAACAAAGTGTTTTATGCCAGCAGTATATAACCCCCTCTTGGACACACATCTACTCAAAGTAAATCACTACTGATGGTTGACTAATCGTAAACTGTTACATCCCAGTCATTCTAAGACAAAGAGACCATGATTATGAGAAATATAAGAAAGAACAGAAAGAAAATCAAAAGGTAAAAATGAGTCATATGAGTAGTCTTGCGAAGAAGGGTGTAACTGGAGAGCATTCAACAGTTAGTATCAGCAAAGAGTCATTAGTGAGATATGTCCTGCTCATCCTTCCAACATAAAGAACATCTGTCTACAGCATTGGTTTCTAATTTTTCACCTGTAACAAACACACACACACACACACACACACTTTACCAACCAGTAAACCATTGGTGGCATGGATGGTGAGGCAGCGAGAGAAGGAGTGGTGTATGGAGAGTCCATCTACATAGGTGGGCTCCCAGTAGCCTCCCTTCTGGTCAACGTCACTGCACATGTGGAAGTTGAGAGGATAACGGCCTTTCTCTGCCTGCTGCCCCATGTTCTTAAGTTCCACATGTGACAGATGTACTGAAGAGAAGTTACCAAAGATCTGTCAGGGGGGAAAAAAGGCCACATTTTAAAACTGATAAAGCAAGAATAAAGGGCTAATGTATGTAGGTCTTGTGAAAGGGAAAAAAGATTGACAGTAGGCCACAAAAGGAGGCTAACTGTCTACAACGCATCCAATTAAAGATTTTGCTCTACAGTATGAGTGTCAAAGACCCTACTGGGTTATGAACAGTTGACTTGGCACCATGCTACAATGAGTTAGTCTGGCCTTTTGATGAACAAGAGACAGTAATAAAGTGCGCATTCAATGCTCGGTGCACATAGGGACACATTAAAAACATAAAAGGAGTAGGTAACAAATCAAATTAAAACAAGAATGCTAGATAATAAACAAATAATCCAGTACAAACATACTGTACAATGCTCAGTAGGAGGTCTTTTAGTGGGAATGGCATAATCCACACAGTCTGGTTCCCGTTAAAGAGGTATTGGCCAATCCCTCCAGCTAACTGCAACTTACCCATTACACACACACACACGCCCAAGCACACACATACACATACACACACCAGAAACCAACGAACTACCTCTTCTTGTCTTCTCTCTCTCTCTCTCTCTCTCAGTTACACAAACATATAAATGCAGTTGGACATACTAAACAAGCTTGAACTGCATTATTTCCATACTGCATTCCTTCAAAACATCAAGACATACTTGAATTAATGCATCTATACATGCTCACTGCCACATATACATTCAGTAGCACAATAGAAAGAATTCAACATCCAACATTTACACTTAAATCTTTAAAAACATTGGAACAGTGTCAAAAAAAAAAAGGCTGTTGGTAATGCACAGCAATAAAAGGTGGTTTAGTGACCTCTGATGACCCTGTTTTTAAGGTCAATATGGTTGGATTTCAATGGCAGAATGTGTCATATAAGTGAATTTGTTTTTGTTAAGAGGCAGAAGATTGCAAGAGTCACGGTAGAAAGAGAAAAATTGTTCAGTTTGTTGAGCATGGGGGGGGGGGTCAGTTACATAGAGCATCAGGAATGTTATTGTGCACTTGCCACCAATGTGAAAGAAACTGTACCATCATTAACAAAACAGTGAACTTATTGTCTCTGTGTGTTTAGATTTAACAAATGTCTTTTACAACCATGACAGTCATATAAATTAATTCTTGTTGGGGGTGAAACTAAGATATCTAGAAGGAGCTGCACCTAAACTGAACTTGGAGCATTGTTACTCTCAACTTTTATTAATACAGAAAATATGTATACTGTATATCCGCATTATGGAAACTGTACCTTACACTACTAAAGACATTTGGACATTAAAACATGCAAATAACTATTTGAACAAGGGTCTGTGGTGGAATGTTACACAAGCACAAAACACACCTTGATGTGGCCTCCATAGGTGTCGTGGTTGTAGAACTGGCACATGTTGTTTCCATAGCAGGAATTTTCCATTTCGCCAACGATGACAATGTTCCTGGAGAGCAGAGCCACCTCAGCACGCATGTCAATTCCATCAATGATCTCTCCCGTGTGGTTATACTGTGGCTTTCCTAAGAAGCACAGACAGACAGGATCTAAATCATTTGCTACAACGAGATGAATTTTTTAAAAGACAAGTCTGGCAAAGATCACTAACTCTCACTATTTTGTATGAATACTACTGTCAGTCACTTCATTTAATCTCGGAGACATGAGTCAAAAGGGACACAAAGGAAAGCATATTTATTTTACTGAATAACACGACAGGAAATGAAAGAAGAAAAGAATTTGGGCTCAGCTTCTTCTCTGACATTTCCACTGTAACACCAGCTTTTATAATACATTGACACAAATACATAGTGGCATTTAAACTAAACTAAGTTATTTTATTTCTCAAAAAAGTGCCTTCACTTCTTAACCACAAACCACAAAATATGCTAATGGGTACAAACGTTATTAAAAATTACTCAGCCAATAAACAAACCAATCACATCAGACATAAAAACCACATACACAAATATCAGAAAAGAATGTCATTATCAATGATGCAAAGAGTGCCCTTGAGCTCGGGCTGTACGTAGCTGTTCAGTACACAAAAGCAGGCACACAAATACTCCCAATACGCCCTTCTCTCCAGGAAGGGAGTTGGCGATTGTTAACGAAAGCCAAATGAGATCAGGGAACATCACAAATGGAGAGAAGGCCAAAACAAAAGCCACACGATGGTGAACAGTAAAATCTATGCAACCACTGGTCATTATCAGATGAGGTTATAATAAAAACATAGTTGACTGCTGCACTAATGGGATCTCTATAGACCTCAAGATTAATAAGTCAGAATCTGCTAATCATGGGTCTTTACTTTTACTTTAATTTTATGCAGACTGTAAGTATGTTTCAAAGACATATTTTAATGTCTTGTTTTAAGACGCAATTTCACACCTAATTCATATCCCATCACACTGTATGAATTTTAAGCTTTTTAAGACCCACAGACACCTTGTTATAATTCCACATGGTACCACTGGTGCAAGGCTTGGATCACATTCCAAAACATTCTCACTATAGGAGAATCAAGAACAAGACAAATATGCTATTTTTGGCGTCAGCCCAGGACTATATTATCCTCTTTAAATACACACACTACCCACTCTCTCTCACCTTGTATCCGGACCTGTCTGCTGGTGCAGTGAGGACAGGGTAGTAAAGTAAACTCCTCCGCCTGGTGCATGGAATAGTCTGTACTAGCAACTACAATCTGATCCCCGGGTTGCCAGGTCTTCTGCACTTCATCCTGCAGGTTCAACACGACCTGGTCAGTGGCATCTACCTGGAAGCCTGAGATGGCGAAACCTGAGACAACAAAGAACAACACCTTATTTAAAAAACAAGCATTAGGGATATAAACATCTGATCCACAATGTAGCATGATATGAATTAAATAGTTGTTTGTAGTTTTAGTATCTAACCTTAAAAATTATGGTCTACATGTGTCATAACAGTTGCTAAAATATCTATAAACTACTTATTATCACTATTAAAACAGAATGTCTGGCTTACAAACAGAAGACAACAAAATTTTAGTTTTAATAATAATTGGCTTATAGTGATAAATATAAGAAGTTTACACTGCCTTTATGTCAATATATTTAATATAGTAAAGGACATTTTACAGGACTAGTCCTAATGTGAGTGGTGTAATGTATAATGTATAATACATGTATAATACACTTTACAATAAACTGAAGCTTGATATTCATTGCTGTGAAAGATGGTGCCAGGGTCCTTGCTATTGTATAAATCTTATGGATATTTATTATTAAACAACTTTTGTTGTGTTCTGGTGTTCTCCTTCCCACCCTATCTGTTATGGCACAGATAGGGTGGGAATGAGATAATGTTCTGCTTGATGTACAAATTCAAATTCAGCTTTCATTTGGAAAACATTACTAGACTCAGTGTTTGTCACTAATAAACCATTGCTTACCACAGTATAATTAAAAAAAGAATATAAATAACATCTGAATGGCATTCAGTTGTGGGTGATGGCAACCTACACTGTTTTGCAATGTAATTATATTTAGATAAAACATGTATAGTATCCTACTATTTCACAGACAAACTGGATAAAATACATTTGATAAGGTGTGGGTAAGGGGTCATCCATTTTTGTCAACTTTTTCAAGAGCGTACTAAGCGTACGCCTGGGGGGAGGGGGTTAATGAGCGATGTACGCTTTCAAAATGTCAAATAAATGTCGATAACCAAGACAAACATAAAGTCTCGGGGGGTGGGGGGGGGTCTGAAAGAGTACGTTTTGTACACTCTTGAAAATGTTCGAAAAAAAATGGATGACCCCTAAGTAGAACAGGAATAAAAAAAAAAAAAGAAAATATTTAATAGACTGTACTAATGTCTCACCCAGGCTCCCACACACCCGTCCATCTGCTGTAAAATCTGGTATTTGTCATAACAGTGTGGATACTAAAACAGTCATCCAGAGAATGATTGATCTGTTAAGTACTGGTGTACTGCATTTGGCAAATCTCATTTCTCACCCTGTCAAAACCTTTCATTCCTTTTAAGACAGCAAAACAGTCCATTTCACCTGAACAGCTCCCTTGATACTGGCAAAGGGTTTCTGTAATTAACTGAAAGCCAGCATCACAGACTGGAGACCACTGTTTCTTACCACTCTTCCATTCGCTGTAGGCAGTGACCGAAAAGCCTACTCCGTTGACAGTGGTGAAGTTGCGTGTTGCCAGAGCTCTGCCTCCTGTGTCGTGGTTTTCATGTTCCCTAACATCCTCTGTGCATGATGCGTTACCACCACCCACCATGGAGACCAAAGCCCACGCCTGTCTGCAGAGAGGGACATCAACAAAGAGGAGATGGCGTCATTTTCAGACATAACAAAAATTAAATAGAAAATAACACAATTGTGGCTTAAATTTCAATTGGATGATAGAAATGGCAAGGATGTGTCTTGCAATCAACATTAGAATGAAATGATGCCAAACAATAACAAGTCTCACAAACTTTATGTCAAGACTTATTACCGCATCATTATTACATCACTAGTTTCATCTTTTATGTGGCTCACATCTTAAGCTGACAGTATTTGTGGAACTTGTCAGCCCACAGCAGATGGACACAAGGTGAGAGAGCAAACATCATGCAATAATCAAAAGTCAAAAAAGATAATGTGTTAAAGAATCTCAGATGAAGATGAAGGATTTCAGGGAGTGAGTTCAATTGGCTCAGAGCATCACCGCTGTAACCAAAACTTGAAACAAATCCCAAGTTTTTTCCTCTCATTGTACTTTGCTCCCCAACAATCTTACAAAACAGGGATGTTTAGAAAATTACTAAATGAGATTACACTGAGAGAATAACAAGCAGAGGTTTAAATCGTTTAAGCAGAAGAGCTTGAGGGTGTGGATAGGCAAAAGGGACTGGGTGTGAGTGTGATGGTGTGTGATCTAAAACAAGCTGCATTGGACATTTCAAAGATCATTCTTTGCTCATATAGACATTCTGGCATTTCATCCCCCTGCCGAAGATTAAGTGCAATCAAGCTCAAAATCTGCTATGATGTAATCACATTTTGAAGAAATAGTTGCATACTATACTGTGACCTTTAAATGCTAAAGAACAATGTGTTGCTACCAATTGTGACCTTCTTGCTCCATGTTACCATTCACTTTGCATCACAGTGGAAACATAAGCTCATAACTCTAAATAGTACCATGGTGGGTGGTAGACTGATTAATATGGCCATTATTTTATTTTATTTTTTTTAAATAATTTTGGGGTTAGTTTGTTACTCCACAGCAACTGGCAAATGTTTCTTGAGGCTGGGACACTCAGCTTTAGTGCAGGCAGCCTTGGCCACATTCTCTGGAAGAATGTTAACCAGGCTTGTAATTTTTTTTTTTAATATAATATACAGCAACTACTCTACCAGCTAAGAGTAGAGTAGATCTGTTCAGAGACAAAGCAGATGCTGAAATTTTCTCTTTCTTTTAAATGTGTTAATTGTATGCAATTGTAATGCATTTTATTAGATCTGTTACATATTGGCCACCAACTGTTCTGTTCTTTAAATGATCAGCATAGGGCTTTGAAGACCCCATACTGGCTAACCACTAATAATGGTTCTTTGAAAATTATATTGTAATATTTTAAAGTCAACAATTCAAGTTTGAAATGTGGCCACAAGCCACAGGTTAGCAGCAGTCATAGATTTCGACAAGTGGAGTAAACTCAGCAAAAACCTATTATTCACACTAAACCACTGCTCATCCAGTCCCCACACAGGGTAAATAGTGTCAGAGGCAATTCCCTAATTCACCTTTAACCTTTTTCACACCTTAAATATAATTTAACCAGGTACTGGACTGGAGCAATAGTTATATGTCCCATATAAACATTGTACAAGCAATAAACTGCAAATTGTTTTTCTTGGAAAACAATCTTGTGGGTAATACAGTTAAAAACAGTGTGTGTATGTGCCTCAGAAACACAAACAGGATCCATCTGGAGAGCTACACTGTGCTGTCATTACAGCCCCTAGTGTGTGGCTTTCAGTGGATTTTTCAGCTCAGGAAATCAACAAGTCTCTTTCTGTCCAAATTGGCTACTATGCAGAAGGACATAAAGGAAATAACAAGTGCAAATAATGACGTACTCTCTCTTTTTATTCATTAGCCATTTAACAACTTCATTGTTTGACCGGAAATAGCAAATTTACTGATGCTGACGTGAAGGTGTGTTTATCTGGGCATGAGTGCTCTCCTGAGGATCCATGATTAAAGACAGAAGGGTCAGCAGATACAAGGCAGCAGCCAGGAAGCACAGTTGAACCGACTGATGTTAATCTATAGAAAATGAAAGGTCTCTGGCTTAGTTTGCTAATGTTAACTTAAAAACCTGACTTGAATTAGAGATCACGGATGGTTAAAGACATTCATAAACATGCCCTCAGGTGCCCATGGTATGCATGGTGTTGCTACATCAACAGAATCATAAAAACGTCAGAAAATGAACTCCATAATTGGATTCCTAATAAATTCCACCTAAATTTCATTGTTATTTTTTCTGCTACAGTTCATAAACTCATCTACACTTCATCATTACACTGGCCTACAATTTTTTTGTTAAAGAAAGTACCTACTTCAGACATTAAATGTGCTACAAGTTAAGTATTTTCATAATATTAATTGGCAAACAAACGTGCTGGTTTGCTGATGTTTTTAAGGTATATGATATATGTATATTGGTTCATGTACATTTATCTAATAGATTTATAAATCTTCCTCTAGATATAAACTGTAAAGTAAATGGAATGGAATGTGCAGAAGTAGATGAAGATGAAGTAGATCTGGTAGCTTTGAGATTATGTATTTCTTTTGCCTAAAACCCATTCTCTCATTAATTCTCGAATTTCACATTTCACCGAAGTCTGTATCTTGGAAATAGCCACCCAGCATTTTTGACTTGATTTTTCTTCATCAGTGATTCACACATGGTAAAATTCACTATTTTTATTCTGGAAGCATTTTACTTGTAGACCAGTATTATAACACATAGGGCACTACCACCCAAGTCTTTCAGCCAAAATCAGTCATCCGAACAGAGTGTGACTTTAATGAGACATTATATTGCATGTCTTTCCCATAAATGTGCACTATGCATTTCCTTACACCATACATAAATCCACAGAGAGCTGAGTTTAAAAAAAAAAAATCTCTTAAATAGAATGCATCAGTAGAGTATGCATGACATTAAAATACTAGCCTACATACATACTGACAAATTATTTTAAACATATGCAAAGTTTCATCTTCTGGTCCATTTAAACCAGCAAGCTGTAGATTTGTATGAAGACCTCTGTACTGCCTTGGCAGCAGCCCCCAGAGGTGAAATGTGACACAGGAGAATCTGGTATAGCAGTTGGCTTTTCAACCAACCCACGGCCTAAATAAGCTACAAATAACACAGTGAAATGCTATACCAACAGTTTCCACTGAAAGAAAGACATGTGCATACACATTACTGAGTGACAGAAGCTGAAAAAATAATCATCGCCAACCACCATTCAGTTTTCTGGGTATGAGCCTAAATGGACTCATGTGGATTAAACCGTGTGTCCAATTTCCAGTGTTTGTCCTTTCAGGCAGTAAGCATGGTGGATGTAAAATCTTCTGAACTATCACATTTTGCGCATATCCTGGAAACTTTCAAACCATAACCTCATTATCTAGTACGTACTTCCTTTCCTGGAAGAGTACAATTCAGCAAAAAACACAGGGGAAACAGGAAGAGGAACACGCAGGCCTAATTCAATCAAATGTCCTAAATGACAAAAGGAGCATTTTTCCAGTCTGGATGGTCGTGAAAGAAAACATCAATTTCAATCCAAGTACTTGCACTTCAAAGTAGGTGGACTTACTTAGGTAACTGAACAAAAACCCATAAACCGTCTTTATCAGTCCCAGGAGACCAAGAATCAACAAAACACTCACAGTGACTTACAGACACCACACCATGGAGCAGATACCATAACAAAACTCACAAAGAGCTGGCACAATCTGTATCAAAGCCACTTTTTCACATAGTTTCACCATATCTGACTACTCACACAAACACACACACACACACACACGATTAAAACAAAGACAAAGTCAAACTAGTATTCAAATACATTACACCACTCACATTAGGACAAGTATTTTCTCATAGTCACTGAGTTATAACACAGTTACAAAAACAGCACACAAATTAAAAGTCAATACAATGCACAATACACATTTGTGGAAGTTGTTTGTGTTCTCAATGATGCGGCTTGGTGTGCATCTTTCATACCCAAAGTAAAAGTAGAACATAGGATATCTAACCATTAAAAACAGATTTTTTACAACACTCTTCTGGACAAATTCAGAACAATTTCAAATCCTACTTTTGGATCACTACTGACCAGAAGCAACATCTTGGTATAATCCAATGTTAAGACAACCAGCTGTCATTGCTGATATTAATGCATTGGGACAATTTACCTGTATTTGAGGTCGTAGACATAGCTGCTGCCAAGCTTCTCCTCAATGACCTTCTTGGTTTCATCCAGTAGACTTTTTGCAGCAGAGTCTCCGACAGCCAGTGTTACAATGCGTCCTGCCGGCAGGGACCTCAGCAGCTGGGTGAGCCGCCGACTGTCATTACGGGAGTCATGTGTGTCATAGCGTTCAGAAACAAGGACATCAGCTGTGTCTTGGTCCACCACACGCAAGTTGATACCTCGGTTAAAGTTCTTCTCAAAAACATGACCCCCTGTGGGCAGACCGGTGGCTGGTATGCTTCGGGTCAGCAGAGTCCAGGAAACTCTCTCAGTACCATGTAGCTCAAGTGTTCCACCACCCATGACGCCAATGAACTTACGACCCAGGCCAGGGACTTCAGGGACTGCCTTGTTGTCAGAGCGGCCGACAAGAATGATAGATACATGTGATCGGTAGCGACATTTGGGAGCACCAATGTGAAGAGCGCCTCCATCTTCGATAAGGATGTGCCCTGTTCTTACAGTTATGTTTTTGGAGCCATCAGCATTATCTGCAAAAACGACCCGGCCTGTGAGAGGTGAAAAGAGACAAATATGAAGTTTTGCAACATATATGCATCAACAAAAGTAGGGAAGCTCATAGCCAATGTTAATAGTCACCCTGGTGTTATTTCAAGTGGTTACTTGACTTATTGAAGAGCATTTGTTGTAGTAATAAAAGTATGTATATAGTAAAAAGGTTTGGGGCTGAGTAACAACATTTTGATTGTTGTTGACACCACTGCACAATTTTATAGAGAAACATAAACTACAGAAATGACTCACACACATAAATGCAGCACCTATTAGCGCCTTTGAAAAGATTAAATATCAGATAACCAACTGCACAAAATTATCTGGGGTATCTAATGCAAGTGTGAGCAGCCAAGATTAGTGGCCAACATAAGGTCTGTTATGTATTTTTGATAGTAAAACGTCTGATGTTGACAGATAATAAACAATCATTTCCTACATAGTTTGCTTTTTCCTTTCTTGGGGATGTCTTTTACTCCCTAAAAATAAACCCACAGTGAATTTTCAAGCCTAACACATATAATAAACTATTAACACACCATGCATATGTGATGTGTGTCACCGAATGTCTCCACTTCTTTCAGACATTTTCAGTTTATGTATTTTATCTGTTAGACTCATTGATTAATGTTTGATCAACTGATGGAAGGGTGGTCCACACCAAGATTGTGTCACTTTCAGCAAAAGTACAAAAACAAACATAATGCAGTGGCCAAAATGAACCTTCTAAAACAAAGATTAAGTTAATAAACACACAATGAACATATAACCACAAATCTACATAAACAGTAAATTTTGCTGTTCTTACCTCCTGACTGGATTGTTAGGGAACGAAAGGTAGCAGAAGCTTCCAGTCTAAATAAATGTCCCTTCCTGACAACAACAGCTTTGTCTGGTTGATGGCCTGGGTTCCAGCTGCTTAGGGATGAATCATGGTCTGGACAATTTTCTGCAAAGAGACCCAGTTGGTCACAAATCAAATATGGTTACATTACACAGGGTTATATAAATATGCATATGAAGTGTCAAAATATACAAGTGCAGTATGGTGGCAGTGAACATTTACAAAACATGGAGAAATATGAGAAGTGTTTTTTAATACTGACCATCTAACACATTGCGCTTTGAGAGACTAAAGATGAGAATGAGGGACAGAAGGAATGTCCCCAATGACACTCCACAACAAATCAGGGTGTTCTTTCTTTGCTGGAGGCTCTGAGCGCGGCTCCTCTGCTGGGTCCCCTCTGACAAGTTAAATGCTGTTTGTCGCTGTGGCGGTGGGCCGTGAGGTTTTAATGGAGGGGGTGGTGGAGCTTTTGCTGGTGGAGGTGAGCGGACTGGAGCCACTCGCCCAGGTACATAACCTGGAGACCTCTGGTGGTTGCCATTGGGCGGAGCCACAAAGACTGGGTATCGGGTTGGGCCATCACTTGTCGGCATGGTATAAGTGTCTGCTACCTGAGCGGAAAAAATGGAAAAAGATGTAAAGGCTGTGAGGAGGTGAGATAAGTCATCATCACTGACAAAGGTCAAAAGGACTTCTGTTGTGATCCTCAGGAAATTGGACAAATTCTGACAGTGCTGCTGCCTCTGAGTAAATGTATAGACTGATTTAAAGTGATCTATAGTTAGTTTCACACTTTCTGTGAAACTAATATTTTCAAGTTTTCACATGTTTTTCTTGAAAAGACAGCTAACAGCCACAAAAAGGGACTGAAGGAAGAAACGCTCAGACAGAGGAGGTTAAAAGGGAGGAAGAAGACACTAAAAGAGCACATAAAATGAAAGTAAAAACTGCAGGAGGTAAAGCAGGGGGGAAAAAGGCGAATTCTGGGGGAACACAAAAAAGCCTTGAAGTATTTTACTCATACACCTCTAGGTAACAATCCAGGGTGTCATTAAGCAGACAATTTATTTCCTTTGAACCGGTTGACTTATCCTAAAGGTATTTTTGCTTTAACAGAATGACATCGACTGTTCTTGTCCCGTGAAACATAAAAAGCTTTGAATAATAGACCACAACATTCTTGAAAGTATGTTAACACAACCAAAACAGGTGGCACCAATTATCATCGCAGGGGTATGTGAATGCTGCAGCTGCAGCTAGCACTTCTTTATTTCATACAAATGAAGAAAGCTGCCCAAGTAAGTAAACTGAAGTCATGGGAACACACAAAGGTCATGGAGGCACACACCTGTTCACACAGAGCTTAAGGAAATGACACTGCAGAAAAAAGGGCTCCAACAGCACTTTACTCAAGTAAAAATACTCTCCAACTCAGTAAAGCATGACCAACTGCTTCTGTGTCTCTAGATCAGCAAAACACTAGCAACTTTTTCATTTAATTATATTATGAGGAAAAACCCTGTGGTTCAATTATCATGAAAAGTACATTTTAGTGCAGATTTGTGTTATTCCACATTGGTTCTTCTAGGTATGTGTAGGTAATAAACTGACAGCTGACAGTATGTCCATACATAGACAAATACATTCCCGTACCAACACACAGATACACACTACTAACCATTGTTTTGTCAAGCCATTTAGTCATCATTTCAGCCTAGAGCACAACAAACCTCTTCAACTCATAAACAAAGCAAAGGACTGCCTGACAAGGACTATTTATGTACGCTTCAAAGTAATCTAAGCATCACCAGTTGAGTAGTCTTTCTACAGTATCTCTGATTTAGAATTTTCATAATTGTCTTAATAACAATAGGCTTTAATAAATAACTACCTGGAATTCCATCAAAAATGAATAGGGATTACATCTTCTTTTGAATGTTCAGATGTCTATGACCTGAATTATCAGAATCAGTGGTAGAGTGATCCCTCAAGCTTCAATGTTTATAACCCCATCTCCAGCTTGGTTTTTATTCACATTCTTCACCATAAAAGGGTCTCCTGCGTCTCTCTGCTACTAACTGACCTGTCAAAGGCACAAAAGGCTGTGAGCTTAGTCACTAGGGGCTATTTTACATCTGGAAATTACAGTGATCACAAGGCCACATTGCACCTCCTGAACATGCATTTTCATACAGCCAGGGCCTGACTATTCCCCTCTCTGTCATACTTTCCCAATTTCAGAGCTACTGAATATCAAACAGATGTGGGAGAACACTGAAGTTCAAGTGGGACACACCATCACACATTCCTCATCTACACAATCATCATTCAGCTTGGAAATTGACATTGGCAGTGTAGCAAACAGAAACCCACGTGTTGTACAACAGACTTAATTTAACTCTCAAAGACCTTAACAGATACCACAGACCAAAAGCATCTGCTGATCTAAAATATTTAATCATTTTTGGACCACTAGCTAGACCAAGACATTTAAATAACTTATGCAGATTTCAGTTTCTGTGTTCTTCAGTGGCATCAGATTTGACCCATTTGGATGTTCAGAAACTGTTCTGGAACATTTACATAATCACCAATAAACATATATACTTTGACAAAAACAGTGTTTATAGATACTTTTGACATGATAACCTCTTTAATCTGAACTTTGAATAATATCTACACTACACATATAGGAAAATACCTGATATTCACTTAAAAATGCAAAATGTACAGGACTGTATTATGGTAAAGGGTGATAAATGCGGAGAAAAAAATCATTTAAATGAATAGTTATAGGTCTTTGTTAAAAAGAACGATATATATAGCCTATATATATAAACTTGAAAACATTATTACCATAAGACAATGCACATAACTAGCTAAATATGGGATGATTTATGGACTTGTTTGGCTACACAAAACTCCCATAACTGAAGAGGACGAATTCACATATTAATCAGTAATACCAGTGGACAATTGGGGACAATATATTGCATAGTATAGTCACCAAATTAGAAACACTAGCTTAAACTTATTAGAGCTAACTACATTTAAGCTAATTTCTACACTGACAGTTAACAATGTAGGAGACTTTAACGACATAAAGGCTAGTTAGGACAGAGACAAAAGGACAAATGTGGTAACCTTTTCCACTCCGTTCAGGGAGACACTTAGAAAGAATCCAAGAAATAAAGACATACTTCTATGTTGACCCAGTAAATCGTTATCACCCCCAGCGGCTGACACACACACAGACACACACACTGGGAACGGGCAGACGGACGGTAGGCATTGAGGTCGTACCGTTGGTGAGACTGTCCAGCTCCTCTCCGGCTCTGTCCATTCGCTTCCCGCCGAGCCTTTAAAACTGTGTTGTTTGGTGGTGAGACGACTGAAGCCCTCACCGTCAAAGTTTACTATCCGTGTTCCTCTATATATACTTTTTTCTTCACATGGTGTTTTTTTTTCCACTGGTGGGCTGTCGTGAGTACGTCGCTCAGCCCCCAGTCCCACTGTGCAGAAAGCGGGCGCGGTTTGGAGCAGAGCAATGGATGGTGAGTTCACGGCCGTAGGAAAAAGCATGATTTTTATCTTGAATCGACGATAATATTATCGCATTGTTTCTGCTGTAAAAAGAAATATCTCTAACTTTAACTGTACACTCTACACTCCACACTTTTTTTCGCCCATTACAAGGTTCACACTCATTTTGCTTTTTTTTTTTTTTTAATTATATAACTCGGTCATTACAGCATAATTCATCGATACCATCCAAACGTATATAATATAGCAATTTGTTTGTAATGTCATCTATTTTACTCCTAACTGACAGCGTCTTAAAGTGGATTAGCTATTTTTCTCATGATTTAATTAAAGTAATTTAAGTTTTCACGGAAACTGTGAATGAGTCACTAGAAACATTTCGGCAGCATGGGCTGAAGGGCGGGGCTTAACTATGAACCATACTGCTGCCTGCTGGTGTGAATGAGAAAACACTGTTTACAACCTTCATCCTCCATGACAAAAGAATCAACACAATTATTATCCTGATGGGATAAATTACTCTTTAAAGAAGAAAAGCAACCAGGCAAACGCATCTGCACTTGATGAGTTTGTTGTATGGAACACACAGGTCATTACAGTGTTATTTCACCCTGCTTTTATAAGCGATCTCATCACATGGATTTCATTAAATTTAATAATGTGAAGCTCATTGCAAAGATTGGCCTCCACCTGACCCACAGAGGTAACAGGAATTTTGAGTTAGATTTTATTAATTGTATGGCTACATCCCCTGCAGAGTCTTGTCTCAAATGCCTAAGCTAACTAAACCTCCAGTTAATTGGCTGTATTAGAAAACAAGGCATAAAATAGCTTTTACAGATTTGGAGATATCTACATGACATGAGATTGTTTTCCCCCAAACCGTAATCCTTGTGAAATTGCTAGTTAAATCTCTCTTGGTCTTCATTTTACTTATTAAGTTCAAAGTGTACTGTTGACCATAAACAACAGGCACTATGCTGCAGTTCTGCCAGATCCAAGCTTTACATAAATAACAAGAGAACTATGATATTTAAAGCTAAGTGTTGCCATAAAACACAAATATCCATCTCTTGCCATAAGAGAGAAGGAAAATTAAGACAAGGCACACATTTGATTGCTTATATTTTATTTTCTCTATCCATGTTAAAGTACTATAATTAATAGTTATAACATATAAGTTCCGTCTGTATTGAAATATGCTTTACAAAACTGTAATCAAATCAGAGATGACATTAGTTAAAGTGACCTGTATAATGGTCATCTGTGAAGCCAAAACAGTGGCCTACCTTGGTCTATTAGTCGTCATATCAACAGTTCAAAAAGTGAGAACAGCTGAGAGATGATAGGAGTTTGTGAATGAAAACCAAAAAGTGACATGTCCAGTACAAATATTATTTACAGATTAAAAATCTGAAAACATAACCTTTTTTTAAGACAGAAAGAAGTGACGTAGCAACAAACCATTACGTGATAAGACGATACATTTATTAATTCTGATGGACTGTGGCCCATCTGACAAACATCCAGCTATTGTTGCTTCCTCTCAACCTGTAAGGAATCAGACCTGAAGGTTTACAGTAGCACCTATTGGTTTCATGGATAATTGTCATTTTACAATATTATTTGACCCCTTTTACAAATACAAGCTCAAGTATAATTAGGTATTAATCATACCTATATATGCAAGTTAAATAATATTTTTTATATGTAAGAAAATTGTTCATAGACATCTGAGATTAAGATCGTTATACAGGCCAAAAAGGAAAAACAAAGTAGCCATTCGTGGCATGCAGTAGCAGTTTGACATTTGCTTTTCAGGGCCCTGTTAGAGCCAATGGAGTGGTCAGTACAATGTCTGAAGCTGGCTAATGCTTTTCTTTTCTCAGCATTAAAGGGCAAATCAACATAAAACAATGGATCCAGATATTCCATGCAGACAATTAGATAAAGTTAAGACAAAAACAAAACATTATCTTGCTGACAGAGGCCTTTAATGCTGTGCCACCGTTGTATTCTAACCAGTGTCCCTGTATACATGCTGAGCCTGCACCAGGGTTGGCTGCCACTCATTTTAAGCTCAAGGATACAGAAGTAGTTGTAACTGCTTACTTCTTAATAGTAGTAGCTTCCTCATAATAATTTAAAATACATGTTTCATTTCAACACCTAACTGAACTGAAAATATACATGTGCACCATTCAGTCCTGATTGGCATTAGTGGTATAAGTCTTGATCAGAGCGTAGACCATTAGCTGCTGTCACAGTAGTTTACTTTTTTCATATAAAAACTTGTATCTAGAAATCTCTGATATGGGTACATAAGAAAGTTAATGTGATAACTAAACACTATATTTAACTTCATATCTTTAAACCCCAAAGTCAGAAAAAACACCATCAAACCTGGGCTTGTAGTTACTGTATCAAGGCAAGTACTTTCACACCCATTATCATTTATCCATAAATCTGTCCAGCATTAAATTTTCTGAAAATCTCATCAACTACAGACTAGGGATACTGATCTAATATAATAGCAACAATACTTAAAAAGGTAAACATTTTCAAAGCCACAGTGTGAGAAAAATGGACTCACACTTAGTTGGTCAACAGTACATTACAGCCTCTGCCTCTCAACTGGCTACATGAGCTGCAGACCGAGCCCAGTCTTGCATCATATTCTGGTGGATTGTAACATGAATTTGTACCATTTTGAGATATCTTCTATTTGCTATTTATACAAAGTACACTTCTTTGTATATCCAAGTATCTTCATCATACAGTTGAGGTTAGATGTTTGTCAAACATTGATGTCAAACTCAGTTTTTCTGAATATATTTCCATCTCTATTATATATATGCATTATTTTTTTCCCCTTCAATATTAGTTCATTTAATCAAACTATGTTATTTTGAAGATATAACTTTTTTTTTTTTTAGCTTGTGTTCATCACAAAGGTCCAAATGTTTACAAGGTCTGTGTCTATAAACAATCAGACAACTTTCTTAAGTTTCTTAAGTCATGATTCTATCAGATCAGATAATCTGGACTAAAACAGGAGTCTACCAGCAGCTATACTTTAGATTCTCCCTTCAGACTCAACTTCCAGTATTATCAAGAGGGGGGGAGCAAACAAACAGGAGAACATGACAAGATAAATGAAAGCACAAATGGTAAATTCTGTCCATCTCCAAAATAGTAGTTGGGTTAAATGAATAAATACATGAAATACAAACTGAAAAAAAAAGAAAAAAGTTTAGAATATTGAAAACCTGAGTTTGAAGCCAAGCTGTATGCAAAAGTGTGACCTCAACTGTATTATATCAAACATTTGGCACAGGAACACCTAAATATTGTTAATTCATCTCATACACTTTCTCAACAATAGCTGATACGTGCAGGAACATGTTTAATACAAAAAAATGTGTAAATCATAATCACACAAAAAAAAAAAAAAATCATGATGACTGCAGTGTATAGGACCAAACCTGACCACAATGTCAGACGCAGTTCAGTTGGATTCAACAAAGTCTAGTCCACACAGCTATGGGATAGTTTATAGCAAGGCCGTTTCTCATAAGACCAGATTCAAGACCTCGACAACAAATGTGGACCAGGTTCTTCTCAAAGGCAGCAAAATGTGATGTTCACACTCATACTTGCTCACCAGCTATTTATGGTTATTTTGATTGTGTAGTTGGTGTCTAGCTCCACTTTCATCCACACACTTGTGCAAGTTTTAAAGTACAAAAAAAAAAAAAAAAAAAAATCAAAAACAACATTATGGGTTCTACATAATGTGAATTTCTAAGTTCACAACTGCAGCATATGGAATGGATGGTACATGTGCACCCTTGTGTGGGGTGAACTGGGTTTCAAGAGGGAGAGGTCTTTGATATAAAAGTCTGCCACCATAATTTCAGTACTACATTGACAAAGGAAAATCTACCTGCATCACTTCATGAGAAAAAAAAAATTCCACATTTCAAACTTGTAAAACCACTGCTTCCTCCTCTTCTTCCCCTGTCTTCTTTAGCTCCTTTACAAGTTGACCAGCTCATGTGCAACAAACTGTTTAAGTCTCTCGAGGTACTGTCCATAGAGCTCCACATCATTGTGTCCAGCACCTTCCACCCAGAGCGGTTCCACAGGACGCTGGCAGCGTTCGTACAGTGCCAAGCCGTGGGAGAAGTCAATGACCTCATCCTCTGTACCGTGGATAACCAGAACTGGTGATGTGACTTTGGAAATCTTGTCGATGCTATGGGATGAGACAATAAGGAAACAGTTAGGAATGAAAAAACAAAACAGTTATTTTGGTTACTGATATTATGTATTATTAAAATCAAATCAATGTTGAGACTTTAACAGGAAAAAGAGATGAGGCAAAGATATTTTGCCAGCTGACCACCAGATGGTGCTGCTGAGCATCATATTTTAAAGAAGTGACTCAACAAGAGGAGAAAACGAAATTAATTGTTTTGACACAACTAAATTGCTAAATCCATGTTTGCCAGCTTGAGTAAAATTCATTCATGCAGTGTTTTAAAATCTACATATATTTAGCAAAGGATGCTGTGGGCCTATTACAGATGTATACAGTAGCCAGTGTGATACATGTAGCCTGGAGTTCACATGCCCTCTGTCTGTTCAGTCCACTCACTTTGGGAAGGCGTCAAAGCAGTAGGTCTTCTTAGTGTCAGGGAACGCCACTCGCATGCCAGACGTGAGTGGGGAGTGGAGGATGACTGCAGCACTCTCATAGCGAGAAGCGAGGTCCACGGAGGGCACAGTGCCAATGCTCTGCCCATACACAATGACATTCTCTGGCCGAATGCCATACCTGCCAAGAAGACACAGAATCTCTGAATATCAGACTTGTGCATGTTATGAACAGGACATTTCACTACTAGCAGCCAGATACTTGATGTAGTAAAACTGTGACACAGGCAGGCCTCCAGACCTGCTTTTGTATTTATGAGAAGCAGCTCAGCAGGCAAAAATGAAGACAGTAACTACAGTATTTCAGAATCCACTAACTTCTGTATCAACTAAATAGGTGCTTTTTATAGAAAAAGGAATAGAAAATAGCAGCTTCATCACATACTGTAAGCTTAGAAAGTACACTCACAGCGCCAATTAGTCGCCTGTTGTTCTCTCATTTCCCCCACATGCTGCTTCATAAGCAAACACACACCTGTGTGCTAACTGAGACTTACTCATACTCTATTATCGGATGAAACGTCATGCCTGAGTGAGCCGGTGATTATATGGCCTCCTACAACCAGCAAACACAGGCACATGGATGTGGTACAGCTAAGTAGAACTGTATAGTGTCTCAAAAAATAGTTCAAAGAAACTATGATTCATATATGTTTTAGTGCCATTTTTTTCCATTTTAATTTTAAAAAATACGTTGTGATTTCTTCTTGGGGTCTGCATCACACTAGCATGTTCTTGTACATCTGAAAATCACAATGTGCATTGTGCAGCCTGAAGCTCCAACACATATTTTACACTTTCAATAATATTCTGATTTCTTGTCCAGCCATGCTGCAAACAATACACTGAATCTGGCTGCTTTTCAAAGCAGAGGAACAGAAGACCTCCACTACAGTCCCATGAGTCCACTGAGAGGAGGAAAATGAGAGCAAAACACAGAAAAAGAGCAAAAGAGACGACAAAAGCAATACTGGGTTTAGTGCGAGGAAGAGGAGAGGAAAAAAGGGAAGGGAAGACATTCCAGAGCTGATTATGGAGAATGTGACCCACTCTTGTTGCAAGCAGTCAGCTGACGACCTGAAACTGAGTCTGGGAACACTGCATCACTGTATCTACCACTGCACTGCTGGGTAACACAAAGCAAAGAGCCACAGCTATCCTGACAAAAATATTACAGGTTGAGCATTACAGCTTTTGGCACTGAAGACTGAAAATACACAGACACAAATCTACTGGACTGTTATGGAGTATTAGAACTAGACAGTCACTCTACACACAAACATAACTGTCCTTCTGAAGAGACAAGCCGCAAAAATGATTATGAAATGCAGCAGAGTGGGGGCGCATCCTCCTCAGATGAGATATACAGTACACATACTGGACAGTCTGGTTTTCTGACAGCCATCAACAGGAAAATAAGAACTGTTTACCAATGGTGTGTCAGCTGACCTTTACTAAGTATAAATAGGGGTGAAAATACTGGCATGGCATGAGAAAGCATTACTGCAGACTGCTGGCAGCTGTTTAACAGTGTTAACAGCAGTAGGAGTTTCAAACAGTCATCTTTAAAGAAAAACCTCCCCACAATGATCCACATTTACAGAGGGTGTTTAGATTCTATAACTGCTTCCTATTGCGGAATATAGTAAAGCCTGTTACAGATCTGTTCAGGTCTGTTTGTACCCTGCTCTATTTTAATTATCTTTATCTTTTTTTTTAATCTTTCTATTATCTGTCTTATCTGTTATTTTTCTGTAATTAACCTATCAAGTCAATATTCTACATCATATCATCCCACTAAAGCCTAGCCAATCACAAGACATACACAGACTCATCACATTGACGTCACAATAATTTGAAACCTGTCAGCGTCATCAGGAAGACCAGTGTTGAAAGGTAGTCTATAAATGTAACATGGGAAATTTTACTTAAATGTTTCCATAGTTATCAGCAGTGACTGAGTAACACCTTCAAGATGCAGAAAAACTCCACAGATTTCCATACAACTCTGGAAAGAAACGCTACCACACTAACCCAGACAGACCTATGAAAACCCCTCCATTCCTTCATTTATTCATTCATTTTCCGGCATGCTTATTCCTCAAGAGTGTCAAACAAGCAGCCACTTTTCACATTCATACTACCCTTCTTAACCAACTAAGTCAACCTAAGGTGCATGCCTTTGTATGGTGGGAGTAGGACTGAGTACCTGGACAAAACCCACAAGGACAAGGAGAGAACATACAACTTGCTGTGAGGTGACAGTTCCATCCACCACCACTGTGCCACTAAACACTCCATACAAACAAAATAAATAATGCAACACTTGAGCGTTTGAACTGTCTGGCAAGGTCACTCTGACCACGATTCCATTCTGCTTCCTTGGCATGAACACAAATTCACAGTGGCCTTGGGAAGGCCCAGTGAAAGTGAAGAAGGCGGCTTACATCTGCAGCTGCAGTCATGACAAAGTGCTACCGTGAACGTCTCAGAACGACCACCCAAGACAAGCAGCTACCGCTGGTCTACAATTTCCTCCATTGCTTTTCAGCTTGAATAGAGCCACCATGCCGTAGCCAGTCGTGCTCCATGGTTACACCCCTCCCCCAAACCTTCATCAATTTAGCCTCTTGACACAAATCCAATCTATTATGCATCACATCCTCCCGCGTTCCCTTGTTCTGTCTCTCACTCCCTCTTGGCTGCCCACCTCTTGGTCCCTGTGGACCAAAAATATTCTCATCCCATAGCAATCACTATGAGTAATAGATATTTTAGGATATCCTGAACATATGTACAGGCATTTTAGCAGATTAGTGTACCATCTGCAGTTACAGCAGGGGGATCCTTTGTGAAAGCCTTCAATGATCTATAATTATGCTTAGCAGCTTTTTACACATTTCTTACCCTTACCCTTTTACCCTTACTTTCTCAGACAGAAAAATATGTAAGTATATAAGTATATTTTTTAATATAAGAAGATATCAAGATCTACACTCAGAACAAAAACCTGTGACATTAATTTGAAAGAACATCAAGATTTGAGGACAATACAGTGAGTGTATATACAGCAAGTAGTATTACTAAGCTTGGTTTCTGTGCCGATGTTTATAGTCAGGTGAGAGATCACACTCCAATCGATGGAATGAACAGACACAGACGCCTTTGTCTACTGCCCCATCAGCGCAACCACCTCTGACATTTCAAGGAAAGTAAACACATACACATATATGGTAGGCTAAGCTTATTTACTCTTTCCATGTTTGGTAGAATTTCTCCTCACCACCGGTTGCCTGAGATGAAGAATAATGACATTCTGATTTTGATCAATATGTTTGATCAGGAAGTGAGTTTTTCCTGTTTGTTTTTATTAGCTATATTGTGGGAAGGCCTCAGCTCATTGGAAATCAGTTGCTAGGCTACAATTCAATATTAGACTGGCAGGATTGATTGTTGGCCTGCCTCCAGCTCACAGGGAAAAGAAAATGATACAGTTCTTTCTGTAGTGAAATAAATGGACAGAGCCCAGGTCAAAAAGGATGTGGGCTGATGGTTTCTGTCAGCTGTTCTGTTCTTTTAGTCATTGTTAAGTCAATAAAATGTTATAAATTCATGTTTGATAAAGCTTAAGTGCTACAGTAAATGGTCCACCCTAGCCATTCTCTTCGTACTCAGTCTGATCCGGCAGTGTGTGTGTAATCACGCTGACTCATACAACAACCGAATCACCTGACCAACTCTCTGCTCAGGTAAAGGGAGTGCCTCATCTGCTGTGGCTTAACAAAAGCCCACACAAGGAATGAGGTTCGTTTTTTAAAGTGACAGTTCTCTCCTGTCACATGCTTGTGATGTAAAGTGAAAGCAACCTACAAGTGGGTCGCCACTCAAGACTATTTTGCTGACAGGGAAAGGACAAAAATCATCAAGGGGGACAATAAAATGGGATGACAAAGAAAAGCATAACAGAAGCAAAAATAAATAACAAAGGCAGTGACCAAATAGCACAAGTGGAGACACAGAGAGGAGGGCAGCTCTTCTCTTCTGATCTAACATCAGAGATGTACACAAAAGACACAAGTAACCGATTAATATGTGGCAACGGAGATGGGCCTTTTGATGTGAGAAATTCAGTTTTTTGATGTTTCATCAGGTCAAAAGGCTGAACATGAAAGGCTGCATGTGGAAAGTCAATTAGACATTTGGCACAGCTTTCAAACCAAGAGGCATAGACACATTCAGACTCAAAAAAGGCAAAAATTACACTCATATACTAGGAGCTGTATTTTAATAATTAGCTTTGTATAATATACCGGGTACTTTGGAAACAGAAAAAGTTATACAATAGATTAAAAACATCTCAATTAACCTGTAATTTTGTGCCAGTGACAAGATGTTTGATTCCAACTACTGTGTGCTGATGTTTTAGTTCATTTCTTTTTTGTGCAACCTTACAGCTTTATGTGTTGCTTTAATGTAAACATGTAGTGAGTGGCAACATAAGCGTGTGATGAAAGTCTCTCAGCTGTGTGGTTTAATAATATATGATGTACTGTTTGTCACATAAACAAACAACAGGTGACATGGGCACTTACTAAAGAAGAAAAAAGAAGTAAGGAAGTTGGATGATTACATTAACTCGTGACTCCAAGTCCATTTTCAGTGCCATGGAGTGTGAGGGATGGAACTGTTTGAAAACACATTTCATTTAGGTTTAAGGTCTAGATTTACAACTTGGCTTTTTATGGAAAGTGATATGTCCTCTGTAAGACTTAATTATTAATGAATGAGTGTATTTAACAGTGTTTTGCCTGTTACAAAGGAAAAAACACTTTGTCAAGAACAATCAGAGAGAATCAACCCTAAACTTGTGTCTTATGACCTTGTCCTCAACAGTCCTATGCATTATGAAGTTTGACAGTGTTTATAAACCCTAATAATGCGCTGCTGACAAAGAAGAGCAAAAATATCCTTGTTATCCAATCATGTTTACATGTCCTACATTAACCCTAAGACTAGAAGCTAGAATGAAGCTAGACTTTTGCAGCATTTGCATTAATTGTTACAGTTACACTACACAACTAAATAAAATGGGAAAAGAAGCAAAAGTGAGACAAATAAGATATCAGTGAAATATTCTGACAGGATACACAGCAAAAAAAATAGTTGTTTTGTAATATGCAGGAAGAAAACCAGCTTATCTGTAGTATGATACTAATCTTACATACAGTAAAGGAGGCAGATATCTAAGCTTTATATTTATGTCAAGGAAAGCAGCTACTATCATCCTGCCCCACACACAAAGTGTAAAATGATAAAGTGTCTGTTCTGCTCTGCACAGATTAAATGAAGCTTTGCCACTAATGTTCAGCACTGGTCACAACTGTTTGTGTCGGAGGAGGAGGAGATTCCTTCATGAATAAAGAAAAAGAAATTGAAACGAGCAGAATAAGTGGTTAAAAAAAGAGCTAACAAAGCTGCAATTCATGCAGTTCTTGCTCTTTTTAGAAGTGCATGGTTGAGTAAATAAAGAAAAGGGAAGAAGGCCCCACAGTGAATTGCTTTGTCTTTTGTCCCATCACAGAGTAATATAAACTGTTCAAGTTGCATTCACAGGAGTAGCGTAAACTAAATCAAAAAGACAAGAGTGAAAGCTTTTAAAATGTGGAATAAGAATATAAGGATACGGACAGTGACTGATCCACCAGAAAAGCTGGTTCTTCTTCACAGCCATGACCCATTTCCTGTATGCACGACCTTTATGATCAAGAGTTTCCTGTTTAACTTGCCAACTTCCTTATTTGAAAAACAAAAAAACCTTACTGTACATCATCAGTTTTCTGAGTGGTCTGTTAGATGGTGTAAAATGCAAAAGCAATGCAGAAAGATGATCCACAGCAAAAAGCCAGTAGCTAAGAAACAACCAGTGTTATGTATGAGCACTTCTAATTCCCTGCACAGAGAACAAACTCCCACATCAGCACTGACACGAGAGAAATGATCCACACTACAGGCCCACTTCTCCTCTCACAGCTCTTTCAAACTTGCGGTTTGCCTGAACTCATGTTTTCCAGTGCTGATGTTTCCCAGTTGCCCTTTAAGTCATTTGTTCATCTTTCAGCAAGAAGTACACAAGCACTACTAGGTACACATACCTCAGCCAAGGCCCCACAGTCCTCTAATGCTGTGATGGCTTCTCTGTGTATCTGCAGGTTCATACAAAAACTACAGCACCAATTTGTATCAAACCTGGGATGAGAATAGGGCATGGGCCAAGGACGAATCCAGCTGTATAAAAACTATAAATAACTAAGCAAGTAGGGTGTTTGACTCAATTGCTAGACTAAGGGGAAGAGATGGACACAGTACTGCATACAGACAAATAACTGTGCAATTTGCTTATATTGATGGTGTAATTGAGGAGGATATGGCTACAAAGACTACTGAATGATCGTTCAGGACCGGGATAAATATTTAAATATTGTTCTTTCACTACCATTTTGCTTCAACTCCAGTTATATTTTGCAAACTGTACAGACAGTATAATCACTTTGTAGACAGAAAAATTGACAACCCTATGATAGAATGCAGCACACCTCCACACTGATGCAGAGAACAAGAAAAATGCGAAACTGTCCAGTGACTAACTTATAGGACCACAGTTTTATTTACTGAAAAGTTGATCAACTTTAAAAATGTTGATACTGTGGAGTGGGTTGATAAAAACTATAAAGTGATTAGGCATCTATTCATAGACTGCAGAACAAAAAAAAGGATGAGGAGGAGCACCCACTTACACCCACATACTGTATGGCAGGCTGTATAATCACAGAAATCTTGCTCTGCATTTGCGCCTACAACAGAACATCATGTCATTCCTACTGAACATGTATTCCTCATCATCTCCACCCATAACTTAATCAGGTCCAAACTGGTCATCCCTCCATCCTGTTATTTCTTCACACTTCTCCCATCACTCCTTAGTATCCAGCATCACACTGTCTTTTATTTCTAATGTCCCAATTTCATTAGGTACCGAAACCCTCGATATAGCGGTAGATATTCACAGTGTAATGAAGCTAAGAAAGGCAGCTGCTGTTTTTATTCACAGTATAATATCTTACTTCCAATGCAAAGCCATCAACGAGAATGACACAAACAGAGGGGTGCTTTTCATATGACTCTTTCCCCATACTCTTTACATAGCTGACAGCTTAATTTGTAGCTCACAGTGTGTAGAGGAGAAATTATGAGAAAGAGTCACACTAAATAAACCTGGCAGATTCAAGGATTGTCAAGCACTGCCATGGCACAGAAAGGTATTAAACCATTAAATGTTTCCCTTTTTACTCCTGTGGGGTCCATCTTTTACCACTGGGTTGGGATGTAGAAAACAAGATACAAAATATGGCATATAATTTAAAAAGCATTTGTGGAAACTGGAATGACTTTTTCAACAATACAGTAGATATTATATACCATTTAAAATAACACTAACATTTCTGACACTAATTAACATGTGCTGAGTAATTGTTTAGGTACTGTTTAATCACCATTATCTTTATCTGTTCTTTGCCAACATCTACAGGTCCTTTCTACTATTCAATCATCACTTGTTCTTACCGCGACCGAAGTGCCTGCCAAGCAGCATCTACATCAGCATATAGGTTTTTCTCCGAGGGCTTCCCAGAACTGGCCCCGTAACCCGAGTAGTCATAGGAGAAGACATTGCAGTTGATCCGAGATCCCAGACCAATGTAGAAGCTGCTCATCTGGCCCAGGTCCACTGCATTTCCGTGAGAGAATAGCAGTGTGTAGCGAGCGCTGGGCGAGCAGCGCACAAACATGCAGGCAATACGGTTCCCTCTTGAGGTACGTGTCATAAAACACTCAATGGCATCCTTCTCACGTGCTGAGTACTGCCAGTCAGCACGCTCAGAGAGATGCAGTGTCCATCGGCTGCCACTCTCATCACACATGAGGCTGTAGGTGGGCTCTGGAGGCAGGAAGGCCAGCTTTGAGGCAATCTTGCTGGGGCACGGTGGGCAGCAGAACAGGCAGCATAGCTCGCTAAGAGACAGATGGTTCATCCTAAAAACACTGTGCCAAGCAGAAACAAACAAAAGATAGAAACATATGTCATGAGCAGATTAAATGTAGGAAAGGTCTTTGATAACGGAGCATACAAGGAAAGACAGATACACAACTGGGCCTTGAACCAACTCAAAACACTCTTGTCACTGCAAACTGATCACAAGGAAACACCACTGCACTCTGGAATGATGATATCTCTATGTATATAAGCGCTTGTCTTTGTTAAGTGGAAAAGCAAAAGGTTTTTTGTGACTGTGTGACCGACAAACAAGGAATCCATCAATTTCACCTCTCAAAATCTTATGGCTAAAAATACTTTAAAAGAAAAAAAACAATATTGTCCTGCCCCCAATGAGGTTTTGTTCTTTGCCTGCCTCAAGGCTCCACAACTGCTTACATATTTCTGACTTAAAAGGGTTCTTTATTTCAACCTGCACCTGGCTCCCCCCACCCAAAGCCCTCTTTTAGATATCCCAGGTGCTTTTGACTCGCAGAGGTCAGGAGTGAAGATGGTCAGCAGATTGTTATAGTTTCACCAAAGCTACTTGAAATACTCCAGAGCAACAGCTTTTATATGCCTGAGGTCATTTCTAAAATGTTCTTTGGAGACTGCTTTGTAATTTGAGTCTAAATACCAGCACATGCCTTTTTGAACAGAAAGCAAGTGAGAAACGTTCTAACAATGTACTGTGGATTGTATTTCTACTGAAGGTGGTATAGCCTAAGTAAAACGTTACACCCTGCCATTAAACTGCTGTATTTATAATCTTGAGTCTGTGGACTGATTTCTATCACTTTCGCAGGGTCCTTATCAACAACATCCAGAAGGTTATCTAGATTCCTGGAGGCCATACTACAACATATTCTACAGAATATTAACTATAGTGTTGGAACTTTGTGCTGTGTCAGCAGTCACAGCTCTAATGCGATATCAACTATAGAATTTCATTAATTTTACCATTACATGCATGTCAAGTTACTTGTTCTGTATTGGATCTAAAGCTAATGTTCCCTGTGCAGCTTAAGCATCAAGACAAGTTGGCATGTTCAAATGCATATCTTGGCAATAGGTAGGCTAGTTTTTCTCAGAAGTGTGACTTTTTTATGGCACCCTGCTCTTCAAGATTTACAACTCTTTAACAGTTATTTTGAGGCATATGCAAAGAGCTGTCCTGAAAGTTCTTTCACCTGGTTGGTATTCTATATCAAGGTTTTGTCACAGCCTCCCTTTGTAGAACAGCTTTTTCTTGCCACAGGAGTATAAGGTGTACTGTCACAACTGTTACACCCTAACTGCTCATTAGTCAGTTTAATTGTGCATGATTTATTGACAACTGTAATAACTGCCTACACCTGTGATACAATGATAACCCCCAGGAGCAAGCAATGCAAATGATGAATGTTATATTTACTATTTATGCCTTCAAGCATGCCATAATCTACAGTCACGGAGCCCTGACAGCGATTTAGAGTAAAATGGTGGTGGTGGTGGTGTGTGGTGGATGTTATAAATGTCAGTGTAGTGCTTCAGAGCCAAATGTAAAGTGCTAACCAGAAAACCTAAGCGTCAAAGTGTGTATGTGTTACTTTAGTAAGAAAAGATGTGAAATACCTGGACGGCGGCTGGACCACTCCTTTTAGTTTTACTGTCTATTTCTGAGGTGACAGTTTTGTCCAATGTTGCGGTGTTGTTGTGGTCAGGTGCTATCTTCGCACAAGCCAACTAACGTGTTTTCTTATCGACGCCAGGTGATTGACAAGGTTATCCTCGACCAGATTATCCTCGGTTCGTACTCCTGGCTGTAAACGGTGTAAGTTACAGTGTGAGTATATCCTTCCAGGGACTACAGCTGTGAGTTAATACTAGCTAAACGCCTCGTCCTCCGGTCCAGACAGCCTCCGAAACTCGTTTTCTTTTCCCTTCGCTTGGTCTTCTCAACATATGGTCTTGAATGATAACGAGGTCGACTCATTCAAGACGTTTAAGTCTATACAGGTCAACAGCAACATGAGTAATTTCAAAAAATGTCTAAAATATACGAAATTTCTCTTTCACATCCGTTGTGATTTGTCAAATACTTCACAGCAGTGACGCTCGCCTCCAAAACATCACCGCTTTCGTTGAGCATATCAGTTTGTTATCTTGGCTAATAAGAGGCAGAGAGGCGGTGATTGACAGCTATACGAACAAATACCAAAGAAGTTGATGAAACGTCTCCACCAATGGAAGAAAGATTTGATATTTGAGGCGGTCCTTGTTCATTTTTGCATGCGATGACCTAATGGTTTGGTTGACATTTACACAAGCCAATCAACGGTTACGCTTAAGTTTCACTGTCCAATAAAAATACCTACAGGCGGTTAGGTACCAGTGAATTGCTATTTTATTTAAATAGTTTTGAGAACTGCAGCGTTTTCTCATAAAAAAAAAGTTTTCTTCATAAAAGTTGATTTAAAAAAAAAAAAAAAACATCATATGGAAATCAGAAATGGTTTGTGTTTGATGGTTTGACCCATGACGTGCCAAGTACTTCCGGTTTAGTTCAGAGCATGACTTCTGGTTTTCAAATCATCATAACATGTGCAGCTAAATAGGAGAAAACATGAGTTCTCAGAAAGGTAATGTTTCTCGATCTCGAGGACAGAAGCATCAAAATACTGTAGCCTTCAAAAACGACAAATACGGAGCGCCTGTGCAAGTTAAGGTGTGTATACCGACTTGAAGTGGCTGGATATGTAGCACTTGCGGCTAGTGATAGCTCAGCCAAGATTACAAAATATACACATTACGTTGTGTTTATAGTAATGTGACCATGTTTAGGGGTGATTATTTTTTGTCTGTTACTACTACGTCGATAGTGTGTTAGCAAGGTATTACTGTAAATCTTGTATTCGTCTGTACAATATTTCATTAAAGTTTGCCTTTAGCCATTATCAAGTCAGTAATGACAACTTAAAAAAAAACAATTGAATACATGATTACAACAATGTCAGAAGAAATGAATACATATAAAGATAAGTTACAAATATAAATAAACCAGCCCATAGTCATTAATATTGTAGAGAATAAGAATCAAGACATTTAAAAATGCCCAAATCAGCAGACCACACATTCTTCCATTTGCTGCAGTGAGACTTAAAATCAACAAGTTCAAATGATCATTTCATTCATATATGTATTTCCTTTACAAGTTTACTGTTCATTCCAGCCAATGTTGTAAATTAACACTTACATTGTCTTTGTGCTTGATGCTGTGCATAGAAAGCGAATGCAAAGATCCATGATGGGCTTTGCCAACACTGTAAAGGTGTTCTTGAATGGAAAGTCAAATACAGCAAATACAAACCACTAACACAGCCCCGAAAATGGTGAGTAAATCTGCTTTTCATGAGCAAGAAAGCTGTGTGTTACAAAACTGGTAAATAAAGTGATCTGTCACAGTGACAAAGATAAATTGATAAGATGATCACCTTCTCATCTTATCCACGTGGAGGAAGTTTATCAAATTCTTGAGCCTGTTTGTCTAGTCAAACAGGCCAACTAAACAGCATGTGTTTTCTGTTGTTAACATACTAAACCTGCAAGTTTAATCAAATGGTTTTGTAGGTTCTTTCAGTTTTATTTGATGTTAGATATTTTATAAATCAAATTGTTAAAGCAATTGTCGCTTGTACTTAATTATAAAATCCAACTTAATATATGCAGTATGTTTATATGGGTTTCACTTCTCATTTCAGTGTCAAGTGTTCTCAGAAGACGGTAAAGGATGCTTATCACATCATTTGTAAGCCATGCTCTCTTCAGTTAGACATCTGCTGCAAGTGTGGCAAGAAAGAAGAAATTATTATTCCGTGAGTCATTTTCTATTATGTGCTCATTGAATGTGTGCATTTGTAGTAATAGATATTTTAGGTTTTTGCAAAAACTTATCTTCTCCAGAGGTGGGTAATGCCAGCTTCAAAGAGTAGAAGTCCTGTCATGTGTTTGTTCCAGCCACTCATTTGGATGAGCACCTGTCCTCATCCAGGTAGATGGTGCAATAGTTAGTGGAGCCACCTGTGTTCAGTGAACAGGTAGAGCCAATACATGGCAGGACTTTTACTTTATGGAGCTGGGATTACCCACCTGTGATCTTCTCCTCATGGAAAAGTATTCTATTGATTGCACAGAATTTCATATTTCTTCCTGATTTTGTTTTAGAATCCTCAAAAAGCCAGATGTAGTAGTATTTCTATAGGGGAAAAAACAAATCTGGAGGTTGAGTTAAATTACATTTCTTTTGAAGAAGTCTTTAATTCAGTAGAACTGCAAATTGAGCCAAAAAAAAAAAAAAAAAAAAACGCTTGCAAGTGCGCCATCTTTTGGACATGATTTGAATGTTAACATTTGCTCTATTTGGTGTCAGGCTGGGCTGAGTTTGCTTTTGGTGTCAATTTAAAAAATATGTAAGTTGTAATAATGTAAAAATAAGCGGTAGTAGTTGATAAACCTTCACTTTCATTTCCTTTCTATAGAATAAATTCACATATGAATAAAGAGGACCAAGAAGAAGGATGTCAACTGAAAAAAAGAGGACGGAAGAAGGGTGATTTGGACAGTGATGAAGATGATGATGACGATTTTGGTGATCTCGAAGATGATGACAATGATAAAGAGGATTGTGATAGTGATTCTGAACCAAAGACAAAGGACAAGGCTGCCTTGGTGAAAGAAGTGTCCCAAATTAATATTAAAAACTAAAAACATTAAGAGCAGAGATTTTCCCAGGCAGACTTTTTTTTATACTCAAATTAAATACATTTATTCATTAAAGTTCAATATGAGGTTTGATTTATTTGAAAAATGGCTAATAATTGATGCTTCGGTTGATTCAGTTAACTGTATATCTATTTTTTTAATGATTGAGAGGATTGAGTGTTTATCCTCCAACTCATAATTTTAAAGGTCAGTACTTGAACTCTGAACTGAATAAAATAATGCCCTCACATCCCACCTTTTTTACACTTTCC
>JAPSES010000219.1:7232834-7252632 GCA_029822895.1 Maxillicosta whitleyi
CCTGTGTTCTCCATAAACTGTAAATGTTCCCTGTGTTCTCCATAAACTGTAAATATTCCCTGTGTTCTCCATAAACTTTAAATGTTCTCTGTGTTCTCCATAAACTGTAAATGTTCTCTGTGTTCTCCATAAATATCCTGACAGCCTCAATTTAGGGCAAAATTCAACTCAATTTCACTCATTTCCACAACACAACAGCAGAAATAATGTGACTCGAATGAAAAGGAAACAACCAGCACCGAGTTAAAACACAGAACCACAGTGAAGAACATCCAACAGATTAATTAATAATTAAATAAACACAACCTTAAAGAAAATAAGGTCAAATAATCTAACGTCTATTATTCCAAATGGAACCGTTATGAACCCATCATATAAATACAGAACAGATTAACCAGCAATTAAATCAGCAATCATCAATTAAAGCTGCAACAACTAATCAATTAGTGATTGATTGATTAAATAATAATATAAAATACTAGTGATTGATTAAATACTATCAGCTGCTATTTCCATGATTGTTTAATACTTTCAATGAGTTTTAAAGAAAAATGATCAGCATTTGCTTTAAAAATATGTCAAATTTGTCCAATTTTGTGTTTTTTTGGTTGGTTTTTTTTGCCTTTTATTAACATTTAAAGCTTTTTCTGTTGGATTTTTGCCTTTGTTTTTCCTCATTTTGATATTTCATAGAATAAACAACCATGAAAACACTAATCAAATCGATCCGTAACGATGGCAATCCTTTCATCCTTAAAATGACATTATTCTGTTTGATTCTAAAACGTAAAAAATGTGTCCGATTTTGTGTTTTTTTGGTTTTTTTTTTCCTTCCATAAACATTTTGAACTTTATTCTGTTGCATGTTTGGCTTTCCTCATCATCACTTTAATATTTTATAGGATAAAAACCAAGAAAACCATATCTAATCCTTAGTTTCCGTAGACAGCACGGTCTAATGAAGACATTTGTCTGATGTAATGAATCTGTGTCGACTCATTTGTTTTCTTTCACAGTGAACGTTTCATCTGATAAAATGTGCTTCGCCTGCAGGTGAGTCACATGACGCGTGTGTTCCATCACACCTCCTCCTGTTTGGATGAAATGAAGACTTTTCACACCTCCTCTTCTGTCTTTGCTGTCCTGTTTTCTACAGCGTCTGCACGGAAAACTCAACCAGCCAATGATCACAGTCCAAACAAACCACCGGACCTGTTGGTTCTGAACCAGGAGTTAAGTTTTGCATCAGTAATTTTGTTTGAAGGAATGAAGACGACAGCAGTTCCAGCTCCTTCACAGACATTCTGGTCCAACAGAACGTCTGCTGACGGACCAAACCGACACAGAGCAGCGCTAAAGCCCAGCAGGACCGTCTGGAGCGGGTCCAACTGTGCCGCGGTGCTGTCCAACACCGCACATTCACTTCTGCAAAAACACTTGTGACCAGACATTTCAAGGACAGAACCTCCAAGACGACGCAAAAAACTAAAGCACAGCTCCAAAAACACAGACGCCCCCCCCCCCTCCCCCCCCGGGACTGAAAACAGGGGAAAATCTGATTCTTGTCACATTCCATCAGACAAAGAAGTCAGATGTAAAGTCAAGCCTGGAGAGCGGAGCGGAGGAACCGGGAACACGAAGAGAAAAGAACCCAGTTTTATCTGAACCAACGGGAAAACCACAAAGAAGTGTGTGTTACTGACATTATGGGATGGAATTCATGTCCAGTTCAATCGTCACATATTTTCCCATCGTTCTATTTCAGGTTAACCCTTTACAAACCACCGTTATAACACTTGGACATGGATTTGGGGAGTTTTTGCAGTAAAAGTTGCTGAAAATATATATATTTATTTTTCCCAATTCTTTTGCATCTTTTTTCAGGAAGAACTTCACTTTCAATATCTGTCCATTAATTGTAATTATTTTATGTAATAAATGCTTAAAGAAACAGAAAAAAAAAAAATAAATAACTTGCATTTTTATCATATTTATGATAAAAAACAGCCGTAAATGTTCATAAATAAACCTTATGTGTTTATATAAATAACATTTCCTGTCTTTTCCACATGTTCATACATTGTATTTGTTCCAGATCATTGTGTCCATGTGGTTCTGGTTCCATTATTTGGATCCAGTTGATAGTCTGTGTTCATTCTGTGTCTAGTTATAGTCATTTCACTGATAAAACTTCAAACACAGACATGGATCTGTGTCTGAACTGGACACATCTGATATAGGTTCACACATAAATATATACAGTTATAGAAGATTTACACATGTATAAAACTATCAAACTATAGAAACCAGAGAATACATTTAAAAACAGAGGAAGAAAAGGCAAAAACACATGGAAACTCACCAGCAGAACACTCCAAAACTGCACTATTATTATTATTATTATTATTATTATATATGATTATTTAGAAGAATTCGCTGCTAAAACCTAAAATAATAAACTTCAGTTCAACGCTCCATAAAACCAGTGGAACACAGCCCACGCTGCTCGTTTTTAGTCCTACCAAGTTGTATATTTATATTTAATATATATGTTCTGCTGCCTGTGTACACGTTCCATCTGCTTTATCTACACACTTTTGTATACGTCAGTATTTTTTTGCACTTTGTGCTGCACATTTTTGCACTTTATCCCGTTGCCGCCTGAATCAATAAAGTCTCATCTAATCATCAATATTTTCCAGGATTATATTATTTATGTAAACTATAGTATTTTTTTAAACATTTTTCCACAACTTCTCAGTTTGGGATCAATAAAGTCTGTCTGTCGATCAATACTTTCAGTAAAATTTGGTTTCTGTATTCTATCTGTATTTTATTCTAGGACTGAGAATTAATATTTGGGCACTTTATTTATTTTTACATTTTATTTTATTTCACTGGTGCAGATTTTATTATCTTTTTTTATTTCTACTCCTGCTTTGGTTGATGTCTGCTGTTTTCATATGTGCTTCATAAATAAAACTGACTTGACTTCTACTCTATTCTATTGTTTTTTATATTATTTTTTTATTTTAACCTTTATTTTACCAGGTAAAATTAACTGAGAACAGCTTCTCATTTACAATAATGACCTGGCAGGAGGTTCCAGCAGAATTTATATTCTGTTGTTTTTTATTTATTCTATTTATTCTATTCTAAACTCATGGAAATAAAAATACACTATAAAATCATGCAGGTTAAATATAATATATGTTTTAAAGAAGCTGAAACACTGATCATGGATGTGGACCCACTAAATGGACCAGGTGAGAGTCCGTCTAACATCCACTGTCATGGATTATTGATGCAGCTCAGACCGTAAACAGGAAGTGACTCCTCCACCGCCCGCCGCCTGGACGGAGAAGTTTCAACAGAACCCTCAGCAGGAGGTTCTACAGCACCCGCAGCAGGAGGTTCTACAGAACCCGCAGCAGGAGGTTCTACAGAACCCGCAGCAGGAGGTTCTACAGAACCCGCAGCAGGAGGAGAATACTTTCAATGAGTTTTAAAGGAAAATGACCGACATTTGCGTCAAAAATATATGTCAAATTTGTCCAATTGGTGTTTTTTTTTTCCCTTTTATTAACATTTAAAACTTTTTTCTGTTGGATTTTTTGCCTTTGTTTTTCCTCATTTTGATATTTCATAGAATAACCAACCATGAAAACACTAATAAAATCGATCCGTAATGAAGGCAGTCCTTAGTTTCATTCTTAAAATGACATTATTCTGTTTTTTCACGACTCAGATGATAATATAAAGAAGTACTCTGACTTTGCAGACCAATTTTTTTGCCCTTTACTGTCACAGATAGTTCAGTCGACTAAAAAAAAGACTGAAAATTAATAAAAAAATAAATAGATTATTAAGTAATGAAATGTATAATTTCAAGCTGAAAATAAAATAATGTAACCTAATGGATGACTGATTTAGTAAAACGGATAATACGCTGACTTTTTTTTTGTCATTATCTTCAGCTTTTGCAGAATAAACAATTAATCAATTAACCAAAGCAAAAAAAAAAAAAGTCATCACATGATGTTTGTGACTAAAATCAGTTTCAGCTAAAATGTCATTTTAAAGAATTTTCAATCATGAATTCATCAGTATTGATAGCTGTGGCTGTTTAAATGACAGAAAACAGTATATTATACAGTAATGTAACATGGAAATATAAGCTATTATTTTAGGATTTTTACTGGAAAATGTAATCAAGACAATGATCTAAAGACTAACCTAATCAATACTGGAGATAATTAATAACTTCAGCCTTTGGACTGATATAATGTTAATACTAATAATAAAAGATAATGACTGATTTTACAACTTTAGACGAAAAAAAATAATAAATTAGTCGATAAAATCATCTTCACATGAATCAATAATAAGGATGATTTTTCATTATTATCAATGTTTTTTTCTTTAGGGAAAAAATTAATCAATAAAATTATCTACAGACTAATCAATAATGAAAAGCTTTAGTTGCATAGTTGAACGGAAATTTTTAATGTGTAAAATAATAATACATTATACATATAAATAACGACAACACCCATCTAGTGCAAAAAAAAATTAAATTGTGAAAATATTTACATTACCAAACTATCTTTTAACAATAACCTGAACAAACATAAAGAACCTGGAACATCAAAATAAAATAAAATGCTATTTTAATAATATTCTGCCTGTTAATAAATGGTTTGTAGATGTAGAAATGAAAACTTGAGGGGGAATATTATGAAAATTTTACTTATTTTTCTTGACAAATTTCAGTTTTTTTCAGGTTATTCGCATCCTTTTTGTTCAGATAGTTTGTCAATGAAAATATTGACATAATTTAATGTTATTTTATGTTAAACTACCACAACATATGGAATTTAATTCTCAAACGTTTACAATCAAGGCCTAATATCGCATTATTATAACTTACAAAGTGACACCATACAGATTTTTAAAATAATGTTCGATTATGTATCATAGAAAAATGGATGTTGACAAGTATTCTAGTCCCTATTAGCTAAAGGGGGCGGGGCTTGTGGTTCTGGGGGTTTACACTTAGGGGAGAACCACATAATATTACCAATAAATATCAGGGAAAATATGAAAAGAAAAAAAAAAGAAATGCGTTTTAAAATATTATTTTACTGGTCCGGACCACATGAGATCAGATGTGGAAACTGGAACAAAATTAGTTGTAATACCCCGGATGTACAAGAACACACATGTAATAAATAAATGTCCACACACATCTGGACCCAGTGGTAGAGAGAGGTTAAGAGAGAGAGAGAGAGAGAGAGAGAGAGAGGTTAAGAGAGGGAGAGCTGGAGGGTGAATATGTGCATCAATATATACATGTATTGATCACCTGCACAGACATGCTTTTAACCTTGAAGCACGTGACCACCTCCAGGGCCTTATTAGCATAATGCAAATGAGCCGACCAGGTGTGTGTGCGCGTGCAGCCGCCGCCTCTTCTTACCTGTTTTTCCAGCATGATCATTCTCTCAGTATCATGACCTTCATGGGGCGCGTGTCCGGGTCGGTCCTCCGTCACGCGCGCCGCATCTTCACGGAATTCACCCCCAAAAAAAGCACTTATCTTTAGCTAACACGTCCGGAGGCCAGTACACGGCTAAGGTGCGTTATCCTCGGGAGAAATGCCCTCCGGTTCGCCGTGGCATCCGCACAAAAAGGCATTAATGGGGTTAAAGTCGTGGAAAGAGTGGGAAGTAAAAACACGGAGGTTCGGTGAACGGAGACGGAGGGAAAAAAACAACCAACGAGCGACCCGAGGGCTAGCTAACGTTAGCACGCTAGCGCTAGCCAGCTAAATCAAAATTTTATTTGTCTCCTCCTGCCTTCATCCATCCTCCGATCCCTTCCTTCCTTGTCACGCTCGGAAAAACGCCGCGGGAAGCTCTCCCCCGGCGCCGGATCTCCGAGACGAATCCCCGCCGATGCTCGACGACGACATCCCAGACAAAGATGGTCAGTCCGGGGTAGATGTGGTGATTAGTAACGCTGATGCTTAAATGGATGCTGAGGGGAATCTCCGCTTTCACCAAGACGCTGCTGCTGCTGCTGCTGCTGCGGACGATAGGAGTGGATCCGAAAAACGACGCTCATGAAAGCACCACACGCAGCACGACGCACACGGCGAAGAACGCACTTGAACGCACCATTCAAACCAACTCATAAATTACATCCAGATGGAAACGAAAGTACAGCGCGTTAAAACTATTTTAGGCTTTGGTTTTTCTTTTTATTAGTGAGTAAAAAAAAAAAAAGTCCCGGCCCAGCACAGCATATTTGAGAGAAATAAACCTGAGCTGAAGAGAATTGGAACATTAGAGATTAAAAATAAAGAAAGAATGTGGTTATATCTCATCATAATAAGAAAATGTCATATATTTTGACTATCTCACAATAATGACAATAAAAATAATAATGTGTTTTTTCATATTAAATCATATTTTTGACGAACACAAATTAAGTTATTAATGTGAGAAATCGGTTTAAAGCTGGGGAGTCAAACATGCGTCCCGCGGGCCAAAACCGGCCGCCAAAGGGTCCAATCTGGCCCCAGGATGAATATGCAAAGTGCAAAAATTCAACTGAAGTTATTAATAATCTTGTGTCAGTGCAGGGGCCACATAGCCTGGGGAGCCAAACCCCTACAGCTAAAGCTTGTGCCGGGGTTTGGCAAGACTCAGCAGCAGTGTGGGCGGGATAAACGTTGTCTGTCAAGTCGTCTCTGCACTCAACACCACATTATAGGATGGGCACCAACCAATCAGAGTGATGAAGAAGGATTACGTAGTCAGCGCGACCGGAAAAACACGGCGAACATACGAATGTAGTCAAAACTGGGAGTGTAGTAACTTAGCCGTAGAGACCCTGTGGTAGTAATCGTTGGTAGTACTTGGTGAATATAGAAACTGTAGAAGGGTGAATGGAATTAAACGATTTTTGTCAGAAGAATTTGCTAATTTCTGGCGTGCTTGTTAATTCAATTCAGACATTCGAAAAACAGGGAAAAAAAACAGTAAGTACCGCAGAGAGGCTAACGTAGCTTGGAGTGTAAGTATTAAAAAGACAAACAAAGTCAAGCCGCATTTGTAAGGTTTGTCACAAACGTCTATCAAGACTTGAACGCGATTTGCCGGTGTACCAGAGATGGGTGCAGGACAAAAAGGAGGAACCCTCCGTAGAATCCCAAACAGGTCTGTCAGCTAGCGCACACAAACGAGACCGTCAGCCTACTCCAACGAAGACACCAAGGGCCTTGAAAAAGTTCTGCCATAAGCCTAGTGTTGCTGCCAAAGCCAGATCAAATGACTGATCACGGTGAGTAGCCATTGTTTAGCCTCTCTCTGGACAACCCAACGAAATGTCGCATGCATGTCGTCACTTGGTAGGCCGGCCTCCAATTCTGCTTCTCATGATTTGATTGGCCCAGTCCCATTTGGATTTTCAGTGCCTCAAGTTTCTAGACTGCTCCTGTAGCAAATTCAGTTTGCAGCCACAAAGGGCGTCTAGATTTCTAGGCTAGGGGCCACATACAGACCCATTAGAATAATATAAATAAAATAATAATTTAGTAAAATATCACAATAACGTATTAATAACAAGTCAAAATTTTCCTCTTGGTTTTCATGTGAAAAAATATAACATTATGCTTATAAATAAAGAAAACTCTACATTTTAATATTTGTTTTCATGGGGGAAAAACATTAGCTTATGAAAATATTTACATTAACAAACTATGCTATGACAATAAAATGTTAAACACCTAAACAAATATGAACCTGAAATGTTTAAAGAAAATTAAGTGAAATATTAGCAATATTCTGCCTGTTACTAAATGTTTCCAGTCTTTGTAGATCCAAACAGTAAGTTGATATTGTTAAAACTGCATTGATTTTTCTTAAGAAATTTCAGATTTTTCAGGTTATTAACATCTTTTTTGTTTGGATAGCTTGTAAATGTAAAATATTTTTACAATTTTATTTGGAGTTATTATTTCCAGGCTATTATTTTACTGCTTCAATCCGCTTGAGATGAATGTAGTTTAAAGAAAGTAATTTTGACAAAGTAATTCATTTTTGAGCGAATAAGTCAATATTTTAAATGAGTATTTTTTAGAATCTATGTCGTCATTATAAGAAATTGTTTTGATAAACTAAGAAAATGCTTTTGACAAATTATGTCATTATTATGAGATAATTTTCACAAAACATCTCATGTAAGTCATGAGTTTAACAAAGTTGTTTTGAGAAAATAAATCAATAACTTGAGAAATGAAGACATTATTTCAACAATCACAACTTCTTTTGAAAGACAAGAACAACAATATTTTATCAATAATTTCAGAATCTGAGTCGTTATTTTTCATTAACTCTTAGTTTGGATTTTGATGTAAATTCAAACATTAAAAATAATTACTTTACAAGTTCTTGATTCTTTCTTTACATGTCGAACATGTTATTTTTGTTTTGTGATTTATTGTGTAAATCAAACAATAACCATCACAGAAAAACTGAAAACATTCCTTATTTAACAAGAACTTCCAAACAAACATTGTGTTTAATGGAGATCAGAGCATATTTTTACCAACCGTCTCAGACACATTGGAACAGGAATCCCTTCAACAATATTCAACAAACACCACGAGAGTTCAGATTCTAAGACTGTGACACATTAAATCTGTCGACACTGAATGAAGGGTCGACTCCAGCATCAGATCAAACAAAAATCTAAAGATAAAGAGTGACTTTTCATCAGGTTCTTAGAGCAGAGACGTCCAAGTCATGTCAGTTCAGGTTCCACATTCAGCCCAGTTTGATCTGAAGTGGGTCAGAACAGGCAAATAATAACCTAGAAATAATGACAACTCCAATTTTTTTTTATTCATTATGTTTGAAAAAGAAATTTAATTTTAAAAGTAGTCATATTTACAAACAAAACAGATGTGTATAACATAAAAAAAGCAAAAACTGAAATTTCTTCTGAAAAATAAGTGTAACTTTAACATTTATAACATTTATAAATGTACATTATGAATCAGATCTACACAGGTACAAAACATTTAATAATAGGCAGAATATTGTTAAAATTACACTTAATTTTCTTTAGAAACTTCAGGTTGTGAATATTTGTTCAGGTCATTTACATTTTATTGTTAAAGAAGAGTTTGTTAATGTAAATATTTTCAGAATTTAAAGGTGTTTTTTTTTTGTTGTTTTTTTTGCACTGAAACAATTTTGGATTATTATTTATAGGTTATTTTATTTTTTTTACTTTAGATCATATTGGTCTGTATGTGGAACCTGAACTAAAACCAAAACAAAATAAAAATCACTTTCCTAAATTCAATTTAGGTGTAATATCCTCCTGAGACCCAGGAAAGTATTTTTTTTTCATTAAATAAGTATTTTGATTGGAAAGAAACATAATAAAACAATTTTTCCAGGTACAATTTTTATTTATTTATGGATTATCCGTTGCAGTGGACAGGATTTTTTTTTTTTTTTTTTTAAAGTAAAGCTGTAACAGAGAACTAACATTCACTGCTGGGTCTGAGGATTATATACACCTCTGAGATGTAAATACTCTAAATTTTATATTCATATATACTTTAGACTTTATACTATAAAGTACAAACTGCAGAAAATACTGTGGACTTCATATTGTACTGATGTGCAGTACTGCAGTCAGCCTGTGGAGGCGCTAAAGCATCACTCCATCATTCTCCAACCACTAATAAGACTCAGAGTACAACCCGCTCTTCTCGCGATACATCGTGTGGTCTTACGTAAATCCAACATGGCGGCCGCCTGTGGCAGAGTGCTCGGTAAGGTCGGCCGGTCTTTGGTGGACTTTCCGGTGGCCCGCCGGGCCGGGACCGTGTCCTACCTGGTGGGTAACGGCAGCGCGCAGGTGTCCCGGAGGGCGTACGGTACCGGTGGGACGGGGTTCCGGTCGAGACTGGTGAGCGGAGCCGGGGGCAGAGGCGGGCTGCTGGGCTGCGCCGTCCTGCTCGGTGGAGGTCTGGGTCTGTACCAGACCGTCAAGTTCTGGGTCCAGCAGAACCAGCACCTGGCCGAAGAGGACGTTAAGGTGAGCGACGGATGGGTCTCCTTACCTGTACGTACCTACGTCACACGCAGGACAGGTGTATCAGCATCTGTAACCTGTGGGTCCGGAACCAGTGCTTTATTTATTTAAATTCAATTAATGAAGTAATGAATGCATGTCATTTTAGAGGATGAAATTATTGTAGGGTTTTTTTTATTATTAGTTTTGCAAAAAATCCTCGTGGAGACAACAGGAAATGTCACTACATACATCAGCATTTAAAAAAACAACTTCGAGGCATTAAAATAATAATAATGCTATACTCAAAATGATACATGATAAAACAGACCTTAAAATAATAAATAATTTCAGCTACACAAATTCTTTTCAGTTGAAGGAACAAACTCACCTGGATCCAGGACGTTAAAAACAGTCCATGTGGTGGATTTTCTTTGAAATAAAGTTAAAAAAAAAAAAAAAAAGGTTCCTGTAGTCGTCAAACTTTACTCCAAGTATTTTTTTTTTTTTTTTTAAGTTTGAGCTAATGTTTGGCATAAAATAATAATCTGCTGCTTATTTTCCAGTGTGTCAAGTTCAAGTTGGTCCGGAATGAAACAAAAATACTGAATATTTACAACATGCGTAAACGTGCAAAGAAAACAGACAAATTATCCATAGTTTAAACTTTAACGCAGTAAATTCTGACATAAACTAATAGGATTAAAAACCATAATTAAATGCACAGATGTAAGACACTAATTCATTCATTTATTTTCTGAACCTAGGGTCATGTGGGTATTAGAACAGACTTATTCTAATATACTATAAATAAAATCAGTACAATCTAAATAAAATCTAAATTTATACTTGGATAAAAATCTGATTTTGAGTTTCACATATTTTCTTTTCACTTTCATACAATTTCTTTTTTGTGTTTGCTGCTGTCACCTGTACGACAGTAAAGTCTGGTTTTATTTGACCTTTTTATCTTATTACCCTTTTTTTATCTTATACTTCATTTTACCTGATCTCTGTTTTTATCTTATTTCAACTCATCTTACCCTCTCTTTTTTTTACCTTAGCTATTTAATGTTACCTTATCTTTTTTTTTTTTTTACCTTCTTTATTTATTAATTTTTTACCTTATTTGGTCTTACTTGATGTTATCTCACTTTTTTTAGCCTTACGTTACTTATTGTTATCTTTTTTTTTACCTTACCTTATTTTTTTACCTTATTTAATGTTATCTTGGCTTTTTTTAAAAAAATTTTTTTACCTTATCTTAGTTATTTATTCATTTTTTTAACCTTATTTTGTTTTACCTTATTTGATGTTATCTTACCTTTTTTTTAACCTAACCTTATTTTTTTTAACCTTACCTTTTTTTTTTTTTTTACCTTATTTTTCTCCCTTAAAGCCTGTTTTTCTTGTTTCAGTCTCAGGCAGTGGGCGGCGGGCTGAAGCTGGTTTTGTACCAGTACAAGACGTGTCCGTTCTGCAGTAAAGTGCGGGCCTTCCTGGATTATTATGGTCTGCCGTACGACATCGTGGAGGTGAACCCGGTGATGAGGCAGGAGCTGAAGTGGTCGACGTACAGAAAAGTTCCCATCCTGATGGTGGACGGACAAGTGGTGAGGAACCAAGGCTTTTCAGAAGTGGGCGGGTCTTTGGGCGTAAACAAACACTGTCCAATCACAGGAGTTTGTTCATACGCCACTGATTTTAGCTCCAACTTCAACACTATTTAATCAGATGGAAATAAAATTTGGATTTTAAACAAACCTTTCGGTATCATTTAAGTAAATGAAACTAAAATTCACTTCATTAATCTCAGCTCTTTAGAAGTGAAACCTCTTGTGTTATTTTTCTGTCTTACTGGTTTTATTTCTTATGTATAATTATATTTTATACTTTTTTTTTTTTACTAGGTTTTGATTTCCTGAACCCCAAGTAAGGACATTACATTTAAAAAAAAAGATGCCAGATTAAGTTTTTTCAACAAATCTCTTAGCCTATATTTATTTATTTTTTTTAACATACATAAGACTTTATTTATTCCACCGTGGGGTAAATTTCACAGTAAATAACAGCAACAACATAGAAAAAGCAGGTTGTTAACGACATATTATAATAATAATCATAGTTCAGAACAAGTGACTAATCTGATAATATAGAAGTAATTAAAGCTGCAGGAGCTTTAAGTGTTTGTATAATCCTGAAAACATGCATCAGTGATCACAAGGTCCATCAAGACATCCCATAATTAATAAAATGCAATAATTATTTACATTTGGGCAGTTAAAGACTTCAGTTCACTTCGTATTAATCAGTAGGTCAATGTTTTAAAATAGGATTTTGTTTTAACTTTAGGTTTTTAACAAACCAAACTGACAGATTTATGAACATAGACTTAAGTTTCTTTAAATTCACTTTAAACCGACGTGTTCACACACACACACACACGGGGGGGGGGGGGGGCTACGTTAACATGCACTGGCGAGAACCATGCATTTACATCCTCTCCACCAAATAGCACCTGTTTTACTGTTTTTCATGAAGCGTTCGTCTGTTCAAAACAAAAACTTCTGCTTCATTTGGATAAAAAACAAATGTCTTCTTCTCTTTGTGATGTTCTTTTTTCCTGCAGCAACTGAACGACTCGTCCGTCATCATCAGCTCCATCAGAACCCAACTCATCAGCGGGTGAGTTCCACGATGATGATGATGATACTGATGATGATGATATTGATGATGATACTGATGATAATGCTTAGCCTCGTAGTGCTTTAATCGCCGTGGAAACGTCTACTTCCAGGGATAAAACCATGTCAGAGATCATTAACTGTTATCCGGAGATGAAGTCTGTGAATGAAAACGGGAAGGAGGTGACGGAGTACAACAACAAATACTGGCTGATGCTGAGCGAAGCCCAGACCACGCAGGTTTACCCCGAAAAGGGCGCGCAGAAGTAAGTCCAGCGCCGACCGACCCGTAAAGAGTCCGATCTGGGTCCGACCCCAAAGGATGTTTCAGTTTGGGGGGGGGCACGTAAAGCACAGGAAGCCCCCACTCTAGACCCCACCAGGTTGAAACATAAACCATCTAAAGTCATTATTTCTGTTTGTTGGATTAGGTTCCATTATTCAGACTCCAACAGGAAACTGATTATGTTTAGGTAGAAATACATAAATATATAAAAAATATTTGGATTTATTACAGATTATTACAGTTTTAATTGTTTGTAATAATTTTGTTATATATGTAAATAAAAGCCCTACTTTTGTCTTAAGTGGGTTAGGGTCAGTGAACTGTTACCATAACAACCATACCATAATAATATCTCCAAACCTTTCTTCTAGTGTTGTTAATATTAATACACATAATACTGATAAAATTACACCTATTTTAGTCAGAAATGTTCAGGTTGTTATTGTTGACATTTTTTTTACTGTTATTTTATCTGTCGGATCAGAACCAGGTGGATGTTTGGGTCTTCATGGGTTAAAATCCAACCTTTAAAGTCGTCTTCTGCTGTTTTGTTCGTGCGTTGCTGTGTTTCCTGTTGCGTTTTCAGAGAGGAGATGAAGTGGCGCCGATGGGCCGACGACTGGCTCGTTCACCTCATATCGCCCAACGTGTACCGGACCACCGGTGAGGCCCTGGCCTCCTTCGACTACATTGTCCGCGAAGGCAAATTCAGTACTTTCGAAGGCTTCTTCGCCAAATACGTGGGCGCGGCGGCCATGTTCATCATCTCCAAAAGGCTGAAGAGTCGGTGAGTGACGGCGGGTCGAGTCTGGACACGAAGCGTCTGTAAGTCGGGTCACGTTTGACGCTTTTATCCCAACAGACACAACCTGCAGGACGACGTCCGGCAGGACCTGTACAAGGCCGTCAACGACTGGGTCAGCGCCATCGGGAAGAAGAGGAAGTTCATGGGTGGAGACCAGCCGAACCTGGCCGACCTGGTGAGAAGGAAACACACCTGGACCAGAACTGGGTCAGGTCCGGAACAGGGTTAGGTAAAGAACTGGATCAGGTCCAAAACAGGGTTAGGTCCAGAACCGAGGAAGATCCAGAACCAGGTCAGGTCCAGAGCCAGGTTAGGTCCGGAACTGGGTCAGGTTCAGATCTGGGTCAGGTCCAGAGCCGGGTTAGGTCCGGAAGCAGGGCAGGTCCACTTCAGTACCAGTTAGATTTATAGGTGTACATATTGGGCAGGTGTGAGTATTTTAGAACATTTGACCAAAAATAATAATAATAATGTGCACATTATGTAACGTCCCGGTGGGTGTGTCCAGGCGGTGTTCGGGGTTCTCCGGGTCATGGAGGGTCTGCAGGCGTTTGACGACATGATGGAAAACACCAAAGTCAAACACTGGTACCGACGCATGGAGAGGGTGACGCTCAACCACGAAGGACGCCAGTGAACGCAACACACGCAGGCACTTCCAGCCCCGGAAAAGACTGAAGGCTAGGTCTCCATGGCAACCACCGGGAAACACCAAGGCCCACTGTCAGTAGAAACACAAACGGCTGGAGCGGGACAGAACCTCTGAGCAGGTATTTAAGTTCAGCTCCAAACTGGTTTTGGGGGAACAGCTCCTCCGTGGTCATCACCGCCTCCTACTGGCAGAACATGGAACTGCACCCGCAACTTCAAATGCACTGCATTAATAAAGACATAAACCACGTCTGCAGATGTTTTCTGTATAAAAAAAAAAAAGGTTAGAAATATCCAAGAATAATGTGTGATTTTATTGATATTTGACATGAAGAAAAAAAAAGTTTGGCCAAGAATTAACATTTTTCTGTTAATTGAACTCATTTTCATCTAGTTTTTCTCCATTTATCATCCTATCGAGTCACATCTGTATTTATTTTATTCCATTCTGTAAACTATGGAAGCCTGTTTCTGCAAAGTGCAATTATTATTATTATTATATGAATGTGACTCGTTAAGGCTTCGCTGCAAACTTAAACAAAAACAGTTCAGTAACATTTAACCTATTCATTAAAGGTGGAAAACTCATGTCGAAGACTTACTTCCAAAGCTTTGTCTTAATCATAGGAATAGATTTATGACATAGTGTCTCAGAAATAAATCTGAAAGTTTCATATTGTGAAGAAAACGGCAATTATTTTAATTTAGTTAAACCTTAAAAACACAAACGTCCACCTTTAACCAGAACCATCCACTGATTTAAACTGTTTAAAACCTGCTGATCCATTAATTCTATCAATACATGGAAATAATTGGTGTCAAATACAGTTTTTCATCTTTTCATGGTCATCAGATATGACCATATTTGGACATTCAGAGGCGCCATAGTTACCGTGGAAACAGTCATCTGATTCCCCAGTAAAACCCATGGAGTTGGATCAGAACCAGTGGACGGACACACTGGGTTTGTATAGACTAAAGAAATAAAAGGAACAAAACAAATAGAAATGTACAAAATAATAAATAATGGATGCAAAAAAAGTGACTAAAATGAAGGAAAAAGAAAAAATAAGCACAAAAACAACAAACAAACCAACAAAATTAGCCACAAACTAAATAAAAATTCAACAATAAGTAATAACAGGCAACGAAATTAATAAAATTACAATAAAAGTTAATAAAATGAGGTTGGAGATGCTTGTTTTTTAACGCAGTTAATGATAGTTTGCTGTAAAAATTTTGTTGTTGATAAAATAAGTTTTTGAATTTAATCTGACTTTTAATCAGCATCTACATGATCCATAATTTATATATAGAAAACAAAGCAGGATTTACAGTGAAAAATGCCAAAAATGGTGATAAATTACTTAGAAAAGATTAAAGGTAGAGAAAAATGAGGTTGGAAGTCATAAACAGTTGTAGGTCTTTACGGGTTAATTTTGTAAAAAGGAATTTAATTTTAAAAAAAAACCAAAAAACACAAATGTAAAAAAAAAAAAAAGGCAAAAATGACATAAAACTAAAATATAGATTCATTAATAGAGAATTAGAGCTCGTTTCTAATGTTCCTCATGCTTCTGTTTTCATGTCATGAGTCAGATTTAGGTTTTCAGAATAAAATCATCATCTCGGTCTGACTTTCTTATTGCAGAGGAAGCATTCCTGACCTTTGACCTCTGACCCCCGCTGTGGTTTTGTGTGTAAATAGAATGTGGGTCACCAGATGAAATGCAAACAGTTCAAACCCCAAATGTTCATAGGTTTAACAAAATAAAGGCATTCAACCGAAGTCTGTGTGTTTTTACTTTTACTTTGTTTCAGCCTCAAATGTATGAAAATAAATGAGTTTCAGTCATTTCTAGGAAACATTGATTTACAAAATAAAATGTCTCCACAATAAAAGCAGTGAAATTTGACCTATTTTCAGTTTAAGTTCAGAATGAATGTGGCTCCTGGTCTGTGTCGAAATGTGAAATAATGATAGAATGGGTTTGAGTCCAAAGGAAAACACTGTTTGTACATTAATATACAGCAGCGGGGGGGTCAAACATGTGCCTGCCTGCCCCCCCCCCCAAAAAAAGGGTGCAATCTATCCCACAGTTAATGTTGTAGAACTGATTCCACATCCAGACCAATATGATGGACAGTAAAATAAGAACAAACCAATTAGTTATTATAGTTTGATGTAAAAATAACATTTATATATAAATAATGAAAACTTCACATTTGTCTGTTTTAGTGCAAAAAAAAAAATCACATTAAATGATGTAAATGTTGACATTTCCAAACTGTACCAATAAAATGTAACTAATGTGAACAAATGGGACCAGTTCAGTCCAACTGGACCCGTTTGGTTCTGTTCCTCAGAGTTTAGTGTCTTTGTAGATCAGACCCATAATGCACCGGTACAAACAGAAGGTAAAACTGCACTTATTTTTCTTAATAAATGTCAGTTTTTTCACATGTTTTTTTGGTTGTATAGTTTATAAAAGTAAATATTTTCATAATTTTATGTTTTTTTTTTCACTTATTATTATTATTTACTGGTTATTCTGTTATTTTCCTGCAGATTAAATGGGACTGAATGTGGAACAGGGGTTTGAGAACCCTTACATGTTCTATTCACTGGGTCTTTAAGGGTTAAAAGTTGACAGAAGAAACATCAGACGTACGATTTCCCACTGGGTTGATTTTATTTGTAACCGGTGCTTTCGTGAAAACCACAGGCGGAGTCGTGTTTAAGAGTCGCTTCCAGAACCAGAACCTTTTATTTTTGAGTCCAAGGTAACTTCATTTACGTGGAATAATCCTGGAGAAGGAAAAAAAAAAAAGTAAATATCCAACAGCGTCTGCGTAGTTCGCATTCGAGCGGCGAATAAATAAAAACAAAATGGCGGCGATCGGGTGGAATTTAATGTCGTCTTGAGGAAAACGCAGCGTGTCTCATCCAAAAAAAAAAAAAAAACCCAAACAAACAGTGAAACTCATGACGTGAACAGCGTCCAGGCGCCTTAAAAACAGACGTCCATGTCTCCGTGCAGAGCGTGATCTACACGGGAAAGCAAACACCCAACGGCGACGCCCACACTGGTTCTAGAGCGGAACAACGCGTTCCTCAAAACCTCGGATGAAGCTTCTCACTGAAACGTGCGTCCGTCACACGCCGTCAGTGCAGACGCTTTCATACACTCACATGTCCTCCTGCTCGCTTTAGTCCTAAAAAAAAAGCCACGCCCACGTTCCATCAGGACCTCCAGAACACCGAGGTCAGCTGGCCTTTGGGCGGACCGATCTGCCGGTTCTGCAGCGATGTCTGCGGGGAAAAGAACACCACCCTTTAAGGTTCTGCTGGACCATATGGTAGAACACATTCTGACTGAAAAACAGGTTTGACTTAATTCCACCTGTTTCAGCTCCAGCTCTACCACTGGTTCAGGGACGTTCGACTAAAAAGCTCCACTAGATGTTTGATATTATATGTATAATGAAATAATTTTAGAATGTTGTCTAAAAACATGCTTGACCATTGTCCTTTAGAGACAAAAATGGACAAAATATTAACAAAATGAACAAAAAGAAAACAAAACGTACAAAATAATCAACAAAATGAACAAAAAGAACAAAATAATCAAAATGAACAAAAAGAAAACAAAATAATCAACAAAATATAACAAAAGAAACAACAAAATGAACAAAAAGAAAACAAAATAATCAACAAAATGAACAAAAAGAAAACAAAATGTACCAAATAATCAACAAAAATTAAGCAAAAATCAACAAATCAGTGAAAATGATGATGCTTATAAACAATACGGACACATTGAATTCAGGTGTTTCTTTGGGATACAAAATAATAACAAATGTCATAATATGGTTTTATATTATGGGATAAATATTATTGAATTGGTTGGTTTGGAGATTCTGGATGTTCCAAGTCAATGAGTAAAAAAAGACCAAAATAATCAACAAAATGACCAAAAATGTTATTGTATTATCATGTCTGAGGAGTTACTGAACAGAACTGTTTATGTATGGAATGATAAAAAGAAAGATGAAAAGGGGTCAAAGAATCTTTACAAAACATGCTCGACCAAACGGTTCATTTGGCACTTTATGGTAAAGGTAGAGAAGCTAAACAAATGTAAATAAAATGGGCTATTTTCTAAAAAATAATAAAACTTCTGACCATCAATTGATGTTCATGGTGATAAATTTTGATATAATATCATTATATATATTGAAATAACTTTAGAAAGTTGTCTAAAAACATGCTCGACTAAATGGTTCAATTGTCCTTTAGGGCACATTTACATTTTTGATTTCACATAAAAATGTACCCACTCTTACGTGGGATTTTCAGTTTCATGTTCATAGACAAGAGTTATATATGCGTCTTTTATGTCAGTTAAATGTATAAAGATCTCACGTTTACCATTAAGTGACATCTCAACCGTTTGGTAGAGGTCAATATTTCAAAAACTATGGGGTCTGTTCATAAAATTATTTTTGGATTGTTGTTATTAGTGCCACAAGGAAATAAAAAAATATGAAGAACATTTTTTTCATAGTTTTTTTTCTTGGTGAGGACTTTAAAGTGCTAAATTCTATATCAACTCAACACCCATTTAAAATAAACAGATGCGGACAATAATAGCTTGTCCTGCTCATATGATTGTACTGTCATAACCGTTCAAAAACACATGTCCTACTCATCCCTTCTGAACCCACAGTGACTGGTCTGAAGTCATGTCTGTTTGAGCAGCATAATGGCAGCTTGTTAAAGAATTAATGTAGAACAGAGAGCAGCAGAGAGCGGCCTGAGGGATGGTGGAGCAGAGGGAGAGAGAGGAGACTCATCTGCTTTGAGCTGGCGTTACAACGATGCTCATTCATTGGTCGCTGGTGAACGGCACAGAGAGGATGTGTGTGTGTGAGCATGTCCATCACGTCTCATGAGGCTTTACACAAAAACATGAGCAGCAGCAGCAGAGGAAATGACTCTGGATCCATCAGCGTTCGATCATAAGACTCATGAAGTGCCTTCGAGGGTCATTCTTAACTTTGGAGACATTTTGTTTTCTTGAGTCAAATCGGACTCATATAAACTCTCTCTTATCAAACATGAGATTAAACAGAAGGCTCCTTACCTTGTCAGTGACACCGTCACAGTGTTTTCAGGTTCACACCTCCACCCTCCTCTAAACTACCAGAACGTCCGTCCTTCCTCCTCTTCCTCTTCAACTCCAAGCAGGCTGCCTGTGTCTGCTCTACCGCCTT
>JAPSES010000219.1:7282563-7292567 GCA_029822895.1 Maxillicosta whitleyi
ATAACATGAACCTGAAATTTATAAAGAAAATTCAATTCAATTTTAACCATATTCTGCCTGTTATTAGATGTTAAGTGTATTCGTAAATCTAAATGATAAGCTGAGGCATAATATTGTTAAAATTCCACTTATTTGTCTTTTTTAAATTTTCTTGCATCTTTTTTGTGGATAGTTTGCCAATACAAGTATTTTCATAATTTAATGTTAATTTTTTTGCACTTATACAATGAGAAAAGTTTGGAATTGTCGCTATTTATATGTTATTCAGTAATTATTATTCTGGTTTGGCCCACTGGAGATCCAGTTGGGTTGAATGTGGAACCTGATCTAAAATGAGTTTGACAACATCTCTCCTAAAATCTGGCCCATTTGTTCTAAATCTTTAAGGAATACGACATGCATTTTTTCATGAAATACATAAACCATATTTAGCTTTTATTCTTTGCTCGCCCACCTTCACTCACTTTTTCCCTTTTCGGGGTCGCCACAGCGAATCAGATTTGCATATTGATTTGGCACAGGTTTTTACGTTAGATGCCCTTCCTGACACAACCCCCTGTAATTATCTGGGCTTGGGACCTGCACAATGAGACACTGCCCCCTTGTGGCTGCAGGTATAGGTGTGTATATTGTAAAGGAGCTTTCCCGAGGGCCCACCTGGGTCTCAAACTGGCAATCTTTCGCACCAAAGTCAATGGCGTTAACCACTAAGCTACCTAGTCGCTATAATAGTAATAAACTATAAATAATGAAAATCACAAATTTTTGTCATTTGTTTCAGTCTAAAACAAGTAAAATTAGACAAATGTTGACATTTACAGACTAATCATTCACAAAAACTGTGAAAAACCCGAACAAATATGAACAACCTGAAATGTCTTAACAGAAGTATGTGGAATTTTATCAATATTCTGCCTGTTATTAAAGGTTTTGTGTATTTGTAGATCAGCTGTGATCTGTAAGTCGTGTTGCATATGTATAAATGATAAACTAAGGTATAATATTGTTAAATTTGTGCTTATTTTTCTTAAGAATTTTCAGGTTGTTAATGTTTTTGAGTGAAAAAAGTTAAATTCCATAATGAAAATGAAGCGTACTTGAAAATATCATGGAGAAAATCTGGAGTTGACATGATTTATAAGTTCTTATCCTATTATGTGTATTATTATTATTGTTATTGTTATTGTTATTATTATTATTACGGGTCCGGCATATTTATATCATATTATGTCATTTGTGACCGCTGAACTAAAATGAGTTTGACACCCATGTTGTCCATTGAAAGAGAAATTCAGCTTCTCAGGAAAATCGACGCTTATCAATTAATTATTAATCAATCGATAAGTTCAACCAAGTAGTGATTAATGGATTAGTCGATAATTTGCATCACTAATTCAGACCTAAGCATATCATTTACAGTTCATGTAGAAATGTTTTTGAGCAGCGTGTCCAAAAGACCACAGTGTTCTAAAAAAAACCTGATTACCGTGATGAGAACAGAGTAATGACTTGTTTCTGCTGAAGCTGGAGAAAAGAAAAAAAAAAATCTGACCTGTATGTTTTAAGACCATATATGGAAGAGGCACCAAATCAGAACGAAAAGATCAGATTCCATGAGGATTGTGCTGCACATGTAAGCAAAAAAAAAAAAAAAAAAGTCAGATTGGAACATGCTTTAAGTGTTTTCAGAAGGTAATTGATGTTTTGGCGTTAGATGGAAAAGAAAAGAAACCAGACAAGATCAAAGAAGAAAACAGACGGGGAAAAAAAACTTATGGCATTAATATAAAATTTATATACTTTACTTTCTAGAGCACGGGGTGTCAAACATGTGGCCCGGGGGCCGAAACCGGCCACCAAAGGGGTCCAATCTGGCCCCTGGGATGAATTTGTGAAATGCAAAAGTGACACTGAATATATTAACAATGAAGAATATTAAAAGTCATTTTAGGTTAGTTCAGTCTAAAGAGGATCAGACCAGGAAAATATGATCATAATAACATGTAAATAATGAAAACTGCACATTTTACTCTTTTGTTTTAGTGTAAAAAAAAAAAAAAGACACAAAAGTGGGTAAATTTAAAGACTAGCCTTTTACAAAAAAAATAAGGGCAACCTGAACTGTCTTAATAAAAGTATGTAGAATTTGTCCAATATTCTCCCTGTTATTAAATATTTCATGTGTTTGTAGATCAGCTGTGATCTGTAAGATGTGATGCACAGGTTTAATTGATAAACTAAGTCATAATATTGTTAAACCTGCACTTTTTTTCATTAGAATTTTCAAGTTGTTCATGTACATTTAATAGAATTTAACATTTTTCGCTCAAAAAACGTCGAGAAAACTTTGGAGTTGACATTATTTATAAGGTCTTATACGATTATTTATATTATTTTTACTGGTCCCACCCACTTTATATCACGTTAGGCTGTATGTGGAACTGAACATAAATGAGTTTGACCACCCTGTACATGAGGTAGACTGGGGAAAGTACACATTTACAAGCCCAAACACAATCAAATAACACAAGGATGAAACTCCTTCAATAGAAGCGGTTGATGACAATTTACGCTCAGTATCTGCCCGTAATTAAATCGTGTCTGAAACGCACTTTTTCTTGTTGACTTTTAATCAATGAGTGAGATTTTTCTAGATTTCCTATGTTGTTTTTACCAGATTTGAGTTTGTCTTTGTTTTTTTGATGGTTGCATTTTATTGTTCTTTACCTGTTTTACATCACAGTTTTCCTTTTTTTATGATTCGTGTACGGCACTTTAGGCAGCTGTAAATTGCATTATATTTAAAATTGGTTTGGTATGGTATGACTGTGTTTCCACGGTAACTATAGAGCTTCTGAACTGCATTTTACACTAATAATTATTTACATGTATTGATAGAATTACTGAACCAACAGGTAAAACAATTAAACAGTTTACATTTATAAGTGGTTTTTGTTTCCTTTGGATGTTTTTCTTAATTTAGTTATTATTATTACTCATTATTTAGCGTTAAATGTGTGTGTTATTGTATTTTAACTGTTTAATCAATGTGCAGCTGTGTTGGATTTGCTGCTGCCTATTTTGGATTTTTTTCCCTGGTTAAATAAATAAACGACATTTACGTTTGTTTTTGTGTCTTGCAGATGATTATCGGGATGACCCTTCTGTCTGGAGATCCGTGTTTCAAAACGTGAGTATTTCCACTTAATAAGATAAGATACTTTATTGTCATTGTACAAAATGCACAATGACATTTAGGTGCACTGTCAGGATGCGGACTCATAAACATTAATAACTATAAGAATATAATAAAAACAAAAATATGCATCAGTCACATGTCAGTGTTTATTCATTTATCACACGCCCATACGTCGCACACACATCGGTTCTAATATATGCAGAAACCAAATACAAATGTCTGTATTTTAATGGCTGTACATAGAGACTCCTAAACACTTCCCCCATTGTCTTCTATTCTGAATATTGGGATTGATGAATAAAAAGCTGAAACAGTTGGTGGATGATAATAGTTCATTTGGGGAAACGGCGTAGGGGTGTTGTTTGGTCCAAAGGTTACGTCAAAACAAGCCGACTTGTTTGAGACGTTCTGCAGGCTGTAGTGATAAAACATTTGGTCCTGCTTTTTTTTTGGCTTTATATCTCAGCCTTTAACCTTTAACCTGCCCTTCAAATACTGTCTCTTTGTGTCCCTGCTTCGCCGTTGAACCAGTGACTCAAGTTTCCCCTCAGTCGATACGGTTAATCTTATCTGAGCGTGCCAAACTAAGCACAAGTGTTCATTTAATCTGTTCCACACTGATAACTTTTATTTTCCTACAGGCCTCCCAGCACCGCCAAGTCCATCTCCATCCCTGGACAAGAGCACACCCTGCAGCTGGACTGTAAGGGGGAGGGCACGGCCGAACCGGGGCCTGGGCCGGCCGGGGGGGTTTCTCTGGGCCGGTCCGCCAAACCTCGGCCCTCCATCATCAGCTCAGGTACTCGTGAACGGTTTCTGCTACAACGTCACGTTACAAAAGCACTTCCTGTTTAGCCCTTTTAACATGATCGTGTCTCTGGGGCGCAATTTTACATCCAACTAACTTCTGAACTGTTTGTAATATATATATGGACAAAATTCAGAACTTTCTTTTGTTATATAATGCATTAGGGTAGAAGTCTACATTGGTAGAGGGGGAGGGGCAGAAGTGGGCGGAGCACACAGCAGTTGGTGAGAAAGATGGAAGAAGAAGAAATTTTTATAGCTTTGAGCAGCGTTTTAGTGAGGTTTAATGGTGTTTTTGCAATGAATTCTTGCAAATAATTGTATATAATAGTGATAGTGCTTTTTTGCAGTGTTCTACTAGTGTGTTTTTCTGTTTTTGTTTTAGTGTTTTGGGGTTTTTTTTGCCTTTTGTCCACTATTTTTATCTGTACTTTTTTTTTTAGGTTTCTACAGTTCAGTGATAGTTGTATTTTAGCTGTACATATTATAGGAATATGTGTATATTTATATATGTATATAGGTAAATCTACATGCAGAGAGCTAGTCAGGGAAGAAAGAGTTGCAGTGTTTGTAAAAGAAGTAGATCATGGATGTTTTTATTGGTGAAATGAGGGGCTCTGTTGATGACTAGACAGAAAGTGAACAGAGACTTTGAATGAATGAATGAATGGTTTGTTTGCACATCATTTTCACCTGACACACAACACTTACATTAAATTAAATGATAACAATAATAAGTATAGTAACAAACAAATCAACAAAAACAAAAACACATCTACCATCTCCACTTATTATTCCTATATGATCTTATACTTAAGACATTTGTAAAACTTTGTCAGAGAGGTGAACAACTTGAATTCATCCACTGAGACATTCCATTCCACGATCACACAGGATCAAAGTGACTAGAAAGAACTAAAAATAATAAGAACATGGGCACAGAATGTTCCAGATGAACAAAAATGTTTGAGCACATGTAAAATAGTTGAAAGTTTATTTGTAGAATCTCATTTATAGTTGTTTTTCATAATAACAAATGATAAACTTTTTTTTTTTTTTTTTACTGTAATACACATTTATTACTTATAATAATGATAATTAATCGCCAAATTTTGAAAGTTAAGTTCTTCCCAAGACAAAGATGTAAAGGTTTTGGCAAAAAAATACATTTTCTGACACTTTTATTGCAGGAGGCCTGTTATATTAATGGTTTAAAAGTGTTAAAAATGTCCAAAATAGTCAGAACAGAAGTTGTGTTTTTCAGTGTTCCTCAGCCTGTGTGATTCATAACCTGAACCAGAACTCTGTGGATGAAGCTCTCAAACATCTCTTTATTTTAGGAAAGATAAAGGCCTTTCGTGGAAAAGTGTCTGAAGTGTTTTGGACTTGAAGAGATTGAATTAGAGATAAAAACAGAACATTTTTCGCTTCAACTTGGTAAACAACTGAAGAGCTGAGGTTGTTCATCACAGCACAGTTAGGAATCTGTCCAAAATACATTATCCATGCAAAGGAAATGTCAATGACACGCCACAGCTCCCAGAGTCTGGATGATTTAATTAAAGAAAGAGCTGCTTGAAAATCCTGAAAATCTGCCAACTCATATTTAGTGCATTTCCTGAACGACCACCTCTGTGACGTAGAAACAGCTGCGAAACACAACAGATCCTTCATGTCTGCCGTTACTCAAAGAGGATAAACAGTGATATTTTCTTTTCTTCTCCCTGGTTTTCTGCAGGTCTCCTGGATGAATCAGAAACAAACCAGAGCCAGTCTGGTCCAGCAGAGGTTTTCCAGTCGGGTCACTCCCGAAACTCCAGCTACGCCAGTCAGCACAGTAAAATCTCAGGTGGGATGTTGGACAAGAACTAATAAACAAGACCAAGGTTTATAGTGAGAACTGTACAAGAACGTACATGTAATGATGGTGTCAATCCAATGAAGGTTAAACAAAGGATGAATGCCAAAAAAAAAAAAAGACTGAGGAGCTCAAATTTAGAAAGTAAATAAATAAAATTCCTTTATTTTCTCAGTTTCACCAGAAAACCGAGAACGAAAATTTGATGTTAGATGTAAAAAGTACAAAAAGACAAAATTATAAAGAACAAAATAAACAAAAAGTGGGAGGTTTTGGAGGTGTCGTATCCTGACGCAGCATCAGATCAACTGCATCTGAGTGTTTTGTTTGTAATAATTAAACCCAGCATGGGAAGAAAATAAAGAAAAACTGCACCAAGGTCTGAGAATCTGAAAGCGCTTTAGCATAAAAGATAAACCTCATCAGCAGTGCGTGTTTTACCCCGAGGCTTCTCAAAAAAATAAACATATCCAAATTGAATCGGTAAGAGTTCTACAGCTGAGAGGCCAAAACAAACAATATTCAGCTCAATGGACGGGAGGCATCTGGGAAATACATGAAGTGTCTACTGTGCGTTCCCATCAGCAGCGACAGTAAGAGCTGGAAAACACCAGCACGAAGACAAGAGTGAAAAAGAAAAACTCTGTAAAAACACTGACGTTACTGCGTGTGATGCAACAGACATGAAGTCACACCCGTTTTAGTCGCGCCTTCGTATCATTACAAATAGATCTAGATCAGATGCAGATGTGGCGGCCGTTCAGTTTAGATTTTTGTTTTTCTTTATTGTTTATATTTTCTTTATTATGATTTAACAGTGTTTTATTAATTAATGGTTAGTTGAAGCATCCTAAAAGCACTTTTTACTGTTAGAGGCAGATGTTAGTTCATTTGTTGGGATTAGAATATGAACATTTGAGCAGAATAATCAAAAAACCTTTTTAACAGTATCGTGATAAATCGTATCGTGATCCTACTAGTGTGATTTGTATCGTATTGCCACATTCTTGCTGATACACACCCCTAGTCATTAGTGGGAGGAGGGGTTCAGATATGAGCTTCAACAGCTTCAGCGTCAGTAGAACAAACATTATTCTTGGACAAATGGAAACGTAACATTAGTGGATGTAAACATGGTCCAACACAGTAATTATGAGGCCTGTTGGACATGATATTAATGTGAATGGAAGGAATAAAATTTGGCTTTGGTCTTAAACAGTCTGAAATTCAGCTGCAGACACTTGTACATTTATCTGTAAAACATTATGATGGCATCGTTTCAAACAGGACCAATAAATTACTAGTCATCACCAGTGACTAATAGAATTTCTTTGTGAAATAATGTCTCATGGGACACGAGTGGAAGGGGCGGGGCTTCACCTCGCTGCCAGGAAGTGCTTTACTCACATCCGTCCCGTGCTTCCGTCGTCCTTCAGGCTACAGCACCGAGCACTCCTGCTCCTCCAGCCTGTCTGACCTCACGCATCGCAGGAACACATCGACAGGAAGCAGCACCTCGGGAGGCGTCGGCTTCATCACTGACACACCCACAGAGGGCGACAAGGATGCGGGACGTCCGGAAAGACCCCCTCGACCCCCACGCCCCGTCTTACCCAACAGGCCTCCCAGGTACACACACACCTCAGATGTCTTATGTGTGTGTGTGTGTGTGTGTGCGGGCTCAAATTAGCGTTATTCAAATTACTGTAATTCCTGAACCGTTTATGTTATTGACAAAATTCAAAAGGCCTCTGACAGCTGAGATTGGGTTCTTTCTATTGCCGAGTAGGAGAGGGGGGAAATGGGTGGGGCAGAGAGCAGCAGAGTGCAGTCAGTGAGAGAGATGGAAGGTTTTTATTACTTTGAGCAGCATTTTAATGAGGTTTTGGAGTGTTCTACTGGTGTGTTTTGCTGTGATTTTCAACTTTTTTTCACTGTTTTATCTGTATTGTGTGTGTGTGCACACGCGCGTGCATGCGCAGAGAATTAACCAGGGCCGAAAGAGATGAAGTGTCTGTAAAAGAAGCAGATGATGGATGTTTTTGTCAATGAAATCAAGGGCAGAAAGTCAACAGAGACCATCACACAGAATAAAAATGACTAGAAAGAACTAAAGATAAGAAGCTGGAACAAGGACACAATGTTTTAGACAAATTAAAATGTTTTAACACATGTATTTCTATAATCACAGTGTTTGTTATGAACATTTAAACTTGTTTTTCACAAAAAATATATATTTTTTTACTGTAATGTACTGTTTTTTAAGTATTTTATTGTTTTACATACATTAGTGATAATAAATGGGCAGACAATGAAAGTTAAGAATTGGAATAAAATACATTTTCTGACACTTTTATTACAAAAACAACATAAAGAACCCTGATGACCTGCTATAATAGTAGACCTTAAAGGGTTAGAACTCACCTCTTTGTTATGGTTTCATTGTTCTTCAGGAGGAAGCAGGACTCAGTGGAAAGTCACCCCTCATGGGTGAACGACACTCGGATCGACGCTGATGACATCGTGGAGAAAATTGTCCAAAGCCAGAACTTTGAGGATATCAACAACACTGAAGGTTTGTCTGCCTGAACGTGTTAAGATTAGGAGTATTTATCATTTCTGCAGGTAAAGGTCAAATCAGAACAGATGATAATAATAATAATAATAATACATTTTACTTATAATGTACTTTACAGTTTTAGCTAAAAACCTCAAAGTGCTACAAGCAGGGTACAATAAATACGATTAAAATGGAAGTTAAAATAGAAAGACAGATAAAAACAGTTAAGCATGCACAGAGCAGGAATGATTGAGCATATTCTTTCATGAAAAGGAAAGACAGAAATGCTGGGAGGTCTCCTCATGTCAGTATTTGTAAATGTTTGCAATCACGGTGGTTCACAAACACTGAATGTCATTTGTGTATGTTCAGGTTGTGGTGCTGTTGGTCCACATTCTGCACACTTTGGTTAATGTGCAAACATCGTTAAAGTAAAATAAAACGTGTAGTTGCAGGCAGAGGGGGTAAAAGACTGCACGTCCTTTTATAGAAGAAGTAATAAACGTACATGTACTTGTGTGAGAAAAATATGTGTTAAAAGTAGAAATAATGAACTTTAATACATTTCAGGTGACAACGTCCAGGCTCTGAAATTAGTTTAAAAGTTTCATTAAACAAATTAGGAGCAGATCTCAGAACATTCCAACACTGTTTTACTGTTTTTACAATCTTTATTAATTGTTTTGTCTAGTGTTTGTTGTGTGATATTTCTGTTTTTTTTTCTTTTCTTCATGTTAGTATTATCCATCTATTCAAGGTGAAATCATCTGAATGTTGGAAAGCAGCACAATGATGTAAAGAAGGCTGGGAGATGAAACAATAACCATATAAAAGTTGTCCTCGATAGAAATATGAGACATGTTCGATACAATTTCAATACAATTCGTTAGTCCATGTTTTGACAGATGTAAGGACAGCCAATCATAATCGAGCACCACCCACTACGGACCTGTTTTTATTTCTGCTGTATAATGCTCTTTAGCACATTTGTCAGGTTGAACCTCTGACAGAAACAAAATCATATTTAATTCAGAAATAACTTATAACTAACTTATGAGTAACAGAAAACTTAAGCTGGAGGAAAATAGTGATTTGATTTATTTATATTGAAACAAACAAATTGCAGTGCTATGATTTTTTTCCCATATGGCCTAGCCCTAGATGTAAAATTAGATGCTGAATAATTCCCCTTGAAAATGAGGCAATTTTGAAGTGTAGATATTTGTGTTGTAGGGAGTAACAATAAAAGTGTCCGAAAAAAATGATAACTCATGTAATCTCTCACATTTACAAGTTACTCTGACAGATTGAACCCACACTCGTGCTCGTACTCTTATGTTTGGCCACAGTCGGTGCATGTTCCGTTTCTTGTGTTTCAGTTACTTCATTGCTGTTTGTTTTTGTTTGTTTGTTTGTTTTGCAGACAGTAACCTACGTCTGTTCGTCAGCAGAGACGGAACCACAGCGCTCAGTGGCATCAGGCTGGGAAACAGGTGACGTTTTCTTTTCCCTCCTCAGATTAAAAAGCACGGATACTAGGGGGGGGGGGGTATTGGCAAGAAAGCAATACGATACTAGGA
>JAPSES010000219.1:7301815-7312083 GCA_029822895.1 Maxillicosta whitleyi
TGTCATTACTGTTTACATTTTCATTCATCACAACTATATTTCTAACTTTTTCGTGTCTTTTTGCTTTTTTTTTCAGGAGAAGTGAGGAAACGGAGTCGTCTGGTTCAACCACTGACTCCCCGTTTACCACCAACAGCATTAATGGTGTCGGAGGTCATAACATTCTTAAGTGAACAATCCTCCTTCAGCTCCCAGAATGCATCACATTTGCCATTAGTTTTTCACTTTTTAACATGTAATTTGACAACTTAGAAAGTGACTTGACTGTTGATATGCACAGATAAATACTTATTTTTTTCAATGTATCATGTTAACTGTGAAATAAAAACTGTGATTGTGGGTTATTTTGTTTTAAAAAAAGTACTAATTCTTCAAAGTAAATGTGACAACTGACAATGTATCTGAAGTAATAAAAGCTCAGACAAAGGAAATCTTCAAAAATGTGTTTTTTATTGCCTACAGACGTGGATGGAGGGAGTGGAGAGATGATACAAGTAAACATGTCTGGTTTTTACTAAAATAATCACACATTAAATCCAGCTGCAGCCTTTGGAGAACATGTTCATTTTAATCCACCATTAGGTAAAAAGCCCATTTAAAGAATTAAGTATTCAATGCTTTTATTCTGGTAAGTGCTTGATGTTTTACTGCCCAATTTACGTAATGTATAGAGGAGTTTATCAATGTACATACAGAATATATGGACAAAAGTATTGGGAGAAACCTTGTAATTATTGAATTAAGAATAAATATTTACTGCATTGTCTCAGATCTATGTTTTCAGGAAGTTCAGGAAGATTGAACAAAACACTAGGTGACCCGAATGAAAATAATCAATGAAAAATGAACCTAATGAATAAAAGCTGAACAAAACAGGAGAGAAATTGACAAATAAAATCAACAAAATGACAAAGAAAATTGAAAAGACAAAAAAAATGCAAAAAAAAATTAACTAAACAATCAAGAAAATGAAAGCGAAAAGGTAAATTATCAACCAAATTTACTAAACAAATCACTGAAATGAACTAAAATAACTAACAAAAATGAGTAAAAATAACCACTGAAATGAATAAAAACAGCTAAAATAATCAACGAAATGATCAAAACGTGAAAAACTAACAAAAAAAATCACAAAATGACAAATTAAAAAGCAAAAAAAAAAAACTTACCAAAAAACGAACAAATCAACAAAATGAGAGCTAAAAGAAAAATAATTGACCAAACAAATCGCTGAAATGAACCAAAAAACTTAACAAAATGAACAACAAAAACCATTGAAATGAACAAAAAACAAAAAGTTAGCAAAACAATTATTTAAAAAAAAATCAATAAAATAAAAAACGCCTAAAATCAAATCAATAAATGATGTAATAGAATACAAAATGGTAAAATCAGACACTAAGAAGTCGATATTTTTATCCTTTTACATCTTTTATATCGTCTGGTTTTAGTCGTTTGTCATTTTCTCTGTTTTTAGACAAAATGGCACAAGACGAAAACAATGTAAAAGATGAACGAAAATTACCTAGAAAATACGGAACACAAACATTTGTATTTTGTTTCCACATGTTTGATGTCATTTTCATCTTTACCTTATTTTCGTTTCGTGCCTTTTATGTCGTCTTGTTTTGCCGTTTTCATCTTTTATCTCGTTATATTTTTGTCCTTTGATGTTGTGATTTTTCACGATGGATTCCCCGTGTGATCACGTTTGCTGCCATTTATTTTTCCGCCCGTGTTCGTTGAAATCGGTTTTGATGTTAAAAAAAAAGAGGCACAAAATGCAAAATAAAATGAACTGATCTGTTTTTTGTTTTTTTTTTCAAGACTTTCGAATCTGGAAAGAAAATAAAAACTGCGAATGTCAATGTTTTGTTTAATTCTTTTACGTTATGTTTTCTTTGTGCGGTTTTTGTCATGTGATTGTTTTTACTGTTACATCTATTCAAGTCGAGTGTAAAATTTTAAATAAAAATCACCGATCCGACATTTCTTTCCGAACTATTTTTAAAACGTACAAAGCAAAAACTGCATTTTTTTCAGACTTCGTTCATTTTTCATTTATTTCGCAGTTTTCATCCTGTCTTTTACACCACTTTTTAGCGTTAAAGTTAGCTTGCGGGATATTCATCGACAGATTCACAAAAATAGCATCTTTTATTTATTTATTTAATTTTTTTTATTTTATGTTCTGTCCGTTTGGGCTGAAATCAGTTTTGACGTTGTGAAGGTACGAAAGGAAAGGATTAAGGAAATACAATGTCCTGTATGATGATGGTCATGTGACCCAATACTTTTGTCCATGTGGAAAATAATCTGTACAATTATTTTCAATAATTAATCAAACAGTAATGATATTTAATGTAATTTTTTTTTTTATTAACGTACAGCTCTGGAAAACAGGAAGAAACTGCAGATTTTTCTCTGTATTGGTTCATAGTTGAAATTTTTAAGGTAAATTTTTTCCATTTTGGGCATTTATTCACAGAAAATGACAAAAATGCAAAGTTTTCAGCTCTTGATAAAAAAAACAAAACAAAGAGTAAAGTCTGATTTTATGACAAATTTTAACACATTGATCAGATTCTATATGTTTTCTGTGGGTTCAGAGCAGTGTCTTATTTGTTTTCCAGAGTATTTATTTATTTTATTTTTTTGCACAAAAACATGACTTTAAGATGAATTCATCATATTTTCCTTTTTGAAAACCCCAGAAATGCAAACCTTAAACATAAATGTGCAGCAGGACCTCAGTTTAACTTCTCCAAAGGCTAACGTGTCGATCTGACGGTTCAGTTTACAGCTGATTTTTATTTGTTTTTTTCAATCGTCCAAAAACCGAACCATCATCCATCGACAGAGTAACCCTTTCACATACTTTTATTATTTATTTTTACTAATGTAGCTGCTGGTGGATCCAGATCTTCACTTCAACATTATTAAATCTGTTGCTTAACAAAAAAAATAAATAAAAAAAAATGCACTGATTATTCCTCTTTAAAGTAAAACGCTGACATCTTAGCATCAAGACACCAGAAATGACAAAGTTATGTTCAACTCAGCTGTGATAAACCCTCTACTGTCTAATTTCTGAGTCTAGTCCAAACCTTATTGCATATTTGTATTTTATAATTGTTTTATTACAGTCAGTATTTACTATTCTACCCCTGAATGTGCATCTTCTTATTTCTCCAAACCAGGAACGTTCCATTTTTTTTGTTGTTTTCCAGCCCAATAATCCACATTATTTTCATTTTTATTCGTGTTTCTCAGCGCAGACGGTGATTTAGAGCAGATTAAAAACAAACTCCATGTGCTAAACACTGTCGGATGATATATACACACACTATATGGACAAAGGTCTGTGGGATATAAAACAATAATAGCAAATATAGTTTTATCATTGCATTGTTAGTTTGGTTGAAATTGTTCTATTTGACTCTAAAATGCATCAGAGATGTTTTTTACTTAATTTCTCTCAATCCCTGATTATGATTATAAATGTTTTACCTCTGAATGTCTGACTAAATAATAATTTTCTACCACAGCGTAGGAAGAAAAATCTCCTGTTAAGGAAATACGGATTTTTTTTTTTAATCTTACAGCTTTTGACATGATTTGTCCCAATATTTATGTCCATATAGTGCAGCTCATCAGACACTAACAATCTGTTTTCCACGTGAACGGAGGATTTAATAGTAAAATAAAAAAAAAAAACACGTATCAAACAATGGGATTTGTACATTCAGATGTGGTTGTGATGATCCTGGTGATTTTTCTGCGGAGAAAACTGCAAAAAAAGAATGAAAATAAAAACTATGGATGGATGGATGGTCTCTGAGCGTTTCGGTCTCATGGGCAGTGCTGCTGTTGGAGGAACTGTACAAAGTAGGCACGTTGTTTGTAAAAAAGTACGTGAGGTGGCTTTAAGGGTTAATGACAGGTTTACAGATGACGGCGTCGCCATGGAAACGTGAAAAAACGTAGATTACTGGACGATGTGTGGAGAGAGAAGAAAGGCTTACGACGGACCGATAAGGGAAGTGTAGGTTAAAAAAAACAAAAACAGACCTGGAAAAGGAGGGGAGATAATTCCAGAAAAAAAAAAAAAAAAAACAGATTTAAAATGTAAAATTTATAAGAAAAACGCAGATATTACAACTGAAAATTTAAGATTAATAATTCATGTATTTTGAGATTTTAAAAAAGTTTTTATAGAAGATTTTAAAAAATGGCTGAAGATGTAAATTTTTGAGGAAATTTAGGATAATATCGGATTGAAGCTACAAATTTAAGAGGAAACACAAAAAGTTAAAGTTAAATAAAACATCTGAATTTATAGGATAAAAATATAGATATTCTCTGAAAAAAAGAGGGAGAGGAAGGAGGGACACTTCCAGAAAAAAAAAGAGATATTCTCAGAGATTAAAGAAGAAAATCTGTGGTTGATAATTAAATTAAATCTGTATATTTAAGGAAAGAAGCTCAGATAATGAAAGATTAAATGTAGAAAATCTGATAATTGATAATTTAGGGGATATTTTCCTTGGAATTAAAAAAAAATGGTTATTTTTTAAATTTTTATTTACTTTCAATCATCTGAGATATTTATTTCTGCTTTTTTTAAAGGCGTTTTTGTATTTTATCAGCAATGTTTTCTTAATGATTTTTATCTTGTTTTGTTTTATTTCATTCATCAATCATCATATTTTATCAATTATTTTTCAACTAATTAATGTTTTTTCCTCAGAAAAATATGATTGATTTCAGACTTTATATTTTCCCTTTTTCTTGTAAATTTCCGTCTCATATATGATTCTATGATTTTTTTCTTTCTTGGATACATAAAACATCGTAAACGCTGAAAATATATGAGTATTTTTGTGTAAATTATTGCATATTCACGTAAATTTAATCTTTCTGATAATGTAAAACTTTGGATTCTTGTTGAATATATATATTTTTTAATGTAAATTTACTGCGAGTCTAAGAATAACAAGGAGAATTTAATTCCTTTTTGTAAATTTGTTGTAGATTTATAAATTTAACCTCAAAAGTTTTTATCAGAATATTTCCCGTTTTTGACTTTTAGAGAATATACCATATTCATTGTAAATTTACCAGAGAATATTCATTATTTGAGTCCTTTTCCCCCCTTTAAATTGATTATTTATTTCCTCACAAATTTATGTCTTCAATCCCTCAGATTTTCTTTGAAAATTTATAATTTTATATTTATGGAAAATATTTGAGTTTTTCTTATAAATTTAGCAATTTAATGAAAATGTCTTTTCTTTTTTTCTTGTATATTTGTTGAGTAGGTTCCTGTAACATTGTCCCTTTTTATGACTAAAATATCACAGAATATCCCATATTTTCTTCTCAATTTGTGCCAACTTTCTTATAAATTTACCAGAGTATATCATTGTTTGTCCTCAATCTTGTAAATTATTTGTTTAATTAATTTTTTAATCTATTTTTCTATTGCAAATCTTGGAAAACTTTTTTTTTTTTTTAATAATTTTTTTCCTCACAAATTTATGCCTTCAATCAGTTTTTCTTTGAAAACTATACAATATAACGTTATACAGTTTTTCATGTAAATTTATCACTTTAATCTCAGATGATATCCAAGTTTTTCTCATAAAATCTTCTATTTTTTCCCTATAAATCTGATGAGTTGATTCTTGTAGATTTATATGATTTCCAACTGTTACGTCTCTTTCCAGGTCTCTACTTTTTTTTTTTTTTTTTTAAACCTACAATGACCTTAACGTGCCTTCGTACAAAGGGATGTGAAGTTCTTTCCAGCTTTTAGATAAAGATCGTCTCAGAGCATCATCAGCTTTGAGACGACTGTGGAGAAATAAAAGCCATCAACACAAACTGCTTTTAAACCTACAACATTTATCTTTTTTTTTTTTCTCAAAAACTTGGTAATACTGAATTGTACAAAGTACCAATTGAAAGACTGCATGTTCGTAAAGAGACAGAAAATGCCCGTAGTTGAAAAAACCAGGGTGTCGGAGACGGGTCCAGGTGGTATCCCCATGGAGCTGTCAGTGCACCGGGCAAACAAAGTACAACACAAAGTACATCTCTGAACGGCAAGGAAAGGACTCGGAGGATGGAACACGACCCTCTCAGGTGTCAGAGACAGTTTATGTACAGCGGTCGTACAAAAAAATTAAAAAAAAAGAAACCAGAAAAACCCTGTGAAGTGAGGGCAGGAGTGAAGTATAGGCCTCGAAAATGCTCCGCGATATCGGAGCTGATACCGTTAGCGGCAAATTGATCATGTGCAAAGGAAGCGGAGCCGATGGCGCCGGATCCGACTGATTTAAAGCTGACATTAGAGGGCGCTGCTGTGTTCTGCCGACAGGTTTTATCCCCAGATTATGGCTTTTTGTCTGCAGATACTTTAATCTAATCTGGGTTTGTTGGACACTGAAAACCTGGATCGAGGCCGGGTATCGAAATATCGAAACGCAGGACTTTTAATAACTGGTCTGGTTTAAAACCAGGTTCAATAACACATTTTAATAAATTTAATCTTTATTTATTTATTTATTTATTTTTTTAACCATTTTGTGCAAGTCTTTCTACTTCAACGAGTCTGGTTATTTTCTGTGCAGAAGAATTAAACCCACTTTAATAATGTAACATTTGTAATTATTCACAGGGTTCTAGCTAGGATTTTTTTTTTTTAGGTGGAGGGAGCGCGCTACTTCCGTGTCGTCTGCTCAGAGTTGCGAAAACTTGCTTGTTTCGTGTTTTCTCATCTGAATTTCTACATCCGACACCAAAGACTGAATCTACGTCACTGACCAAGTAGTTTTCAAATAAATCCAGTCAAAATGCCGTTATACTGTATTGAAAATTTAACATAGCGGGGAAAAAAATTATAGCGTAACGGGCCGTGACGGTACTTCGCACTAGCTAGAACCCTGATTTATGTTAATTTGTTGTTTGACCTAATACCAGTTAAAACACACTTAAAATCTAGTTTTCCTGTCTGTTTTCTACAGAAGAATCCTTTCACCCAGTGCCATGTTACGACCGCTGCCCATTTCTTTAAGCTCTTTCCTCCGTTACTGCCTAATAAAGGCATAAATGGTAGATAGTAGATGGTACATTGGTAATGGTAAATAGTAGAACAGGTATTTAGTTGCTAAAGTTTGATTCATAGCTGAGTTTAACCCCTTTTTGTGAGTCTGTTCTGTCTTATTTTCACAGGAAATGAAAAAAAACCTGCAGCAACGTGTATGTAAAACACCCGCAGACTGAGGTAAGTGATGCAGCCTTTTCTAGAAAATCCTGTTTTCACTATTGAAGCACCGACGCTACGATACCCAGCCTCGATTTACATCTGACTTTACAAGTTCAGCTAATCGACTCAAAAACTGGACAATGCGTTTCCCAAATACGTAGCAGCATAATGTGGAATTTACACAACATACATGTACATACATGATCCAAGTCCTGTGCTTATACAGTGTCTTTTTTACACTGTTTGTTTTTTCCTCGTATGACGAGGTTTTACTGATTGCATAGTATAGCCCTGAGTTACAACTTACATAAAGGGCTATTATTCTGAATCATCTGACACAAATATACAACAACAATCTGCCATTATAAGGCTCTGACGACCAATTTTATAGCCAGCGTCTGGAGAAGAGACTCCAGGATTTGTTCTCAACGCTTTCGTCATTTTGTTTTCAGCAGAACACAAGTGGGGACAAGTCTTTGGCAAGCAGGGAAAAGTGCTAAAGGGTGTATTATATAAGGGAAAAAATTTGATTTTATAAAAGGAAGCAAGTTTATCAGAAAAAAATTGGGGATTTTCAGCCTCAGTTGATTGTTTTATTACCGTCTAACGCTGCAAATTACAATCCTTGAGTGCAACATACTCATAGTAATGTTTGCAAATGAAGCGCTGTGATATAAAAAGAGGGAAACCAGGAAAAAAAAAACTGGTAATGGCTCATTAATGTGTGCGCAACTACGTTTACATGAACAGAGTATTCAGTTTTCACCTTCAATCTGAAAAAGATTAAAGTCATAAGTGCTCTGGAAAAGGTTTCTGACATTTGCTGATATCCAAAAATGTGATTTTTTTTTTTTCTGTGGAGTGTCCATCATTGTCTCTGTCCAAAAATACCTCAAAATAAATGAGTATATTTAAAGGGAATATGCTGAATACATGACACATGTAAATGTAGTGGTTTTAGGGTTCTGTCCAGTTCAGGACTGTAAAGGTAACGTGTCCAAACCAGCGCTCAAAAGTGAGAAAATCCTGCAGCTGTGACATTAGTTTCTGTATCAAATGTGCAAATTTAGAGTCAGTTACCTTAATGTGAGGCTGTGTCAGTATTTTAACATCATTAAAACATGTTGGAATTCTCTTAAATACAAAAAAATAAAGTGTTTTTTTTTTTTATGAAATATAATAAAGACCTGTCTTACATGATTTAAACAAGCCTTTCACTCCATCCTAAGACATTCATTGGTGCAGTTCAGCTGTTCGTAGTGTTACTCCTTCTATTAAAAAACACCCGTCAGTGTCAGTTATTTGCCTTTTAACACAACAATCCGTGTTGTGATTTAGAGTTATTACGATATGACTGTGTCGGTTTTATAAAGATGATCTGAAGCCCACGGAGGTGATGCATCTGTGTGGAAACGCCTTCTAAGACACTGATTGTATGAGGCATTTAGTTATAGGAGCAGAAGCACCGCAAGGTACTGACATTGGGGTTACCATAGCAACTTCATCCCAAGCCCAACATTTGGTATCAAGCATTTTCAGAAGGGTGAAAGAGGGGGTGGGGTGGGGTAGAGGAAAAAAAATAAAAATAAAACCAAACAAACATTTACAGTGTGCAAAAACACAAAAAGGAGCAACACCGGGCGAATACTTCACTCCTTTATGAAGGTGAGGGTTGGATGGTGTCTGAGTCGGAGCATGGTAAACTGTACAGGGTCCTGTGTATAAAGCAGGGGGGGAGGGGTTAGCGGTGGTGGGCGGGGCTCTGCCGGGCTGCACTCACTACCTGTGGACCGGCAGGTGCAGCCCGTTGAGGGGGGAGAGCGGGTGGGGCAGGGGCGGGTGCAGCTCCAGCTGGGCCAGCAGGGAGAAGTGGTCCGAGGGGATGTGGGGGTGGGGGCAGCCCGTGATGGTGTTGTCGACGAGCCACTGGCTGTCCAGCGGTCCCAGCAGCCCCAGGACGCTCATGTGGGTCTTGGAGAAGAAGATATAGTCGATCACGCCCTGCGGACAGGACGGAAGGTGAGCGGGTGGAGTGGAAACGTCACAGTCACACTGACTTTGTGGCTGGATTTTCTGTTTTTGCAGCGAAACTCAACAAAAGTTTAATGTATTTAACAAAAACTTACAGACACAGTTTAAGCCATAAAGACCCAAATGACCTTTTCTGTAAAACTTTACCAAGTGATTTATTACCATATATTATTGTTATTATATTATCCTTTGAATTTCTTCATGACTATTTATTAACCTGTTGATCCACTAATTCTATTAATACATGTAAATAATTGGTGTAAAATACAGTTTTTCATCTTTTCATGGTCATCAGATATGACTCATTTGGACTTTCAGGGGCTTCATAGTTACCATGGAAACACCATCATCTACTACAACATTGATTCACCAGTAAAACCCATGGAGTTGGATCAACGACAGTGGATGGAGTCGCTTGTTTTTAAGGTAAGTTGTTGATATCATTGCTGGAAAAACTCACTTTTTCTTCAGTTTTCTCCGGTTCTGATTTAATAACACTCAACTTTAATCAGTGTTAATGAACACCTACATGATTAGTGAATTAAATGAAGAAAATACTAGGTTTTCAGACAATACAGTGGATGATATTATAATAAATTGCAATAAATAACATAAGGAAAGTTAAATGAACAGAAAAATTTTCCTAAACTCCCCTAAATATGGACATCGAAATGATAATTTAGACCAGGGGCGTCAAACTCATGTTGGTTCAGGGGCCACATCCAGCCCAATACGACTTAAAGTGGACCGGAACATTAAAATAATAATATATAAATGTGTCATTTCTATGTTTTAGTGTGAAAAAAGTACAATTGTATTATTAAAATGTTTAAATCTACACACTATCCTTTAAAATCATGCCACAACCCTTTAGGAACTCGGACTCATTGGAAAGATTCAAAACACTTCTAAAAACTCATCTGTTCAAACTGGCTTTTGCTTGAATTGTAATTGTAATTGTTTTTCT
>JAPSES010000219.1:7356560-7369794 GCA_029822895.1 Maxillicosta whitleyi
GGGCATCTCAGGTCAGTATCCACAGATGGGCGGAGCTTCTACCGTCCGGAGGTCCTGAAGTCAAACTCACCCGTGTAGATAAACACTGACATTTCATCATCAAACTCCTTTTTTTTTTTACATTCACACACATATAACCAACAGTTTCCATACTTTTTTTCCTTACTTTTGTTCTTCGACTCTTCACCGTGTTACCCCGGCACAGTGACTCATGACTGCCTCTAGTGGTCAATTACATCCCATAAATAAACTTACTTCTTATCTCTACAATCCAACACATTGTCATCTGCAGCAGAACTTCACAGCTCTTTATGGTAAATCACTAATAATCAATTTAGGTCATTTTTATAATATTTGGAAATAAAATCTGTCCTTTTATGAAACTGGCTTTATTTTAGTATCTGAGACTTTTCCAGTTTTTTAGACCCAATAATAAAACAGAAATGTAAACATATTAACCCAGGATAGACCTAATGATGACCTCAAAACAAAATTATACTGTTGCTCTGAGCCATCCCATAATTGATTCATTTTTAATCAAATGTTGAGGCCAAAAATAGAACCCAAATATGGACATTGAAGCTACCTGAGTGAAAACGTGTGTAAATGCTCTTATATAGACTGTGTTAAATGTGTTGATCCTGGTGGTTTTTCGAATCCACACGTGGGTTTCTTATGAACCTCAGTCTCATTCCAGGTTTTGTGTGTAACCCATCGTGTCCACTTCTGTTACATGCAGAACTTGCCCAGTTAAAAGCATATAAATCGTGAATGATTTTGCAACAGCTGATATTTTTGTGAAACCCTCTGCCTTGGATGATTAGTTCAATTCCCAAAATTTGTCTGTGAGAGAATAAAAATATATTTTGAAAAAGTAGTAGTGCATACTTTTCGTGTCCTATTCACTGTGTTACATGCAGATTTTGTATTAAAAATAAAATTAAAAATAATAAATTTTAAATAATATGAAATGTGTTTTATCTGAAAAATTCTTTCTCTTTTATCTTCCAAACCCAAAGTGCTTCATAACATTCGTCTACATCTGGGTTGAAGTTTTTAGCCCTATTTCCTGTTTTTAAGATGAGTTTCATAGAAGAACCCAAATACGGCACATAGATCATGTGAAATTTGCTGAAAAATGCTTCACCTTGAAGCTGAAAACACCTTTTTTAGATGCATAGTTCTTACAGGACAGAGAGTTTAATGATGTTGTAGAATATGATGAACTATATTACTGCACTTTTTCCCTATTTTATCTCCCTTTTGCTGATGACACTTTCATATTTGTACCTTTTCAATCAGAACTTGTTTGACACGTCTGAGTTAACCAAACACTTTGTCCTCTCTGTCCCACAGAGTCGGGTTTCCTTGACGACGTCTCCTACGACAGCATATCTCTGGGACCCGGATACGACCGGCCGTACCAGTTCAACCCCAACGTCCGCGAACCCAAAAGCCTCCAACTTTACAAACACCTGAACCTGAAGAGCTGCATTTGGACCTTCGACGCCTACTACGACATGACCGAGCTCATCGACGTCTGCAGCGGATCCGTCACCGCTGATTTCCAGGTACGAAGGACAGATTACGGCACATGTAGGTCCAAACACATATGTAGGCCATTGGTCCAGTGTTTCATCTAGTCCAGGACCACATTCAGAACCAGTAACGTCATCGCATAATAACCTTTAAATAATGACGACAAATTCCATTAAATTAAATTAACAATCCCTAGTTCCTTCAAATGGTGGTTTTCGTTGCAGGTTCGGGACTCGGCCCAGTCCTTCCTGACGGTGCAGGTTCCTCTCTACGTGTCCTACATCTACGTGACGGCGCCGAGGGGCTGGGCGTCTCTGGAGCATCACACTGAGATGGAGTTCTCCTTCTTCTACGACACTGTGCTCTGGAGGACAGGTCAGACCATGTGTCCCATGATGCATCTGAACAATCACAGACAGTGGGCGGGACATGCAAAATGAAAAAAAAAAAAACCTTTAGTAAATGAACCCCAGACACATATAAATAATGTGATGTGTGAATTGATTTTCTTGTTTAAGATTGAAAAAGACAGTTTTATGAAGAGTTTAGAAATGCTGGAGAGAGATTTCATTCATAAAAGAGACAAAAAGACATAAATAAGATCAAACTCAATGGATGTAACAAGATGAAAACTGTAAAATATGCAACTCATGGACCTGAGGAGACTCGACAATTATAGTTTGGGACTGGAGATGTAATAGAACCACTGCCCTGAATGTAGCATTTACATTATGGGTGTCAAACATGTGGCCCGTGGGTCCGATCTGCCCATTAAAGGTTCTGATCTGTCCGTTAAAAGGTCCGATCTGCCCGTCAAAGGATCCCATATGCCTGTTACAGGGTCCAATCTGGCCCTTAAGAGGAATTTGTAGGTTCTACATTCAGAACAATTTGATCTCAACTGGGTCCGATCACTAAAATACTATCATAACAACCTTTAAATAATTTAGTTTTAGTGTAAATAAAAGTTCAATAACATGAAAATTTACAAACAAGTGGTTCCAGGGACAACAAGCCCCGCCCCCCCCTCGCATGTATTGTAGTGTATTTTAGCATCGATCCAGCTGATGTCATCACGTCTGTGTGTGTGTGTGCTGATGTCAGATCAGTGGAAGTTTGAAGTAAAAGTGAAACAAAACTTGTCTGTCCAACGTGTCCCTCAGGGATCCAGACGGACAGCGTCCTCTCAGCCCGACTTCAGATTATCAGGATCTACATCAGAGAAGACGGACGGCTGGTGATCGAGTTTAAGACCCACGCCAAGTTCAGAGGTGAGCGCGCCGGGACATGGTGGACGGCTTGTGTTCCGTCTGGTCTGAAGGTCGTCTCCAGTCTAACCTCTGACCTTTCCTTCCGTCCAGGTCAGTTCGTCCTGGACCACCACACTCTGCCGGGTCATAAGTCCCGCCTCATGGCCCCGGACCACCTCGGGGGGATCGAGTTCGACATGCAGCTGCTGTGGAGCGCCCAGACCTTCGACTCGCCGTACCAGCTGTGGAGGGCCACCAGCTCCTACAGCAGGTGGGTGTCGGACCTTCTGCACCGGTGCTCACGTCAGAGGACCATGAAAGTCCGAGAAATCTGACAAATATTAAGAACAGAACCAAGAGGAGCTTTTTTTTTTTCATCAACACAGAGACATGTTCTTTAACCACTAATAAACTGAATAATGTCCTCTGGAAAATATAAAAGAATGAAGTCTAAACACACCAAACAGCATGTGACCAACAAACTACAGCTGCACTTTATCATTCATTATTACTATTACTATTATTATTATTATTATTAGCGACTGGGTAGCTCAGTGGTTAACGCCACTGACTTTGGTGTGGCTGGTTCGAGACCCAGATGATCCCTTGGGAAAGGTTCTTTACGCTATATATCCCAATGTGGCCACAAGGGGGGGCGCAAGTCCCATTATTCCAGTTGTGTCAGGAAGGGCATCCAATGTAAAAACCTCTGCCAAATCAACATGCAATGGTTTGCTGTGGCGACCCCAAAAAAGGGAAAAAGCTGAAAGAAATAATTATTATGAGCGACTGGGTAGCTTAGTTGCGTCGGTCCCAAGCCCAGATAAATACAGAGGGTTATAAGGTTATTGTGTCCAAAGTTACTCATACCTCCCAAAGTATTGGTCCTATAAATTTGCCGTTTTCACTACTGTGTTCCTTGACCAAAATGACATAAGTATGGCAAACTGTCATACTGTCAGCTGTGTACGGATTTAGTGTGAATACACACACACAGAGAGAGAGGCCACTTGGCTTTAATAATATAGATTATATTATATTAAATTATTACTTGTGCTGTTTTATATTTATGTCTTAAATGTTTTTTTATTGTTTAATTGTTCTTTATTCCACTCATCCTAATGATCACCACCTTCAATCAAACAACGATTCAATCGGAACCATCATAATTATAAAAGTGAAAAATCTAAGTTCTAACTTTTAGTCTTACATCAACAATCCAAAACCTAAACTTTTAAAATTTACGGACATAAAAAAAGTTTAACATTTGTCTGTATCTGACATGATGTTAATTAACTCTGAAACTCTAATCATTTCCCATGTATTCATTTATTTGTGATTAAAAATGTCCCTGTTGTGTCTGAAGGATAATATTCAGTAAAAAACAAACTGAAAACAGATTCTTGTGTCACTGATGTTCTTTTAATGAATCCATTCAACTTGTGCCGATCCCCTGTGGGTGGAGTGTTTTGGGGTTCCTCTGCGTCACCTGCTTGTGTTTACGTTGAACCCTGAACAGGAAGGACTATTCTGGGGAGTACACCGTCTTTCTGATCCCCTGCACCGTCCAACCCACTCAGCCGTGGATCGACCCCGGAGACAAACCCCTGTCCTGCACCGCCCACGCCCCAGAGAAGTACGCCTGCGCCCACACACCTCACACGACACGCCCATCACATGACCCCATGACCCTGCCCTAACCACGCCCACTGCCCTCCACAGGTTCCTGGTCCCCATCGCCTTCCAGCAGACCAACCGGCCCGTCCCCGTCGTGTACTCGCTCAACACCGAGTTCCAGCTGTGCAACAACGACAAGGTGTTCATGATGGACCCGGGGACCACCGACGTGTCCATGGCCGAGATGGACTACAAGGGCGCCTTCTCCATGGGTAGGACCCCCCCCCCACCCAGTATTAGACAGACCTCCTCTGGTCTGGACCCAGTTTTTAACCCCGGAGACACGAGTCAAAGCCTGTCTAATATTTTTAATTCTAATTATTTATATAATTAAATACCTAAAACTGTGTGTTTTATAAGAAGAAAAGGACAAAAACAGGATTTAATTTTCTTTTTATAAATTCTTTAAAAGTGCACATTGAAGATTGAGTTTCTTAAAAAGACAACATATTGACACTAGTGAATTGAACCGATAAAGAATTATTAATAAATAGATAGATAGATAGATAGATAGATAGATAGATAGATAGATAGATAGATAGATAGATAGATAGACAGACAGACAGACAGCAGTGCAACAATAAAATGCAGACATTCTATATAAATAAACAGGCAGTGAGAAAAAACAACAACAACACATATTTCCATTATTTCCATAACAGTTCTGTGTGTGTTTTGGGTCCAAACTCTATAAATATACAGAAGAACAGATGCATGAAAGGGTTAAACAAACCTCCTGGAGTTAAAGAGTCGTCCTCTGCCGCCCCCCGCAGGTCAGACGCTGTACGGCAGAGTGCTGTGGAATCCGGAGCAGAACCTGAACGCAGCGTACCGTCTGCAGCTGGAGAAGGTTTACCTGTGCACCGGCAGAGACGGGTACGTCCCGTTCTTTGACCCCACGGGGACGTTGTACAACGAGGGGCCTCAGTACGGCTGCATCCAGCCCAACAAACACCTGAAACACCGCTTCCTGCTGCTGGTACGGACTCTGTTGGATATGTTTGATGTTTGATCCTAGAAATGAATGAATATGTTTATAAGGAGTAAAGTCCAAACTGTTTATTTTTACCTGTTTTTTTTTTTTCAGATGGCAGTTCAAGTGTTGTTTTGTTTTCATTAAATAAAACATTGAAGCCCAAACTGTAAAACACTGTATTTCAGTAGAACATAACTCACCTCTGATGACTTTGTCTGTTTTTTTGTTGTTGTTTTTTTCTTCAGGATCGTAAACAGCCGGAGGTCTGCGATAAATACTTCCACGATGTTCCCTTCGAGGCCCACTTCGCCTCAGAAATCACCGAACTGCAGCCGATGACCGCCATGCCGGGCGTCGACGGCTTCACCATGAAGGTCGACGCTCTTTACAAGGTGAAAGCACCGGCGCCACAACCTTCACATGGATTTATATTAACCCTTGAAGGTCCAAACACCCAAAACCAAAACCATCCACTGATCTAAAATGTTTAATACCTGATGATGTGTTAATTCTATCAATACATGGATATAATTAGTGTAAAATACAGTTTTATATCAATTATTCATAGGATAAAATCTCCAAAAATTGGTCAAGTGAGAATAGAATATTTGAAAAATGAGGGAAAAATTAACTACAATCCTTGAAATATGGTATAAAAGTGAACAAATATTTAGAATATTAGTAAAATATTTGGAAAAATAAGGATAATTAATTGTAATAACATCCATAACCCTGTATTTATTCTGTTAAACCTCAAAAAACCAAACCATCTACTGATCTGAACTGTTTAACACCTGTTGATCCGTTAATTCTATAAATACATGGAATAATTAGTGTAAAATACAGTTTATTCATCTTTTCATGGTCATCAGATATGACCATATTTGGACGTTCAGAGGCTCTGTAGTTACCGTGGAAACACCGTCATCTTCTATAACATTATTTCGCCGGTCAAACCCATGAAGTTGGATCAGTACCAGTGGGTTTATGTTCAGATTCTACTGAAAAAGTCATGTTTCCTTCAGTTTTATCTGCTCTAAAATAATAACAGTTGAATTTACTTTGAGCTTTAATGAACATTTATATAATCAGTGAATTAAATATAGGGAAAAATACATGATTTACAATGAAAAATGCACAGTACAGGGGATATTATTTTAATAAATATTTTTTTTAAAAAGCTGAAATTAAATTGTGATCCATTTGTGACCTGCCACCAAAGTCAAACTGGGGCTTTAATGGTTAAACTGGTTTGATAAAAACGATCCGTTACTGTCATGTGATGGATCTGTGTCTCTGTGTGTTGATTGACAGGTGGAGGCGGGACATCAGTGGTACCTGCAGGTCATTTACGTCATCAGCCCGGAGTCGCGGTCCAGCCCTCGGATCCAGCGCTCTGCCACCTACGAGCTGCGGCGCCCCCGACGCGACCTGGTGGACCGCAGCGGGAAGCTGACGCTGGACGAGTCGCTCATCTACGACAACGAGGGCGACCAGGTGAAGAACGGCACCAACATGAAGTCGCTGCGTCTGGAGGTGGCGCCGTCGGCCACGTACAACGCTCACGTGGGCAGCTCGGTGGGCGGGGGCGTGGCCGCCGTCACCCTGCTGGTCCTGGTCCTGCTCGCCTCCTGCTTCCTGTTCCGCCGCTGCCGCAAGTCGGCCAAGAAGAAGAAGAGCAAGACGGCGTCCAAGGTGTACGAGGAGTACCCGCTGAACACCAAGGTGGAGGTGTGCATGGACAAGTGTGTGGAGAAGAACTTCAGCACCAAACACTGCACGGTGAGGAACGTCAACGTCCTGAATCGCAACCAGGACGCCAATGCCAAGGCCAAGGTCAAGCAGGTCAACCTGGAGGTCAAACTGCACAACAACCTCAGCGACGGCACCGAGGTCTGAGCGGCGGCAACGGCGGCGGCTTTTTCTACCAGTTTGTATCTAAAGGGACGACGACGTGTTTGTTTGTGTATTTTTATACCGCGGGCGAAAAAAAGGGAAGAGTGCGACGCGCAGCTGTGTGGCGTTTGAACCATTACCTCAGGAATCCACAAACACTCAGCTGATCCCATCATCTGCTCTTCTATATGTTTTTTTTTTTAACGCCGAAACCGGGGGTGGGGTCCAGGTTCCACATTCAGCCCAGTCTGATCTGAAACAGGCGGTAAAACGGTCAAACACCAACAGATGAAACTAGAAGTGATGAGTTTTACACTGAAAACAAAGTATTTACATCTACAAAGTATCCATTAAAATAATTAAAAATCTGAAATGTTCCAGAAAAATAAACTCCAGACTTTTGTTTAGTTTTAGAGTAAAAAACTTAAATAAAATTACATCATCAAAATATTTACATTTTCATACGATCCGTTAAAAAATGTAAAAAACACGAACTGAAATGTTTCACCGATAAATAACGTCAACTCCAGACTTTTGTTAAGTTTTAGAGAAAAAAAAAAGTAAAATTATCTTATGAAAATGTTTTTTCATCTACAAACTATCCATTAAAAAACATACAGAACACAATCAACACAAACATCAAGCACAAAAATGGACATTTCGATCAAAAATCTGCCTCCGTTTTATCATTTAAACATGTACGAATCTACGAACAAACAACATTTAATAACAGACGGAATATTATTAAAATTGCATTTATTTATCTTTTCATTTATCACATTATTCCCTTTTTTTGGGAACGGATAATGTTGCAAAAGTAAAGATTTCCGCAGAGTTTTAGGATTTTTACACTAAAACAAAAACAATAACGGTCAGTTCATTATTTCTAGTTTTTTCTGTCCATATTTGTTCCGTTTCTGACCCACTTCAGATCATATTTGTCTTTATATGATGGAACCTAAACCACTATATAATCCTTAATATCTTCAGATTAGTCCCACGGGTCGGACAGGACCTTTGGGCGGTCCGGCCCCCGCCCGTTGGACACCCCCGGCCCAGACGGCGGCCGGTAGCGAGACACTGGTGATTGTTGTGAAGTCGTTTCACTGTTGAAGCAGAAAGTTGAACGGTTCACTTCGCTGTTGAACGGGTTCAAGGTTCTGTCGGACTCAGGTGTGTTTGTGCGAGGGTCAGTGGTTTCCTGAAGTAGACGGAGGGTCAGACACGAAGAAGTACAAATATGGACGTTCGATAAAACAGATGCGACTTTAACCTCTGAAAGGTACGACATTATTTTTGTTAAATTATGAGGTTTTTTTTAACGACAACTTTAATCTCATTATATTTTGACTCTTTTTGTATTCGATTTAATTCTCATAAAATGTTTATGTTGATATTTTCTGACTTTATTTTCATAGTAACAGTGCTTTTATTTTCTTAACGTGGACCTGAAACGACACCGTACACATTAAAGAAGCTGCAGATTTTTTTACATAGGCTTTTATTTTTTTTATCATTCATTTATCAGACGGAGCGCCACCTTTAAGACACGTCACAGCATCATCATCATCATGTGACGCTTCTGAAGGAGATGGAACTAGTAATTATTAAAAAAAAAAAACTACTATTTTTCCTGTGATGCTAGTGAGGATAAAGCAGAAGTGAATGAATCAACTAATACTTTTTTAATGATTCAATATATATTTCATTAAAAACACACATTTTCCTAGTTAAAATCAAGTTCAAAATATCTAAAAGGCCACGCCTCCACTGACCTGATCATGTGACTGCGTGCGTTACGACACAGTCAGAAAAACGAAGAACGGGAAGACGTCTTCAAACGACTGATTCCGATAAAACGTCTGCGATCACACAGGGAGAGCGAAGTGTCACACACACACACACACACTTCTGTACACAGTGTGTGTGTGTGTCGGGTCACATTCAGTTTAATTTATAATATTAATGAATATACACCAAAAAAAACAATTTCAAAAACACCTGCTGTGTGAACGTAGACAAACTGACACAAGCATTATTTACATGATTTAGACTAAAAATAATGTTTATTTTTAACAGTAAAACAAACTAATACATGATTAAAAACTAATTAATTTTAGTAACAAAAAAAAAGTCTCTGGGGTCATGAGCTAAAAACTATGCTGACGTTAACACACAAACTACACACTAACCACACAAAAACTACACACTAACCACACAAAAACTACACACAAACCACACACAAACTACACACGACTACACACAAAGTACACACCAACTACACACTAACCACACAGAAACTACACACAAACTACACACAAACTACACACTAACCACACAAAAACTACACACTAACCACACAGAAACTAACACAAACTACACACCGACTACACACTAACCACACAAAAACTACACACTAACTACACACTAACCACACAAAAACTACACACAAACTACACACTGACTACACACAAACTACACAAAACCACACACAAACCACATAAAAACTACACATAAACCACACACCAACTACACACAAGTGTTAAAATTCTATATTTGATTTTGTTCGGACAGGTGTCGTGTTTGACGTGACCTGTTGAACAGTTTCAACTGTGACTCCAGTTTTTTTTACCAGCAGGTAAAATATGATCATATCTGACCATGAAAAGATGAATAAACTGTATCTGACACCAGTTATTTCCATGTAATGATAGAATTAATGTTAAACCACTCAGATCAGTGGATGGTTTTGCTTTAAAAACACTGAACAAAATAAAACCTATAATTTTAGTGACAGAAGACGGACTGAACGACACTCACGTCCTGATCCGACCCTTAAACCCACACAGTTTCTGCTGAACGAGTGTAAACAAAAGACACTGAATGAAACCTTTTCAAGTGCAATTACACCATCGACCCGTTGATCCTGCGTTCTGCTCGGTTCCGACATCTTAAGCCTTACTTCTGAACGTTTGTGCTGTCGCGTTGAAAACCTTCGTCTTTCAACACAGATGATTATTTTAGTTTTGTTTTTTGTTTTTTTCTGGGTTCGTACTGTAACTCGAACAGCTGCCGATATTATAAGTGCCATGTAGAATTTATCATCCAAAGTATTTTTTTTATTTTTTTCCATACGATTGTAAAATAAAAAACATAAATAAAAGTAAACGCCGCCGTCTGGACCATAGATATCCTGTCCACATTTAGCCTTACGACCTTCTGCTCCACTGGAAACAATCACTTTGGAAGATGATGTTTTCTACTGTTTGCCTTCGTTCCACCCAAAGACACAAAAACATCCTTCACGTCTTTTTTTTGGTTTTTTTTGTATTTTTCGTTTATGTATTATTATGTTACCCTCTTATAGCGTTACTACTGATGTACCCACCGTGTGTAATTTACTGTAGTTTGTTTTTGACACGACTGAGCACTGCAACCAAACGTCTGCGTCGGACACTCATCTGACTTTTATTTGTTTTTGGTTTTTTTCTCCATTCGTCTCTTAATCCAACTGTGTGCCTATCAAAACGACATGGGGAAGGGGAATTCTGGGAAATAACATTATATTTTTGGTGCTATCATTTTGTGGACAATATCTACGATGCTATCAATATGATGATGCCTGTATTTGGTGCCTTTTTTAGTAATAAAATACTCTGAAACCTTCAACCGTCGTGGGTTTACTTGTTTTTTGTTGTTCTATAGAGAATTTTTGCAGAAAACGTATCATTTTATTTGTGTTTATGTCTGATATGTGACATTCTGATCATCTTTTCTCCACATTACAACAGTGGTGCAATTATAACTTTTATTGAAACATCAATATTGTTACAGTACTTTATGGTTTTACTTGAATAATTTGTTTTTCTTGAATAATACAAATAAACTTAAACACACTGCCTCCTGAGGTCATATTGTTCCACAGGTTCCACAGGTTCCAGGTTCCTCCAGACTGACAGACACTGGTCCGTCTGCTTTGAGATGATTGGAACTCACTGTTCTGCACCGCTGGACAAAACGTAAACACAGAACATAGAACACAAAGCATCATGAGAGGAAGAAATAAACATCTGAATAAACATCACATGACTGTTGTTAGCCCACATAGGTCAGTGTAGAACAGCTGTCTATGGGTTTGATAACGTAGCATTAGCATGTAGCTAACACTACATAATAATAATAATAATAATAATAATAATAATACACTGGTTTTCTTTAGCTCTTTTCTAGGTACTCAAAGTTACTATAACTTACAGGTGTTGGACCAACGTACTACGTGTCCTCGCTCAGAATTGTTTCCCCTGGCCAAGGGAGCATAATTTCAACTTTTTATCTAATAATTATTATTTATCTCAGAATTATAACTTTTTTATCTCGTTTTTTTTTTTAACTTTTTATCTCATAGTTGACTTTTTATCTCATAATTTAATCTCATAATTGTAACTTTTTTATCACAAATTGTTTTACTTTTTATCATAATTATGACTTTCTCATCACATAAATTCAACTATGTAATAATTGGGACTTCTTGTTTCATAATTTCAACATTTTATCTAATAATTATGTCTTTTTATCTCAGAATTTTACTCTTTTTTTTTATCTCAGAATGTTTACTTTTTAATCTCGTAATTATTACTTATCTCATAATTAGTATTATTCCATACATAGGAAGCACATTTCTGCCACCGGAAAAAAAAAAAAAAAATCCCCACAGAAAGTAAAATTGATGACGTAAAAAATCGAAATTATGCTCTTACAGCCAAGGGAAACGATTTTTAATTTTTTTTAAATTTAGTTTAGTTTAGTTCAGACACAAATATACATAATACAAAACACAGGGTAAAAAATAAAACAAAAAAATTGAATGATATAAAAAGGAACAACTGTTGTGCCTGAAAGAAATTACGACCATAAAATATCGTGAAAATTCACGGCCTTTCTCTCTGTATAAAACACTATTATGTAGATGAAGTGAATATGTCCGAGCCGTCCCTGAAGGCACCATCCTGGCGCAGAGTGGGCGTGGTCAGCTCAGGTGCGTTTGTCCGTTTCCTCCGGTTTCCTCAGACTCTGCAGGTGTGGCAGCAAAAACCTACCGGTGGTGAAGTCCAGGTGAGGCTTTTCTGTCCTTTTCTTCATGTTTTTCGGTTTTAATTGAAGGTTTTTCGGTTTAACGTCGGTAAAAACGTGTTCGTGTTAATTTTATTTTCAATTTAATCTGAGTTAAGACTTTATTTTGACGTTTAGATGAACTTAACCTTTTTTTCACCCCCTCATTAATGTCACCTGTAGAAAAATTAACTCAATAATCATCACCTAAGAATAATTAACACTGAATGGAGGATTTATCATGTTTTCCTTAAATGTACTTGAAAAGTTTTATTCTTGGAACCTGTGGATAATCAGCAAATAACGTTATTTTCATGCAACTTCTTAAATATTTGCTGATAAATGGAAATGTTTTTTTATTTCATGTTGATAAAAGTACAAACACACACATGTTAAGTGAAGGTTAAACTGCAGAAACATGCTCAAAAACTGTATCACATTTTTCACCCCAGATCTGTGTAAAATGTGTAAAAAATAAATAAATAAATAAAAAAAAGTGGCATTCACAAATCTATGGTTAATTTATAATTATAGATTATATGGACATTGTTTTTTAGTTTTACACGACTTATTTACATTTACATACATGTAATTATGTACTACTGAAGACCTAAAAACATGACAAATATGATGATTTCAATATGTTTTAACTGAGACTGAATCTTAAAGTCTGACTCTGAAGTTAATATACATTTTGTATGGGTTTTTTTGTATGTTTTGTGTGTGTGTGTGTGTGTGTGTGTGTGTGTGTGTGTGTGTGTGTGTGTGTGTGTGTGTGTGTGTGTGT
>JAPSES010000219.1:7376302-7390125 GCA_029822895.1 Maxillicosta whitleyi
TCAACATGACATGTCTGTTCTTGGTGTTGGATTTTATCAAATACATTTACCCAAAAATGCGACTTATACTCCAGTGCAACTTTTGTATGTTTTTTTTTCTTTATTATGCATTTTACAACTTATACTCCAGAGCGACTTATAATTTCGAAAATACAGTATTTATTGTAATATTATGTTCTAAATTTTTTTTTTCTCCAGTATTTTCCTATATTTAACCCATAAACATCCAAACATCCACTGTCGACCAAAAGCATCTACTGATCTAATCCTATCAATACAAAAATACAAAAAAAAATGAGATATGCAAACAAAGCTGGATGCATTTATTGTTTTACATATAAATTTAATGTGGCGCTGGTTTTGCACATTTTCAGAACAGTTTTTGTGAATATTCATCAATACAGTAATTTATGTAAAATACAGTTCTTCATCTTTTCATGGTCATCAGATTTGACCATATTTGGACGTTTACAGGCTCTGTAGTTAGTACAGAAACACCATCATCTTCTACAACATTGATTCACCAGTAAAACCCATGGAGTTTGATTAATGAGTGGATGGAAACACTGGGTTTATGTTCAGTTAATGACAGATTGGACTGAAAAAGCCACTTTTTTCTTCAGCTTTGTTCTGTTTTGATATAATAACCTATGACTTTACTCTGACTTTTCATGAACATCTACATGGTTAGTGAATTAAACTTAGGAAAATAGATGATTTTCACTGTAAAAAAAATGCAGAATTCGGAGGATGGTATTATAATAACTGGTGATAAATCTCTTAGCAAAGGTTAAAAACTCACACTGGGTGTATAAAAGTTTGACCTTAGATGATGTCACAACCAACACCATATTTAACCAAAACGAGAGAAAACAGTGTTTCATATAATATTCAATCAGACAAACAGGTTTATTGTTTGACATTAGGATCATTTGCACAACATTTGTTTTTTGTTGGTTAAATTGTGGTCATTTTTGTTCATATTTAAGCATGTTGGCTTCATTCTAATAGGGCTGGGGTGTTTTTTTCTGACATGTCATCATTGATCCATAAAAGCAGCTAAATTCATCACATTAAATTACATTTTCAGATCATATGACGTCCGTAATACCAGACCAGAACTGGTGTCAATAAACAGAAACAGTGAATGTAGTCACACACTTACAGCAAAGACACATTATTATTCATGTCAGGCCTTTAAAAATGTCATCTGCATTTAATGTGCAGTCCAGATGATCACTCATTTTTGGGGGAAACTTCACACTCTGCAGCTTTGTCTTTAAACAGAGTCAGAACAAACCACAGCTAAAACGGGCGTGTGGTGCCAAGATCCGAGTGGAACCGAGCAGAACTGAGGAGCAGCACTTTCATCCATCTTGATACCAGTCCAGGAACTGTGCGCTCGCTCCAGAGTTTCCCCCAATTATATTCAACCCACGTAAAAAGTCTCCATTCATAAGTTCGGCTGCCGTTCAGAAATACATTATACTGTAACTGACGCCACGGCCTGCGTCGCCAACACTTCACTGGCTCACTGTGGGTGTGGATGAATGGAGGCTGAACACAGCGCTGACAGTGAAGAATAATGAGGGCACAGGGATTTGATCAACCTTTAGCTGCTAATACGCCCCTTCAGCTTCAATAAAAGCTCTTCAGTGCACTTCAGACTCCCTACATGATCATCACAGCGCCTGTACATCTGCTTTGAACTCTACACCCTGTAATGGATCATAATATTAGAAACATTTCAAGTAAGAAAGCATGGAAAAAACATCTAAAGTCACTATTCAGGCTTAAGAGTCACAAGTGTTTTTATTTTATGTTACCATTTTTGGACACCCCCCCCCCCCCCTTTCTTCCCCTCCTTTATTTTTACTATATCTGGAATTCTGTATGTATTGTAATTGGATCTGTATATTGCGATTTTGTATCCTGAAACTTTAGTTTTTTCTCCAGCAACCCCCGTGACCCTAGTGAGGATAAAATGGGTTCGGAAAGTAGATGGAGATACTTATATATTTATTTATTTTAATTCATAATTTCTGCATGCACAGACAAAGTTGGGATGGGGTTGGAGCATTACAGGACTCACAGTTGTACACAAAAAACTACAGGACTGTCAAATTATTTTATTTTTATTTATTTATATTATATATTAGTATAGACTACAGTCTATGTACGGGGACTTTCTGGACATCCTTTCTATGTAACAGGCCTCACTTTTTTCGGACTCTCCCAATGAATTTAAAGCAGTGATATTTTGCTTCTTTAAATGTAACTCTTCATTTTCCCACATTTCATAGATATATATTTAATGCATTTCATACACAAAAGTACTTCAGTGATCTTTACAAAAACAAAAAGAAAATCCAGGGGAAAATTCAATAAAAGCTCAAAATACTAAAACAAATCAGATTAAGAGAAAATGCAGAGCACATAAAGTACTAATTAGGTCAGATGATCATCCCCCCTCAAGGTCCACGACAGTTTTGTTATTTTGTGATTAAAAGGCATGTGTTACACACAGATTTTCATTTAACTTCATCTAAATCAGCTGATGGAAATTAAGCCTGATGCATTCTGGGAAAGGCCGGGGCAGCTGGACACGTCATCCACTGACTGATCCAGCACATTTCTGCACGAAGATCAGCAAAAACCATTCCAGTTCCATTTGACTCATCTAATTACTTTTTAGTTTTTTCTTAATTCTATGCTAAATAAACCATTTTATCCTCAGTGTCAAAGAAACTAAATCAGTGACTTCAAAACAACGTAAAGATTTGTCTTGTTGAAAATGTTTGTTATTGAAAAGCTCCTGAGGTGTCAGTGCATTAGATCTGAAAACGTGTGTAAATGGTCTTACATAGATTATAAATAAAGACTTTTTTTTTTAAAAACGTGTTGATCTTAGTGGTTTCTCTAAACCAGATGTGGGTTTTTCCTGAATCTCAGTCTCATTCCAGGTTTGGTGTGTAACCCATAGTGTCCACTAGTGTTACACGCACAACCTACCCATTTAAACACATGTAAATCGTGACTGATTTTGCAAAAGCCGTCATTTTTGTGAAACTCTGCCTTCGCATTATTAGCTCGATTCCCAAATTGCACCTGTGAGAGAATAAACAGATATTTGGAAAAAAAACAGCAGCGTATAATTTTTGTGTCCTTTTGACTGTGTTACATGCAGATTTTTGTATAAAAATGTGTTTTATCTTTTTCTCTCAGTAAGTATTTATTTGTAAAATAGAACCAAACTGCTTCCAAACCTGCTTCATAACATTAGTCTACATCTGCTTTGAATTTTTAGCCCCATGGCCTGTTTTTTAGTCCTTTCTGTGTCCAAACACCAACAGGTGGCAGCATACACTTCACAGACACCCAGACAACAATAAGTGTGTCAGAGAGGAGAGATTCCCCCCTGCAGAAACAGGATGTGTCCAGACATGGGGGTTTATTCAGTCATGTGATCCCGCTCTGCTCCTCCTCATCTCTTATGTAATCCCCATCTCAGCCATGTGCTCCCCTTCTAACCACTGACCTGAATATGACAATTGTGACCAGCTACTCTGAACAAAACGTACCCCCCCTCTAGGAACTGTTAACGTCCACCTCAGAGGTGAGTCTGGGTGAGGCAGGACACCAGTTCAACCACGAATGATTGAAAGTCTGCAGAATGAACTGGTACATTCTCCAGCCTCCACAAGCGCCTTTGTTCACAGAGGCAGCTGTCACACCACTTCCTCATAGGCTGAAAAAAATCACACTGTTGTTTCCAGTGCACATGATCGTTTAAAAGAGAAGCCGGAACCATAAGATCAATTCACACACACTGAGGAAGTACCAGCCATTATTTGCTCCTTAAAAACAGCAGCAGAGCATGAACGGGCAGAACAAAAGACACAAATGAAGACGGAGCTCTGAGAAGGTTTTAATAATAAACAGGATGATGAATCTGACTCAGGAAAACACATTATCAAGTGTAGCCTGAGGTTTGTTTATTTCCTCATACACTGCATTCTTTCCAGCCTGTTTTGCATTCGTCCTCCTTTTCTTATGCCATCTGTCATTCACAACGCCCATCTCAGATCAGCATTGTCTGGACACTTTACAGAAGCCCTTTAGCACCGAGACACCAAACAAATACAAACATTAAATACAAAAAAATTAAAAATAAATACTCTTTATATTTAGGAAATTAGTGTTCTTCTCTGTGCTCATGTTGTTGACTTGTACATATGATTAGTCTAAGATTAAAAGTGTGTTTAAATGCACGACAAATGACATAATCAGGGTTTTAATGCATTACAGACTACTGTATTTACACTGATTTATCAGTACAGGCTCCATATAAAGATTTACTCCTATATTTTTTGACTGGTCTAAGAGTGTTTATAATCATTGCAAATATATCACTTGTGGCTCTTTGTCAAATAATGAGTACCATATAGTCATAATGTAAATTTGAATATCCAAATTAAACTGTAATAAATGTTCCTATTGGTATCCACTATTAGCCTCAGTTAGTAAAAATGCAGTTATTTTGGATTTGCTTATACAGGGGGAAAGGGTTTCAGGAAGGAAAGAATGTGATGTGAAGTGTATTTGTTATTTCCCTTTAGCTTTATCTTGGGTTACTGTATATTTTTATTATTCTTGTCAATGCTCCACTGTATGAGTATGTTTTTGTTTATATTTCTTTACATAGAAGTTATGTACATGATATAAATTTGCTGGTTTGATAGTGGTAAATGAAAGATAATTACAAAAAAAAATGCTGTAATTTACATATATGATGTCTGTCAATAGTAAAGGATCGTTTATAAATGAACAAACCAACAGTATGTTTTTAAACCGGTGACGGTCAGATTTTAATATGTCACAATAAAAAAAAAAAGTGGGAATATAAAGATTAGACTGGATGTGTTTACACCTGTTTTAATGGTTTTTAACATAGCTCAAATTTGCTCAGACAGCAACCATTGTGGTTCTGGTGATATGCATGATGTACACCAACAGATCCAATCCACTGAGCTGTTTAATAAAACTATAGGTTTCTTCACTGTAAACTGTGATTATTGGTTTGTGAAATTATCTTTTAAACTAACAAATCATATATGTAAATGGTGACGCAATTCAGACAGGGTTATATTAATTCCTTGTCTCCCACCATTGATTGCAATCATATCCATCCATCCATCCATCCATCAGGGCTGTCAATTCATTTTATTTATTTTTTACAATCTTAATTGATATATAATAAGGCTTTTATTAAGTTTTTCCACTGTGTAACCAGGAGCTTAAACAGTATTTAAGTCTTTTAAAAGCAGATCTAAATCTGACTATATAAAAGTGCAGTAGCTCAGTTGAATGCATGAATTCAGCTCCTTCTGAACTCATTAAATAGAGAAATTATAGGACACAAGCATCTGGGTTTCAATATTATACGTATTTTGGATATTTGATACACTGACTCCAAGTTGCATTGCAGAAGCTGAGATTTGTGTGTAATTTTTACACTGTGGACAGAAATAGTGTCGAAGAAACCATCTTTATATACTCTCTATGGCGACGCCTGTAATCTGCTTTTACAATCCTGAATGTCTGTAGTGAATAAGGTCTGTGATTTAGGATAGGAGCTCAGCATAAATCTGTGCACTTTCATTCTACTTTATTAATTTATCAGTCTCCACAGATGTTTTCATTGTCGGTGATGGGCCTCCATACATTCTCCACTTACACCAATCATAACAATAGAGGGGGCGGGGCCACGTCAGGTTAGGTTGTCACTCTCATTGGGTAAATAACAAACCACCCACTTATTCTGTAGACTACCGTTAGGGAGTCACCAGAAGTTTAACGTTAGCGGAGCTCCGCCAAATGAGCGGCGTGGAGATGACACAAACACGGGGGACGACTTCACTGGAGGTTTTCTGATAAACGAGGGACGGTTACGAGTGTCGGGCGTCTCTTTGTTAGCCCACCTGCACTTCTCGGCTCGTGGAGGAACTGTTGTCGATGCTAGCAAATCTCGTTAGCGGCTAACTCCCGCAGCTAGCGAGCTAACTAGCCGCTTTGCCCGAGTGAAGTGGACGAGTCGCGGCGTGCGAAGCTAGCAACGCTGATGCTAGTTTTATAGGGAGTTGATTTAGTCCTCTGAGAAGGTTCATTGCTACACAAGGAGGGATAACCACCCGTGCCAGCTGCGGGGAATTGCTTCCAGCCCCGTCCACTGTGTGAGAGTCGGAGGAGCGTTTTGACCCGATGAGTCCACGCATGCTAGTTAGCCTTATGTGTCACATTAGCTAAGGAAGCCACTGTTTTTGTTTTTGGTTTCATAGTGGATGCAGGCACCGGTTCCAGCTTTGGGAGGCTGTTTTATTAGCTGTCCCTTCATGTCGTCCCTGTAGAAGAAGTGTCAGCGCGGAGCATGCAGGAGAAGAACAGATTCCAGATAAGTAGATAGGGGACGCTGGACACTACCGAGTTTAACTGGACTGTGTGGGGTCAATTTCCCGCAAAACAGGGATTGCATTTGGTGGCCGGACTGAGAGAGTAAAGGATGAAGAAGTTCTCCAGAATGCCAAAGTCCGAGAGCGGCGGACTCGGAGGGGCGTCCGGGTCCGGGTCCAGCTCCGGAGTCAGCAGCTACTTCGGGAAGGTGTTCGCCGTGGGCCGGTATCAGGTCACCGTGGAGGAGCTCGTTGCAGAGGGTATGTATGAACCGTACAATCCCAGTTTAGGAACCCCTCTGTGACATTGAATATCGGGGTGTTTTCTGGGACACACCCGCTTCACTCCCCTGTTTGCAGAGAATAACTCACGTATCAACTCCCCCAGCTCTCTGTCCCTTTTATGAATTGACATTAATTGCTTTTCTCTCCACAGTTTAAGCTCACTTTGTCCCTAAACATCTGCTTATTTCCCAAGAAATTATCTGCAAAGTGTTTGAAATAGGTCGACCTGCTCTTCCAGGCTATGGAAGCTTTGGCACGTAAAAGTGGGACACTAGGGATTTGGTTCATGGCTGAAAATGTAATTTGTAGCTTGTCCCCATACATCTGTAGTTTACATCCTGGTTTAACTGCTCCACTGGGGGTTTGTCCCCAGGATAACAACGGCTAGAGTCTCTAGAGTCATCATGTAAAGATCAGCCTCTGACAAAAGCCTCTGTCAAGCATTTTAGCTGATTTTGTCTCATGGGGATTTTTTTTTTAAGAGGATATAAAAAAGTTTTCTCACTTTCAACTTGAAGTTACAAGTAGTAGTTTTGCCACAGGCTGGTAGAGAGAAAATCTAACGCTCTGTTCTACTTTGATTTGTGTGTCTAATGCATATGAAGCATTTGACAAAGTGCTTAGACTTACTGGAAACCTTTTAAAATGACTTTAAAAAGCCTTTGTTCTGAATGTTGAAATGAGCAACTCCTCCATACTCAGTGAGACAGACAGACAGACAGACGGGTGTAAAATGAGGAAGTGTGCCAACAAACATGTTTCACAACTTAACTATTGTTTCACAAATGGCTTGTGTGCTTATTGAGGTATAGTAACTGGAAACACCCCTGGATTTACACAGCTGCTCCTCTTGACCAATTAGTTGCTTAATTGGTCATTAGGGCTGACCTGTGACCCCGTTTTTGGAATTGTCCCAGTCTTCATAGTAACAGCTCCACAAATCCACAGTTTGATTCAGACCTTGGTTTTTAACCACATGTTTTTTTCTCTATTATATCTAAATAAACAAAAATAAGCAAAAACAGTCCCGCAAGACTAGTCCATGTTTATAAGTAACTAAATAAATACACACATGTAACCAAAAACTATCATTTTATTCCTGCACTTTTAGTTTTGTTATATTTGAGGCTAAACTTTTAAATGAAAATTGGGCTTCTTAGATTAGATCTGTCATCTTGTGACTTTAGACTGGATATTTGTATTGTGTTGTTTTAAGAACCATTACATCCCTAGAAAAAAATATACATGAAAATAAAGACTTTAAAGAAGTATCTCTGTAAAAGCAGAAGTATTACCTGATATATCTGTAGAAGGATGATCGATTGATTTCTTGGCTGATTTCTTGTGACTTTTTCAAGAGAAATTCTCAAATTTGGATGAATAATAAGTTAAGGTATTTGAGGAGTACTTCCAGAAAATAAACATCTAGTCCTATTTGACTTTCATTGGAAAATCAACATGAATTACACATAGGTTATATTGTAGGATTAACACAATAATTTCCGGTGGTATAATCATTCTTTGAAAGACAAGGTGACCAAAAAAAAAATGGTAACACGACAATATCTTATGTGACAACATGCCTCTTCAAGCAGCATGTCATTGTAAACATGCTGTAGTGTCAAATTGTAAACCTGATCTCACTTGCCGGAAGGGAGTGAAAAAAAACACAACCCTTTCCACAAGCAGTCATGAGTCTGTGTCAGCATATAATCATGTGAACGGGCTGAGAGCACAAGGTTACATTTCAACCTTTGCTCATCATTCTGTCCAGGGTAAACACCAGCTGTCTGTGCATTTAATCATATAATTATGTATTTCATATCAACAACCGCCTTTGACTCAGATATAGATGGCACGTTGAGGTAAGAGTCTAAATGTAGAATATTGGGTGTTAATCATCAAGATAGAAAGAGTACCATCATGTTCAACCAGAGTTAATTCATATCTATAGTGATGATTTCTTTCAGCTTTTTTCCCTTTCGGGGTCGCCACAGCGAATCATCTTCACATGTTGATTTGGCAGAGGTTTTTACGTCGGATGCCCTTCCTGACACTGACAAATTATAAATAAATAACTGCAATATTTATTGTAGAATAATTCAAAACAGGTAGAAAAATACAATACGCAGTCAAGCAAGTTCAATCAAATTCTTCAGATTTGGCATAAATGTTCCATATATTTATGGATGACATTAAAGTGCAGCTCAAGAGCAAACATGCCTAGAATGTAGGATACCTGTTGTTAAACAACCCTACAGTTGGTCATATTACAGCATCAGATGAACAGTAAATAATGCAAACATGAGAACCTTGAAGATGTTTTCATATAAATAAAGCACTTGTGTATATAAATATACTAAGTGGCACAAGTACATAATGAATGGAGCACTTCATTGTGTTTGAGCTCATCCAATATGCAGCTCATTCAACATCACAGGGTCATGAACCACAAACCAACTATTGCTAATTCTTCTCTGAGGTTTTGGGGGTTTGTGGAAGAAACCACATGGCAGGTAGGCAGCCATTATCTGAGTGTCCTTGTCTATTTTTAGATCTTTTGGCTGTCGTGTATTGTTTCTTTGGGATTTACCTGCAGACTATAGGTTGAGGACTGCAGAGTGACTCCCGTGGTGCATTGTCATTGAACTCGTCTTTTAAAGCAGACGATGCTCATAAATAAAGGCATGAGTTCATATTAATGCTATCCTCAAGGCATGTTTCATTTTGTTAGAAGTGGTCTCAACCAGCTTCTGATATCTAGAACTACATGAACTGATGAGACAGATGCTGTCATCCAAGTTCCTCCTCCTTGAAAAATCTTGTTTGATGAAATCATGCAGAGGAAATCCACAGTAAGAACTGATGCTCACACTCGGCCGTCCAGTGTCGGTGGATGTGTCAGATACTAGATTGGTTGCTTTTTCAGTTTTACATTTGATAGAGGACCTGAGGAAAGGCTCGCAAACAAGCACAAGTTTGAGTTAACTGAAAAGAAGTGGATTGAAACAAAGGTTTATGTGTAAACTAGTTAAGTTTAAATGACTAAAAATGTAGTTTTAACTCTGCATTCACCAGGATATAACATGAATAATAGTCAGTTTGATAGGAAGGACTTCTTCATCTGCTGGTTCAGGCTTCAGTTTGTGTCGATGTTTCGCCAAATGGTCGTTACTATAATCACTATAATGTAATTGGTTTTAATCAAAGTGAAATGAATAAATACAATTGTAATTGACTGTAAATAACTACAGATCAGTCTTTGAATTAAACTTTAAGTGAGATAAGTGTTCCTGTGTTTTCTAAGTTGTGGTGCGTACTGTATTTTTCCGAAACGGTCGTAGTCTTTAAAGGGGTCATATTTATTAAACCCACTCTTCTTAGTCTGTGCTTCATTTATTTGTGTATTTCGACCCTAATGGTTCATACAGTTTGAGTTTGAATCCTCCAGCTGCTGCTAAACAAAAATCGAGTGGATTTCTACAACTTCCAGCTTAATTTTTGTTGTGTCTTATAACTAGTTAGTTCTCGACATTTATAAGGTCCAGACTTCACACCAACATTTCTCCAAGTTCGACGTAATTGTTTATCAGCAGCTGCGGCTGGAGTAAAAACCAAAAATATATCCAAACTTCAAGCCCATTACGTAAAAATATGAAGTTGTTATTGTATTAACAAACACAAATGGCTGAACGGGACAGAAAGTATGGTCAACAACCTGGAGGGGGCGGGGCCTGAGGTGCCTAATGTGCATTTAAAGGGCCAGTGCTCCAAATCACCTTTCTGGTGTCAATGCTCAGAAATAATGTTGAAGATGGACCTGTGGAGTTGAATTAATGAAGAATTCAGATCCAAGCAGAACATTTGCAGTTTATGGGAACACAGGGAAGGGTTTTTAAAATGCATAAACCCATTTTAAAAAAAAGTCACTGCTTCAAGTACCAGACTGGTTCTACTAGTAACGCTTGGGAAGGAAATGAGTGATATCACATATGACTATCGTGTGGCAGTGACACACTTGTGCAACCGAGGTCTGAGCATTAAGTAGATCATGCGATGCTTCAGAGAGGCTCATCTCCCACTCCCTAATTCAGCATTTATTCAGCAGTCGTGATGACATGCACGAGACGCCCTCAAAGACCAAGATACAACTGGTTTAAAGAAAACAAAACTGACAAAGTACGTGATGTTGTCATTGTAAACCCCCAGAAGTACTCTGCTAATCTTTTGTCAAGCTCAAAAGTTTTTTTGACGACATGGAAAGCTTTTATTTTCCCGTAAGTATAACTATAGAAAAAAGGGGAAAGTTTATATATTTAGCTGAAACATAGTCGTTTGCCTCCACTTTTTTTTTTTTTTTTTCCTCAGCGTCTGTGGTTTCTTATGAACTGTATCTGATGTTGGAACATGAGATGACATGTAGGAACAGGATGCATCTGCAAACATATCACCCCTGCTCCACTAAGTCATGTCCTTTAGGCTTTCAGGGAAAAGTCAGAACATCAGAAACATCTAGAAAGTGGATTTGATGAATGTTGTTCTATAGTTGGGACACAGAAGTTTGACAACAGAATATTTTTATTTATTTATTTATATAATTAATTTTGCTCTTTAGATTAACTGACGCTTCATTTAATCACTGTCAACAATATAAGCATCTTTTTACTGCACACCAGGCCATCAAATCCTTTGAAAGTAGAGATGTTTACACTTTTACACAGTTTGTATCAGCAAATGGGCTCTTTCATTAATCTGTTTACTGAGCAGCCTCTAACCGCTTCTGGAACAGAACATGTTGTCAGCTAAACTTGAATAATAACCCTTATGTCACTGTTATTTATTCACCGCACCGTGACTGTTACATGATTGCTGCACCTTCAGTTCTCAGCAGGTACAAGGCAAACAGTTCATGTTTGCATGTGTTGGTAAATTTTGGTAAAATGTCACATCTTTCTAATTAACAGGGAGATCTTGGCTGAGTGCTTTCACTTCCTGTGTTTGCAGTTTTACAAGAAAGGTTCTCATTCATCACTGCCTAACCCACTTACGGTCACCTTTGTCTCTAAGCATCACAGGGTTGCAGACTTTGCGCTTCATACTGGCTCCCTGTCTTTTGCATGTATCATATTAACCTTTTTCACATGGACTGATGTTCTTAAAGCTGATAGAAAGCATCATTCTGATCAGAGATTCTACCATAAATGTTCATGTGGACAGTTAAATCTATTCTGTACGACGTTGACTTACACACCCAAAATATTTTGATTAAATAATTTGGGCGTATAAAGCTAATGTGTAATTGTTTTTACTATTACTATGTGAAACATCTGAACTGATATAAAATATGACAAGAGAAGAGAGGTTTTCCAGAGGTTTTTGACTTGTTTACTTCAGGGGATTCATGCTTCTTTCATCTTTTCAATACTCATTTGAAGACTTGTTTCAAGCCTGTCGAACATCAAGAAATTCAACAATCCTTAAGTCTTTTGAACCTTATTCTGCAGTTTTATTTGTTCATGTTTATGTCCCAACTGGCAACTTGTCATTTCACATAACGTTTTATCCCATGTGGCGCAAACACGGATGGAAAGAATGGATTTTTTTTTTCTCAAAAAGAGACAAGTGACTGAATTTAGCATGGTTCTTTAGACAGTAATATCCCCCTGTGCAATGAGTTCTCAAAGGTTCACTCTTTCCTTCTCAGTGTAATTGAAATATTTCCTCTTCTTTGTCCAGTGTCTTCTGATTGAGGAGGTTATGTGTGGGATTACACATATAAATGCATCTGTAGAAATCACAACACAAGCCTGACCCTCAGTGTCCACTTTGTGTGGTCTGTGCATTTTCGTGGCACATGTCTGTCACACAGATACAAGTGTTTACCCAGAACATGCTGACTTCACGCCAACTGGCTCACTTTGTTTGCCATCAGCAAATTATGGAACCCTTTATGCTGTTCTGTACTCTCATCTCTTCACCCTGCAAGACACAGGGTGGAGAGATGACTGTTTTGTCACTCCCTGTGATAAGCCACAGATCATGTAAACAGGAGAAACGCAAACACTCTCTGTGTTCACTGTGAACACGTGGGTTTTTCACCTTGTCCTTTGGCACCTCTCCTTTGGACAGATGCCTTGGATCCTCCAAACAGGCTTTTGACCTCACGTCTCCACAAATCTGTAGAGCAGATTTATCATCACAAATGCAATTCCATTTGAAATGTGAGTGTGCCATTTACTTTTGATAAACATTACTTTTGTGAAGTAATTCCGCTGTGTTCACAGTGTTCCAGGTTAGTACACCAAAGCTCAAGGCACAAGATAAGAAAATATCCATGTCAAAATCTGCAGCCCTTGGATCAAATACAGGCATGTATTAAAGTTGACATAGTCTAGATAAAATGATAAGCGGTGAGGTTCGACCTGAGTGGCGCGGCGCCATGGAATTAACACTTGTGTGAGATGATGAGAAAACCAGAAGTTCTTGCCTAATTTGGTGATGTAATGATGACTTTTATAATATTGGTCTGAGTATTGGAAATCTACAGTATTAAAATAACACCACAGGCTCTGTGAAGGTATGATGCTCAGTGCTAAAACACTGAGCAGAATATTATGGTGTTAATCCTTTTATCTTTCATATCAACTTCAAGGTGAACCTGTGAAATGTAGTATTCATCTTACATTCATCCATCAGGACCGTCTGCCTGCTCGTCGTAGACGGTACAGCCCTTTACTTGATGATATTACAGAAGTAAATAATGTTTTAATGTTTATGCAACCTTGTGTTTTTGTCCTTTTAAAGTTCAGACCTTCACTTGAATAATGTCTAAACACATCACTGACCTCTAGCCAAATCCTTAAATGAGCCGTCTTTTTAGACAAATGCGAAGCTGCAATCAGATAATGTTAACTTTTAAAGTCATTCAACTTTAACTTGGCCTGCAGAACTTTGTGGAAAGATTATAGGACCTTTTTAAGTTATTATTAAACAAAGTCCAGAATTGAAAATATTGGATGTTCTAGACTCTGATTTGCTGAACATCTCGTAAATGTTGTAGTATGACGGGGGGGGGGGGGGGGGGGGGGG
>JAPSES010000219.1:7390225-7414906 GCA_029822895.1 Maxillicosta whitleyi
AGGAATAGTTGCTCTCTTGTAGTTGAAGAACATCAATCACTCGGAGCGCTAAACATTCTTTTTGCTGATATTTTTTGACTGGCCCAGCTGATCCGCCCTCTCTGCACGGGGAGGGTGGTGAGAATGCATCCCATCTACATTATTAGCATACTGTACTGGTGATGAATAGGCACATTGTGGCCCTTTGTTGTCTTATTCTAGCACCCTAGAAAGAATGTTGGTACGATGCAGCACTTGGTCCCGTGATGAGTATCGCTGCCTTTGTGCTTGCTCATTGAGGCCTTCTGTATCTGCCTCTCTGCAAAGCCATCCCTCCCCTCTTTGTGAAACTGCAAACGAATAATTTTCTGTTAATTCATTATCACCCGATTCGCAGAGTGCATCTACACCGTTGTGTGCTTTTATGCGAGTCGTGTAGGGACACCAAACAGAAGGATATTGATTTGGGAAGCAAGCGTTTCCCTTTTTATTGTCTTAATGAGAAGTTTCATAAGTTGCTCTTCTTTCCATTTCCATGCTTTACTGTAGCTATGTCCATAAACCCTTCTGTAGTGCAGAATTGATCACCATTTAATGCTGATTGGAAAGCTTCCCATAGATGAGAACACTTCAAGTACAGTTATTGATCTTAAATAATAAAACTGAATCGATCTGCTTCATAAATTGTTGGAAAATAATCAAGAACGACAGGAGATAAAAAAGGTTGAACACTTTCTAAATAAATATTTCCACTGGCTAGGAGGACTTATGTAATGTCACAGTGGAAATGAATTTCACAAAGATATGTGGGAGAGAAACAGAATATTTATCTGGGGGGGGTCTGGCTTTTGGACAGAAAATTAAAAACTATCCTGGCTTGAGCAAGGACAGTCTTTTTTTGATAGAGGCTGAGCTCAGGTTTAAGTCATCCCTGAATTATGTGAACACACTGGGACGCGACTACACATGATGGAAGGACGAGTCAGAGGTGATGAATGATGGACTCACTCTTAATGACAGAAGCTGCAGGCACTGTAAACAAAGTACATGTCAACAGGCCACTCTGCCAGAGGAGAGGTGGAATGCAAAAAAAAAAAACAAACACAGTTTTTATTGAGTAGCGTATCATAGTGATCTGATGAAAAACAAACGTCCAACCTTTAAAAACCATCTCTCCCAGAACATTTCATTGTTTCTGAGGTGTATTATGTGCTTGGTGAGCAGCGTGCGCTGGAATACAGAAGCATAAATGTTATGTAATGTCATGCAAATTTAATTCCTGCTTCTGTGTGAAATAATAGTGTGATCAAGTCACATGTGGCTGTTTTCATCAAATGCGATCCAAGGCCTTGTGCTTCCCATTGTTGTTGAAATGCGTTCCGCCTGTATCGCTCTGAATACAATGGACATAAGGACTTCCATTTTTGTTTTGTTGTGTCAAAGCAACAGAAAGAAGAAAGTCAGCAGTGCTTTTCTGATGGCGTTAAAGTTTACATTCACAATCCTGACATGAATTGGAATGAGGTGTTTTGTTGAATAAGTTCTGAATCTGTTAGTGGACGCCGCACCGATGGTAATCTTAAAATGGTGCAATTGGAATCACCTGTACTGGGAAAATTATACACCATATAATACATGTTACTTCCTGTTTTAGGCTATTATTAGGGCTGTCAAAGTAACCGGAGATGTAATACATCACTATTAACAAACCACAGGGTCATAGTTTTACTGTTATGAGGCTATAGATACACCCTGGAATATTACCCACAAAGCTGTTCTCTTCATTTGTCATCCGTTCTGCTTTTCAGAGAGATCAAATAAATATATAACAGGACCACTAAAACTTTACACGAATCTTGATGTTAAATGTGCTGAGTGACCGTTGGGGGGTGGGGGGGTATTGCCAACAACCTTGCGATACGGTACATATCCTGATACAATACGATCATCCCCGTATCGATATTTTGAACATACCCCTAGTGACTGTATGCTAATGCTAATGTTAGCTTTAAGTGACTCAAAAACCAGTGTAATGGTGATATTTGGTGTTGGTTTACATTCCTATTTAAGTCTATTTGCAATGATTCTTTTGTATGAATCCACATTAAAATCTTGGATGACAATGCTTATCCTGCACACTAACCTGTACAGTATGTGAAGAATATTTCGCTGCAGGTGAATAATAAATAACTGATGAAATGACAACTTCAGACAGTGAAGATTTACCATAAATCTGTAAGCGGCTGGTCAAGCTCCTGAACTGTGATGTGCATCGATTGTGATTTATTGTTGTTGAAGTAGTGGTGCAGAATGCAGCGTTTGTGTACACCTTTTTATTAGAGTGCGTGGGTATTACAAGTGTTACTGAGTTTGATTGTCTCGCTCCAAGTCGAAGCCAACTAACAAATAAACAGGTATAGAATGATGGAGATCCTCAGTATTGGAAAAAAGTGGAATTGTAATTTTTGTTTTCTAACCTTGCTATATGAAAAAATACTCCGGAGTATATAATAGCTGTGTGGTGCCGATGTAAATGAGCAAATAAATTATTTGTGTTCGGTCTCGTTGCGCTAACAGGTGCAAGGCCCTGTCAACGCAGAACACGCGTTTCAGTATCATCCTTGTTGTAGCCGAAATAATTCCAGATAACTGACCTTGTGTTTCTTTTTGGCGCTTGGAGTCTTTGTTTTCAGTGATTTTTCTCTTGTTCGTTGCTCATTTTTCAATGTTGTTACCAGCGACTCATTCCATGTTGCAGGGGCGTGGTCTGCTTCGGCAAGCTGATTAAGGACGATTGTGATTGGTGGGTCGCTGCTGCGTAGTGTGTGAAACTGGATGAGAACACTTCCAGTTCTTTCACCTCCTACATTACAGGGCCTGAAATGACACTAGTGAGCACACGTACATTGCACTGATGACGCTCAAATGATATATTGTGCAGCCGTAACCTGTACACAGTTTCATGATCAATTAAACTACAATATATTCACTGTGATAAAATGTCACATGACCAAGATTCAAGAAGTTTATTCCCATGTGCATAATGCATAGGAACTTTTGTGCGGTCGTTCACATGATCAAATAAAACTGCCGGACAACCATAAAATTCTATAAGAAGCAAAAAAAAAAAGCACATACAGACAGTATATAGCGTAAAACCTTTATATAAAAAAACACTGTTAAAAAAAACACTGAGAACTACCACCAGCCTTATCACCGTTTATAGACGGTAGCTGTGGGCAGGTGATTATATAATCTATATGAAGCGAGTTGGTAGATATGTGGTTATTCTTATCAGTTGCTGGTGTCGGTTAGTGCCTTATCTAATTTGTCTTGCTTATCTCATTGAACACACATCATAATTTCTATGAAAACGTATCCGTAAATCATACTATAGTAGTTTTATCTCCTTACAGCTGTTAGTTTCCCAGCGGTGCACGGATGTTTTCCTCTACATTTCCTGAGTTGGATCTTTAATGTATGTAAATGGCGAACTCTGTCTCACGCTCCAGTATCACCCAACATTAAACAACAGAAGAAGCAGATCATTATGGGATGCAGTATGTCATTTAGATGGCTCAAAACGCATACTGGGAAATCTGACCCCAGTGTATTATATCATGTGCGTATCGGACATACTGGGAATTTACGTCATTCCATTCAGAGCAATCTGTCATTTTTGACAGGGTTTTAGTGCATAAAGTCATAAATAAAGAGAAGGAAGTAAGTCCCCCAAAAAGTACTACTTTCATGAACGATGTGCAGTTTTAATAATAATTGTTAATATTTGATGGAACAGGAGTGATGGTGCAGAGAAAGTGCTAATTTGTCTCAGTTAATGTATGAACAAAATGTAACGCAGGTAATAAATGAGAGCTTGGTAAGGATTAGTCAAGTTCAGCATCAGATCCAGGTTTAGTTCCTTCAGGCTCTTACTGTACCTGCACAGATGTTGACCAGTGGACGTTAGAGATTGATTGATAACCAGTTTGTATAGTTAAACAGCAACACCAAAAGACGTCAGAGGGTTAGGCAACGCACCGTGAACTAGGGTTGTGTTCAAAATATCGATACGGGGATGTATTGTCATGGGCTTCTTCACGATGCGCGTATCGATACGGAGGCGTCAGTATCGATATTTCACATACAACAAATAATTAGTTTATCAAGTTTGTGAAACGGCATCTGCATGTTTTAAGTTTGTCAAAGCCATCTTTATTTGTGCACTACAGCCAAGTTCTTAATGCAGTGTTTTACATGAACTACAGTGGAGTTGTTATTCTACAGTAAAAAACAAAAAGCAAAAACATATATCAAGTATACATCTGTCTGTTTTCTGTAAAATGTTAAAAAAAAGGAAAAACTAAAAAAAAAAAAAAAAAATTTATATCACGAATTGTATCATATCGTGACCCCTGTATCGGGATATGTATCGTATCGCGATGTTGTTGGCAATACCCACCCCTACCGTGCACAAATATTTTGTTTTTTATTTTTGAAAAGTACACTCGAAAAAACGGTGCATGGCTTGCTCGAAGCCGTGCCTCTTTAGTAATATGTTCTCTTACTTTGTCACATGTCTGATTATGTCAAAATGCAAGTGGTTGGATTATTAGTGTTTCTCAATGAGGGTGGTAAGTGCAAATTTGTATTCCCTTGGGAACCTCCCTGGTCATGATGCCGTTGTGCTTTGCGCGTCGCTTTTACACCTGCCAGAATATTACACACCCTGTTTTTTATTTTATTTTATTTTATTTTTGTTAACACACCCTGTTCCTCTATTTCTGCCAAATACACTGAAAGGCGTCGACAGAGGTTATCGTACTAGAATTGTGAAATAGAAATACTGACAGGAAAATAACAGCTAAAAGAAAAATCTAATCTACTTAGATTGATCACTTTGGTTTTAATATTCATTAATTCAAGTATTTATTATTTTGATCTGAATATTTAGGTCAACAGTTATCTAGTTTCTAAAGCAGTAATAAGCCAAAATAAAATAGTCATTTTTGTATTTTCGGACATGTCGTATGTGTTTTAACTGTAGATTTTGTGGACGCTGATTAATGATTACTCAGATATCAGCTTTTTCCTGCTTGACACTAGCATTATTATTTTATCAGCTTTTAACAATCCATAATTATCAGTCAAAATGTGCAGGGAAACCTATTTATCCATTCTGACAGTATTTTGCTTGAAAGTCCCTTCGTAGACACAATTAGTCTCATTAATGCAGTCGAGATTCAGGATTTGAGAGGTTTTGTTCTCATCATACACAAGATAAAATTTAGTAGATAAACGTCACAATGAAATTCTTGTCCGGCAGTAAAATAATTTACACCTTGCGTATTTCTTAGATGTTGCGATGAAACCTCAGGGTATTTCTTGGACATTTTCATAGGATTACCCGAGTTTTTCCTCTGACCGTTCTGACACTTGGCATGCGTTTTTCCCACAGCCTGATGGATACGGTGTTTATCTTTAAATCAGCCTGTCTGGTGCAGATCTGGTTTCTGCATCAGGTGCAACGTTGAACTCCACTTGAGTGTTTTGTCAGTGTTTTTTTTTTTGTAGTACGCGTAAAGCCTCAGACGGATACGTTCTTGTGTCTGTCTGTTCAGTTGTAAACACTTTTGAGGTTAGATGTATGAGAACTGACTGCCAGAACCTCCGAGCTCACTAAACCCCGGATAAAACACACATACACTCATTGCCACATCACCTTATATTCCCTTTTATGGTGATGGTTTTTACTAAGACTAACATCTGTCTTGTAAAGCGCCTTACATCATATACCTGACGCGGAATTGGATTGACTGCAGTCGAGGTTCCACAGTCAGTGAGAGCTGAACAAAGACGAGTTGTTGACAGAGAAGTTCTCACCCAGACTGATTTATTCCAGTTAAATCCAACATAAATGGGAGGTTCTAGCCTTTTGTCTTTTTCATGGCCTATATTTCCTTCAGTGTTGAGTTACTGTGTTTTTAGTTGCTTTTTTATTTTACTTTCTTCAGCAGACAAATTACTGCGTAGATGCAACTAAATGTTTCGGTTTGAGATTCCAGCGTTCACATTCAGACGTGTATTGAGAGCATAAATTGTATTTGAAATAATCAACCGGTCAATCTGTGTCTTTACACATTTTTATTGTACTGATCATCTGGAGAAATTAATTTATAATTGTGTTAATTTGATGCATTGATTATTAGCAATACTGACCACATTTTCTTCAGTCTCATCTGTCAGGACCACTGAGGGGGGGAAAAAAAGAAAAATTAGGATCCAATATATTTTGAAAATTATTAGTTTGAAAAAAAAATTCAGAATTCTGCCTATGATGATGATGATGATGATGATAATAATAATAATAATAATAATAATAATAATAATAATATATTCAACCTTAATTTTTACATTTTTTCTCAGGCTTTAATCATATACAACATATTGACAGTCTATACATTTCAGTTCCATATATGTTGCCTTTTTATTATTGTCTTTTTGGGTTAATGGTGTTTCTGCTTATTAATTCTCACGCTTATCAGATTTAAAGTGTTAAAAGAAGAGGTCAGATAGTACATACTAGTAAATATCTTACTCTCGTGTCAAAAACATGTAAGATAAAATGATGTTCCTTTTAAAGATAACGGTTAAACTGCTGATTGTGGTTGTAGATTTGATGTCCAGTCTGAATTTAAGCTGCTATTTCACATAATGTCACTTTGCTTATTTGTCATTTTCTTTTCTAAAGCTGAAGCCTCACTTTTGATCATTTATCTCAGTTCATCTTTCACGTTGTTGTGATATTAGTCATACATACTATCCCGCGTCTAAACAAACGGACACACTTGTTACTTTGACTTTTGACAGTCACAGGAGATTCTAGATAGTGGTGTTTGTCAGTGCAGATGTGAAGCCTTTGTCTGCAAAAAATAAACATCCATTTCAGGAACTCATGGGCAGAAGTGAAATCGAGCTCTTTACAGGTATTGGATACTTGGTGTTTTGGATCAGATTGTAATTTGACACAGACTTCTGCTTCCCCACCCTGAACATATGCTCATGCTGACATCAGCTAAAACTCAGTCATACTCCCAGATGTTGGACTATTTCTCAATTTAAGGTTCTTGGTTCACCTCCTGAATACTTTACTCATATTGAACGGTGTACTGGTAGCATCCCCCTATCTTTTGTGCATTTTGGCTCAGTGCCACCCTCACCTCTAGCAGTTTAAAAATATCTGACCTGACACGATCTTGGTTATCCCCTCAGTATGGTCATACCGCACACTTGAATTTACTGCATGTCCATAATGGTTATTCCAGCATTTCCGGCTTGGCTACTTTAAACACGGTGATGCATATAAGCGGGAGTGTTAATGAATCACAGTATTATATTTTCAGTTTGTCTGTGTAATGGACTAAAGTGTCATGTCCAAGAATAAGTAATTTGAGATAAATGTGTCATGCCAATTTGTACAAAAACATCTGACTTCATCTGTCAAAACCCAATGAGGATTCCTAGCTTTAAAGGTCCGGAAAAAATGGAGTTGTAGTGTTCGGTCAGGAAAAGGCCCCCAGAGTGCAGAATCTCTCAACTGCTTGTGAAAAGCAAGTGCATGTCTAATTTTAGTCCAGCAACCTATGCCACTGATGCATTTGTGCGAGTGACACTAAAGTGTAAGTGTTGAAGACCGAAGAGAAATGGATTAAACAGCGTTTTTAACAGATAGTCACTAGTCTAAGGTGGGTTATGAGGGGTCAATTTTTGCAACCTGTTATGTCTGACAGTGCCTAAAGAATGTATCTGATGTGCAGATTAATAACTCCAGACTCCTATGAAATAATGGAGCACGTTGGAAGATGTTGATGCTCTGAGTTGAGTTTTCGGTCTGTTTGTCTTGTAACTCCTATTTAATAATTTCCAAGTAGCTTGGCAGCTTCATCAGAAGCCAGAACAAACGTACTTCCCGCATTAGCCTGTATTATTCCAAATCTCTAAGGATTTACTAAAGCGCTGGGGATCAAAAAGTCATTATTGGTAATTAGCAAGAGCAGCTGGTCCAGGGCTGCAAGCTGGAAAAGACCTTGATGCAAGTTGATAAAAATCGATTTGCTGTGTTTTCAGTGAGTAAAAAAATTACACCTGATATCCCATTGTATCGAAATGAGTATCATTAACTCCTACGGTAACATAAGATAAAACTTCCTTTTTAAATGAATCGGTTTTGGGTTTAGAACCAGGATTCTGAGTCCCCCACCCTCGGTTAATATTTGAAGCTCTGTAAAGACCGACACCAAATAACCATCCATAGGTGAACATCCAGTTATGGCAAAGTCTCCTTCTGAGGGTTGACCTTAATTGGGTTTCTTTGTTCTCTCAACATGATAAATTGACGCCCATGTCAGAGGAAAATTGGACAAGAAACAGACCAGGTGTAGATTTACAGCAGAAAGAGGCAAAAGAAGTGATGAATTATTCTGTAATGTAAATAACTATCATTAGAGCTGTAAATGTTTCAATATCTGTTCATTTTGCTAACTTCCAAATAATTTTAGTTTTTACACAAAATGAGAACACATCTTTGGGTTTCCCTTTATATCAAATATAAGAATGAAATATGCCTTTTATATTGGGCTGTTTATAGAAAATAAGCTCTGTGAACATGACTGAGTCTGAGAAAATACAGACTTTTATGTTTATGTTCTCATCTTGTTTGACATTTTTATTATAAAGGATTAATGCAGATAATGGTGGCTTAATCAATCATAATCATTGTTTGCAGCTGTAACTGATGCACCTTTTAAACTTTTCACCACATCACTCAGTTTTCTACCTGTAGTCCTTTATTTATACAAGAAGAAAAATTGCCTTTTCTCATACTTTCTCTTCCTCTAGATGAAACAATGCTGAGAGTTCAGTCACAGTAGATTTGCAGCACAGAGCAAACAACGGCTGCTTTAAGCACGTTGCTCTTATCTTCACACTTTACAACTATGAGAAGTTGTATGGGAAGTGTTGTGGGTTCATGTTAGGGGATGGGGGCCTCCAGGAGGAAATACCTCAGCGTGCTCCAAATGTTCTCCAAAAGAAATGCCATTCTTCCTCCTTAAAACCAGGTCTGCAACTTGAGGAAGGCCTTCAAATCAAACCACACTCTGTAGCTTTTTAACAAACTAAGAGGTCACGCTGAAGTGTAAATCTGTGGGGCGAAGAGTAAAAGAATGACCGGTCAGAAAGTGGACTGTTATCACAGATGACATCATGCTTCAGAGGAAGAACATCTGTGCCCGGAGACTAAGCAGAACTATAAACGTATGATCTCTGTTCGCTGCATGTTGCTAAATCCTCTAATCCTCCCTCTTTCAGACACTCCTCTACCACTTCTGAAGTTTTTTTTTTCTTGCTTATATCACAAGGCACGCCGAGTATCTGTTTCACACAGGCTGTTGAGATCCTCTTTCAAGCCTCTTCCACAGGCTGTCATGTGGGCTGCTGTGACTGCCCTAGTTAGTCAGGCTTTACAGTGATGTCAGGGTCCCTAGTGCTGGATACAGGGCCGGGAAAAATTCTCCAGTAATTACAACCCTCCTCCAGCACCGGGCTTTAATGTCCGTACCCCTCCTCCTTTCTTCCTGGCCTGATGGACTCAGGGATTTTCCTCCCAACTGTCACTGACAACTGACCATGTCCTTAACAGTGAAGTGCTTCCCAATCCTCTCCTCTCTGTTGCGCCGCTAGCTTGCAGACAAAAAACGAGGGGAGGTACAATAACGGTGAGATGTGACTAATGGCTACAGAGTGCTGGAGTTAGACATGCCTACCAGCAATGTTTCAGTACTTGGATTCGGTTGCACAAGATCTTCGCTGTGTTATCAGTGTGAAACTGAAGCTCAGAGAGGCTCATCCCTTGATTTACCGACATGCAGCATGTTAGCACAACAGATGTGTCAGTCAAAGTGGGGTTGGTTACGTGAAAAAATATGGAAATGCGCACATTTATTAGGTCTCTAATGTCATGTTTTAGTCTTGGGTGTGCCTTCATACTCTAAACTTTCTACATCCTAGTGACACTGAAAGTAGGGATGAAACGATATACTTACCATACCAGTAATTACCATAAATATAATCTATAATAAATACAGAAAAAGTGATTAATGAACGCTGATGAGATGTTTTATAAACCATTAGTATTGGTAGAACTTGGCTGGAGTAATGACCAAGGGCTAAAATCAAGCTTCTCAAATGGATTTGCTCAATTGACATAAAATAAAGAGGGAAAAAATGTAGAATTACCCAGATTTTACTTTTTATGTTCAGTTGCATTTTTATTGACAGGCTACTTTGAGTTTGATATTTATTGATAGACATATTAATTTACATTTCAACTGTTGAATTAGTTTTGAGAGGGATGGTCATATCAGCCAAATGATTCAAGAAATGTGACATTTGTGTCAAGTGTCATCCAGTTGTTTTTCAACAGATGCCTATTACTCCAGATGAACAGAGACAGTGTGCATCATTATAACTAAATGCATTCTTGTATGTTTCATAAACACCTTTTTGATAATGAAAGAACTGAAATGAACATTTTAACACAATTTGCTCTGTGAACTAAAAAACCTTGGTAATGAAGTTGAAATGAGACTAAAATGAAACTGATCACCAACACCCACTGTTGCTTATCTTGCTAAAAATGAAATGGTTGTATTTTCTCTCCCATCTCATCTTTTTGGCTGCAGTGAGTTATGAGGGGAATCCCTTGTTTTACGATTTTGTTTATCATCATCTCAAGGGCTAGTGGTGTGAAATCCCCTCTTTGTTTTGGTTGGATCGAGCTAATACTGAATTCAATCAACTTTCCTACCATCAGGTATTTCTGTGTATTATGCCTGTCTCCATTGAGTATAAAAATGCTTTGAGTTCATTGTAGCCTAACCCAGTCTGTGCATACGGCATTTACATCCACTCTTCAAGCTCTTTGTTTGCTGTTGCGTGTTAGTGTTTGCATCAATGTAGCTGGTGTCAGTCAATAGTCATAGACAGCTTTGTTATTGTTATTAGTTGAATCTAGTCTCCTGTACAGTGAGGGGCCTTTTGTGTTGCTTTGGGGGGGTCGCTCATTTGTCCGGGAAGTTGGTATGCCGGGCACAAAGCCCCTCTAAAACAAATCATTCCATCCACAGCCACTCGGGAGCATAATGCACTCAATAGCGTACCACTTCCGTGGCTGGCATAGTCATGGGAGGCAACAAAAGCCCCAGGGTAGTGATTTAGTGAGAACCTGATCCTGGAGCATATGGCCTCAGTCAGTTCCAGATCAGGCCAGCAGGCAGCCATGAAGCACTGCTACTGAGGCCTTTAGCTTTAACTTTTCACATGCCTGCTCCCCTGTGGAGACACAAAAATTAGCCCCTCTTTATACACAAGGAACAGCTGGCATTGGGGAATCACACCAGCAAATACCCTGAACTAGAGTATGTGGGTGTTTTTTGTGCAAAACTAGCCGATTGCATGAACTGACTGCAGTTTAAATCATAAAGACAACTATAATTTGTAATCCAGCTTGACTTTGTAACAGCTGGGAATTAGTTTGATTGGTTACCTTAAGTTGTAACTAACCAATTAATGACTGGTTACTTTATTTACTATATATATGTTAAGGAAAAGTTTTTTGTTTTTCCTGTTAATGGAGGAAATGGGTTATTTACTGTAGAAGCAGTCAAATACCATAGTAGCAACTGAAAAACTAATGAGGCCAATATGTTTTGTCTTGTGGCCTTGATCAGGATGCACAAAGCCAGGTTTTCATTTAAAATAACTAACATACTTTAATTGTAGGGTTTTTCTACTCATAAGACTTGGTAGTAAATGACTTTTCCCAAGATGTAGGTTATGACAGACACATTTCATGAGCGTTTGTTATCTGCTCCAGCTTGTCCAGATTTTTGTACATGGACATTGTAATAATAATAGTCCAGATGTATGTGAAATTAGATTAGATTCAACTTTATTGTCATTACTCAGTATAATACAAGTAGCGAAATGCAGTTAGCATCTAATCAGAAGTGCAATATATTAGTTAAATACAGTATGTGCAAATACCAAAATAATTTTCACTTGTTCCAATGGGCAGATTTTGTTTTGCTTGAGTTAAAAAAAAATCTTGAAAAAAATTTGTCAATTGAACAAGTGAAAATTACATTAGTAAGGTTTCTTGAAACAAGATGTTCAAGCTCTATTCTCTAAAAATAAGTTTACATATCGCACTGAAAAGTTAGTGTTTAGGTGATTATGACTGATTTTATGTGCAATGATATATTTTGACTAGAAACAACAAGAATGCACTTTGTAGGATTTTGACTTTTTCCAGTGTGGAGTAAAAACAGTGTGATCTATTGGACACAGACGTACAGTAATGTTCACATTGACCTGGAAGCATCGTCTAATGCAGGAACAGGTTGAGTTAAAAAATACAGTGTTTCTTAGTTTGGAGGAGAAATCGGTTGGGTCGTATTTTAAATGTGAAACTTGAACGTTCTGGTTTTCAGTGAAGGTTAGCTGTGTTGTTTTTTTTTTTTATCTCTTTATGCATGTTTGAATAGCCTTTTCTTTTCAACCTTTTTGGCCTTTTTTGTTTAAGCAAATGGATTTCGCCTTGTAAAACCTGTCATCCGGTCCTTGCAACCCCCACATCCTCTTGCCTCAGGTTTGATCTTTACTACGTCTGCATCCTACGTCTTTTTGTGAAAGCGGCATATGAAGGTTACGATTGGCTCAAGATGACTCAGGATGCCCCCACCCCCCCCACCCCAACCCCAACATGGCAGGATTAAAAAACTGGCTCTACATCGCATAGAATTGTGTTTCAGCATGCAGAAAGTCGTCTCTTAATAAATGGGTGCATCCTAGTGTTTTAACAGCAGCTCTTTCATAAGGCTGTGTCATATGATTCAGTTTTCAGGCTGAAGTTTCCTCCCACTCCCCCGACTCTCTGGACAGTTTTACACTCAACTGCCTCGTTAAAGGAAATCAATTTAAGCCTGGACCAGCCGTTTGGAGTGACCATCGAGCTAACCTTGGCACATAGAGCCGACCAAGGCAAATCGATGAACAGCATCCAGCAGGTGTAAATGCCTTTGCTGTTGCACTTTGGCTTGGCAGAAGTTCTGTATCGTTTTTTTTTTTTTTTTTTAAAGAAGGCAGTAGAAAACAACAGCCAGGGAGCTAAATTTATTCAGACATAGTGGAAGCACAATCATTTATTAACTCAGATGGTTCTTTTTCCCCTCTGTTGTTCCTTTTTCACTTTTTTTTTTTTAATGATTTTAGTTTTGTGATGCTGCCAGTGTATTTAGAATTCATGAAGTCTGACAGGTTCACAGTTTCCAAACATGGAAACAATCCTTCGGGACAAAATAAAACCCACTTAATAAGATAAAAATAAGCTGAAAAAAAAAACCGCATAGTCTATACTGATGTTCTATCAATTGATTTTGATTGATTTAGATCTGTGGGTCCAATACATCTGCAGTACAACACCAAAAAAAAAAAAAAAAGCAAAACTAAAGTCTCATCAGGACCCATGTTAATTAAAATACACCATGTTTTGTCATAATGTCTACATTTGTATGGATTCTTCCGCTGTCAAAACAATAATGAATAAGTACAAGAACGTTGGAACAGTCAGAAAGAGAACTACTAATAAGTGATATTAGAAATGGAAACACGTCTCTTGTTGTTTTTGTCAGTTCTGTCTGACAGCTGAGGCCTCTCGTCTGCATTTCACATGACTTTGGTGAGGTCAACGCTTAGAAACTCTTCCAGTAGACACTCTCCTTCTGTTTTTAAATAAGGAGAATGAATTAACTCGCCATATTACGGTTACGTAGGCTATTTTATGCTTAAAACTCACACTGCCAGGTGGTGATATCATACAAAAGGTTCCACAACCCAGTTTGGGTCTTGGCCCCAAGTTTGAGGAGAACCCGTTTTGTTCATTATAAGCATATTTAACAGTGCCAATGACTGTCAGAATCATTCATAATAAAAGTAAAATAGTCGCATTATTATTATTCACTGTACTTGTCTTATTAAAGGAGTGATATTTAGTTTTTTTTAAACAGAATCATGCATTTTAAAAACACTTTCTTCTGTACTCCATAAACTAAATGTTCTGCTTGGGTCTGAATTCTTCATTAATTCAACACCACAGGTCCGTCTTTAACACTTTATTTCTGAGTAATGACACCAGAAAGATGTTTTGGAGCACAGTCCCTTTAAATCCAAATGAGCCACTTCATGCCCCGCCCCCTCCAGGTTGAAGACGGTGCTTTCTGTTCTGTTCAGCCACTTATGTTCATTAATACAACTGAACATTTTAGGTAATTGGCTCGAAGTTTGGGGATATTTTAAGTTTTTACTCCAACTGCTGCTGCTGACAAACAGTTTGGTGTATTTGGAGAAATTTTGACCTTATATGCGCAAATATCGTGACATAACTAGTTATAAAACATAACAAACTAAGCTTTCAGAACAACTGCTCGTAGAAACATCCACTGGATTTTTGCTGGAATGATTAGAAAAATAACTTTGCAGCACATTGAGGGTTCAAATTCAAACTGTATGAACTGTTATGGTCCAAATACGCAAATAAATGAACCAAAGACTAATAAAAGTAGGTTTAATTACCGTATTTTCTCGATTATAAGTCGCACCAGCCATAAAATGCATAATAAAGAAGGAAAAGACATATATAAGTGGCACTGGAGTATAAGTCGCATTTTTTGGTTTAAATGTATTTGATAAAATCCAACACCAATCATATTAACGGAACATATTCAGAGTTATTCAGATAACTACAGCATAAAGAACATGCTAACATGTTTACCAAACCATCAGTGTCTCTTCAAATCACTAAATCCAATCAAATCTTCATCCTCGGTGTCACTTTGAAACAACTTCGCCCACTCTGATGGTAAAAGAGGCGGGGCTTCCTCCCCTATGTCGCTTACGTCAGACTCATCGCGAGGTGCAGTTCCAACGTGCCTTCTTGTGGTTTAGTGTAAAAATAACATGTGAAATGATACAATAATGTGTTAATAATTTCAGACATAAGTCACTCCAGAGTATAAGCCGCACCCCCGGACAAACTATGAAAAAAACTGCCACTTATAGTCCAGAAAATGCGGTAAATACGACCCTTTTAATGTGAAGCCAGTCCCGACTTTGGTCCCGTTTTTTTTTTTTTTTTCAAAGATCCGTTGTACTGAAAGTCGTTCATGTGAAATGAACCTGTAATGGTTTTGAAATGAGACTCTTTATATCCCATTATCGCTAAGTCGTCACATTAAACATATCTGATCTCCGGCGGTGGTTGGTTGAAGCTGTAATTATCAACGGCAGCTTTGGAACAGGTCGTCTCGCTATCTGCTCGTTCATCCCTCAGTGCTACAGAACGGCATCGGTGACTGTTCTGATCTGATAGTGTGTGTGCGACATTAACTCTCACTGTTGTGACCGAACACACAGAAGCACTTCACTGTTTGCTTTGACTAGAGCTCTTGTCTTTATCCTCTCTTTCGTCGTCCTCATGGGGATACTCGGGTTTAACCTACATGAATAAGCATTAAAGACGGAATGGTTTTGCTTTCTCAGAACACACTTTCTCAGGCCTGTTTTTTGTCAGACATAGTGTTTATTAAAAATGGATCTGTTGCATCTATATGAAGGTTCTTCCTCATGTCCATAGACTTGTATGTTTTTTTTTTTTTAGAGCTTTAGGAGGAGAATAACACTAGAGGGTTGCCAGTTTATAGGCATTCATTCTGTTTATCAGAGTTTTTAGTTTTTGTGGAAGGCTTAAGCGTGATGGCTTTTTATTTTGTTGTCTTTTTCTGTAATGTTGAATGTATATTATTACAATATTTGGAAAATAGTGAGAAGTAATTAGAAAGTCCAATCTGCTTAGTGTCATGAATAATAGATTGTTTCCCCCACACACTAATTAACATTTTTTTTCCTCCCAACTATATGAAAAATTGTTAATTAGTGTAGTTTAGTATAGCTTGTCTCCAGAGTGGTAGAGTATTCTTTTTTTTTTTTTTATTCGATAATGGATTATAAAAGTTTTATAACACTAGGGGAGACTAAATAACCACTCCAATTATCTTGTGTGAATGTATTTGTCACATTTTATTTTTGTAGGTTAGGAAAGCGGCATTTAAGTTAAGTATATTTCCAACTTTATACATACAACAGCAATGCTAGTGTTTCACATACAGCTTATTTTATTAGTTAATATTTTATGAACTGTGGTTGTAGAGCAGTGGTTGATGTTTACAGTATTGTTATCTGGAATTAGACTGGTGTATCCTTAGTGTTAAAGGAGTAATATTTATTTATTTATATCCCACTTTAGGCCCCGCCCCCTCCAGGTTATTGGCTGTTCCGCTGTGTCCCGTTCAACCAACACCTGAACATTTTCAGTAATGGGCTCCAAGTTTGGACATATTTTCAGTTTTTACTCCAACAAACAATTGTGTGGAACTTGAGAAATGTTGGTGTGAAGTCTGGACTTTATATGTGCAAATATGGGGGGCAGAGCTACTTATAGACACAACCAGTGAAGAAGGAATTCAAACAGGTTGTAGAAAGCCACTCAGTTTTTGCCAGAATAAATATAAAGGTAGTTTAGCTTTGGAGGTTTCAAATTCAAACTGAACGAACTATTAAGGTCCAAATACTCAAATAAAAGAAACACAAACTAATAAAAGTGGGTTTAGAGAAATATGAGCCCTTTAAATGACTTGATAAAAGCCTTTCTTCCCTTTGGTCACATCACCTCCCTCCTTCTATTTCCATTCCCAAACTGAATCCATATTGCTTTTCAGCTGACCTAAGGTAACTTGTTGAGCAACAAGTGTGCCATTGTAGAGCGTTTCTTTCTGTCGGTGGACTTTGATGCCGGTTATTCAGTGACTCAGCCCGTCCTAATGAGACCAGAGTCTGTCCCATCCCAGAGCCGGTGTCCATTCACCCACAGAGTGAGGACGGCCACTCATTAACACCATGTCAACATGCTGTACAAGCACAAAACCCAATGGGAGCAAAAACCTGCTGTAGAACCTTAAATCTCAATAGTTTTAATAGCATTCTGCATGTGATAAAATCAGATGTGTTTATGCAGGCTGCCATGTCGACCGACCGCACAATAAACAGAAGTTGGTACATGGGAAATGAGACGTTTGGGGGGAAAAGTAGTTTGTGATGAAAGACTTGGCTAACACAAGTTCAACCACGACACCCTAATCCTAAAATGTCTTTGTAATTGTCAGTGAGAGCATGAGCCAAAGTCTGCTCCTCATGAATTAGATGCAAGTCTTCTCTGAGTAATACCTAATTTAGTTTCATTTGGTAACTTGTCATCTTGTGTTTTTGCAGGAGGTTTCTCAGTGGTGTTCCTGGCTCGTACTCACAGCGGTGTCCGCTGTGCTCTGAAAAGGATGTACGTCAACAACGTCCCCGACCTAAATGTCTGCAAGAGAGAGATCACTATCATGGTGAGAGAAGCTTCATGGCCTCTGCTTGCATCGTTTACAAACTCACTTCTTATCTCAAATGATTTCTTCCTGTCTTTATTATAATCTGGTCCTTGCAAAGTCTACACTACTTTGGTGGTTGTTTGTAACCTTGAAATAATGTTACACAAATGTTACAAACTCTACAAATAATTAGGATTGAAACAATGACCAACTTTTTCAGGAAATAAGTATTTTCTGCTCTTCCTGCTGATGTTCAGACATTATATTGTAATACTTTGATTACACACCTCTTTTTACTATTTCCACAGATGGTGTTTTTTTTTTGTCATTGTGCTCATTAATTAACATTATTAACTGTAAAGCAAAGGCAGACATTAGTTTTTTTATTCACATGGACATGACCAGTACTTGCATAATAGCAGTGTAATAAAAAAGCACAATTTAACTGCACAACAGCTGCAAGCGCAACAAGTGCAGAAAGGCTTGTGGTTTGTAATGCATGTTGAATTAACAGCTGGTCGTTGAGGCCTGTGTTCCTCTGGAAATTGTCATGTGGCTGTGAACTTGGTCCAGCACTCTTTGTGTCCGTACTACAATGCCACCCCAGACTCAACATGGTCTGCGGCCCCTATGGATCTTAAAACAGTGGGGTACTGTGGTCACTAGGTGTACGAGTTCTAAAATAAAGCCTGGGAGGAGGGGCTTATTCTGGGGTAGCTCACTGTCCTCTGTCCATGAGGGTTCTGGCTTGAACACAAATGATTATAAAAGTCCAATGAAGCTACTAAACAGAGCAACCATTTTTCAGGTTGTTGTGGATTTTTGACACCTGATGGGGCTTGTATGTTATTGAGGGTGGGCATGGCACAGTTACAACTTAATTGACTTATCACAGTTATTTGAGCTAACTCACAATTCTTTGGCACCATCATGATAATCATCTCTACTGAGCTGTAAAAAAAACAAAAACAAATATAATATTTAATCTTGTGTTTTTTTTTTCCCCAAGCATTTGAGACATTTGAGTGTTATTATTTAACATTTGTCCTTCATTTCAAGGTGCAAGACTCATGTTGGTGTCATTATCAGTACTTTATATATTTTAGTAATGGGTTATATAACGGTAATGTGGTTTTGGCATATTTGCCCTGTGATATTTCTTTTTTTTTTTTTGTTCCAAAATTTTGTGCCAATGAATGACCAGTTTCCCACATTCTGTAATAATACTCCTCAAATAAAAAGCAGGACTCAATTACCGGGTAAGTCCCTGGTAATATCCAAGGGTAATTCTCAAATAAAGACAAATTAGAAATATTAAGGTGTGTGTGTATGCCATGTGAAGAATAATGTTGACCGCTAGTATCATCTGACTGTTTTCTACACTATGTTGTGGTTTTACTGTCGAATTTCAGCCACTGCAGGTGTATGTCTTTTTGCTGAATGTTATAAGTATGAAAGGAAAGCAGCTTAACAACGTAAAAGCTCTACTAGGTGAAATTATTACTCGTTTTTAAGTCTCTGCAGGGACTTCCACCTTCCAATCTAACCCAAATGCTAACTTTGCAAACTCTGGTCAGGGCACTTGGGTCTGCTGACCAGTTGTGCCCGAATCGTCCCAGGTCCCTGAACTTTGGAATTCTCTTCCTGTGAACATTAGAAGTACTACCTCTGTTGAGTTTCAAATTGCTGCTTAGAAGTCACTTTTTTACACCTGCTTTTGTTATGAGCTGAGCTGGATATTTTACTGTTATCTTAGAGTTTTAAATTATTGTCTGTAGTGTTTATATTTATTGTTTTAATATTTTTAATGCATGAACTATGTGTCAGTATTGCTTTGTTTTATTTATTGTCTTTTACTTTTATTCTGTTTCATGATTATGGACAGCACTTTGGGGCAGTAGTGTCTGTTTGGAATGTGCTATATAAATAAACCTTGACCTAAATAGGACTATTTGTACTTACTAAACAGAGGGAATAAAGGCCCAGTACCTTCTGTAGCTCAAATAAATAAAACCCTGAACACTATTTAAGGAAACGTAGTCATTTATTGATGGTAGTCAACCATTGTCAGGCTGATAGAAAACTAGTGGAAGAGAAAGGGGTAGAAAAAGAAAATGACTTGCATCATAGTGGATCAAACTAAAATTTCACTTCAGTTTCAGCTCTTATTGGGTGTGGTTTTCAGTACTGTAATTAGACCTGCCCCCGATGTGTCAGAATGGAAAATGCAGATTATTTTTCACGTATGTTGACTTCACATCATCCACGTTTGACTCGGTTGTCGAGAAGGCCTCGTTCACATATTTGTCACTGCTTGACGTGGGCTTGAAGTCGTGTATGATCCGTGTTTGAAATGGGACACAAGCCTTCATTAAGAGGCACACTCATAAACCAAGGTGCACGTAAACGGCCTCATTCTGTCTTCCTCACCCTGGTTCTCTTCCCACCTCTTGTTTTTAAGCATTTCCAGTCTGGCAGGAGCAGAAGGTGGTTTCTGGCTGCGTGCTGGGTGACATTGTGTTACAGCACCTGGTCCATTGATAAACGTCTTTTGATCTTTTACACAGAGCATATGATTACAGCATATAATTCAAGTCGTTTTATGTCGTTCTTGGTTAAATACCCCCGTTTGTTCCATCGCGTAACGCACATGTACAGCTCGGACAACAGCAGATGTCTCGTCTTAAGCGTTTGACCCCGGTGTGTCAGCGAACGGTTCACTCTTAAGCTGTTTGGCCCAGCTTTGTGTGTCTGTTCGCTGCCTCATCAGCTGGAACAATGTGTAATACTCACCCACACAGACCCACACACAGCTGACCTTAAACACTGACACAGTTCTGGCCTGTTGGGACGTTGCCTTAGGTGTGTCGGTTTCCACAACACACAGCAGTCTCTCTGCTCACACTGGCATTTAACGACCAACAAACACTTTGATGCTTTAATCCAGCCAGTGAATCAAGTTAAGAAAGATTAGTGGGTTTAAAGACCAGTAAGGGCATGAAAAAAAATCGCAAAAAGCCTAACCACATACAGTAACTTTACTTAATTCGACGTGGAATGTGTTTTTAGCATTTACTTGTTTGCACGGTCTTAATTGATAGTTTTCACCGATGGATAGATGCGTTATTAATTCAAGTGATTAGCAGCTTTGAGTACAGCACAAGAAGATAAAACAGACAGATTAGGAACTAGGTTAACACTAAGGTTAGTATATAATGTAGAAAACTTACTCTAAGTATTGCTTTAAAAAAAACACCAAAAACTTCCTGTACAATGCTGGAAACAAAGTTAAAAATCTGTAGAAAACTGAATGTATTATCAATGTACAGTATTTACACTTTTTTTTTTGGTCTGCATTTATCCTCATACCTTTTGTTCTTGCAACCAAATATTTTAGTCAAGTATTCACACATTTCAGGGGACGGTGCTTTTAGAGTGAAAATGTCTCCAAATTCTACATGAAATAAAAGGAAAATATGTCAAAATAGGCCAACAAATGCGCTATATATAAGGCAAGCTTAAATTTTATTTTTAGCTTATTTACACTTTGTTTGATGTTTATAAGTACAGAGTATCTGTAAGTCTAAAATTAAGGAATCTGAATTTAGAAGTTAACTTCTTTTATGTTTTTCTTGACATCATTCATCAAAAGGATTTCAAGACTTCTGCACTTGTTTGTTTTGACTTTCGACAAAGGTTTAGGTCAGACAAATACAACAAAGCCTCTGGATGTGAATCAGATCCTGAGTCAACGTGTTATTTGTCTGAAAAAGGTCTTCAGCTTCACTTGTTGAAACCTGCAGAAACCTTCAATAAATTCAACTTCATCCACTGCAACTGGTTTAACTGTAGCTTACATGATCTAATAAAGGGGTCCGTCCTCTTTTGGTGTTATCTTTGCTATTTCACTCTTCAGACTTCACTTTAATTTATACATTCAGTCAGTAATGGCAGCCAGCGACTGAACGAATTACAAAAACACAACAAGCCAAAACACGCCAACACACCAGTCCACGTATTAAATAACAGACAATCGCACCCAGTCTTTTCAATAGCCTCAAGTGATGTCTAATGTTTTATTTTGTGAAATCCTGAACAGACTCTTTGTTAGATGGATCATCCTGTCTTTATGTTCTCATGTCTGATCGCTCCCATGTTTCCCTCCTGCAGAAGGAACTGTCAGGACATAAGAACATCGTCGGATACTTGGACTCGACCATCAATGCTGTGTCCGACAGTGTCTGGGAGGTCCTCATCCTCATGGAGTACTGTAAAGGTACAAAAAAAATACTTTTTTATATATATCACTGCCAATTTCAGTGTGAATTTACTCACAATTTTTAAGGAAATTCTGTTGTGAGTCAAACCATTTTTGTAAATAAATGTATCTTTGTTCTTCATTAATTTGATGATTTGTTATGGTGTAGCTCTTGGTCTCAGTATAAATTTACACCCAAACATAAGCTGTAATTGAAAATATTTAGATGGTTGAAACCTTTTCATCGATTAAATGGATGGGTACACAGTAGTTGCCAAATGTTTTGCCTAAATACTTCATATTGTTCTTAATTAAATACTCATTTTTAACCCTGACTTTCACTAGATCACAGACAAAAGCCTTAGTTCAAATGCATCAGAATTGGTTCTTGTGAGTGTGTGTTGCTATGATATGACGATAAATCTCTAAGACATTAAGGCCCTTTCCCTACCCCTTGAAACAGAGCTGCAAGGGGTAGGGCTGTAAATATTCTCCTATGAAATAGGACAACCCTTCGTCACCCGTTGCGTCTTCATCAGTCATCATTGGTGTTATAAACAGATGCAGCAACTTTGTTTCTGAAAGTATTCACCGTGTCGCCAGCAGCTGGAACCGTCTCGCATAGACTTTGTTCATCTTTTAAATATAAACCACAGAAATGCGATCTACAACACATTGAAATGGCATTAGATGGACGATCAAATGATTAAGTTGTTTACGAGGAAAGTTTGTTCCATCACTGTGGCACGTTTTGTCTGTATTGACTTCCAATCTGACCCATGATCCAAACAGAATTATATGAAACTCCTCCTACCCCTTTATTCGAGGGTTAAACAGCCCTTCACCTCCATCTAATTGAGAATTAGGACAATAATACCCCTTCAAGTGAACGTACAAAACGGAGGGGTAGGGCAAAGGGGCGGGCCAAGGGCTGAGTTTGGGGTTCAGACTAAATCTTGACCTGCCTGCCTCCATCCTCTAGTTTGTAATAACATCCAGCTAATTTAGTTCAGACAAAGAGTCATCACAGCCAACTGTTCTGTCTTCCAGATTAATTTATTTTATTAGTTTCATGCATTTTCACTGTAAATCAACAAACGATGAACATGGACTACTGAACTCAAGTCCATTTTTAAAGTGGAAGAACTTTTAATTTGTTGTTTAAACGCAGCCAGTGATTCAGTTTCTTATGTAACGTGTACAAATCACAGAACCAGAAGATACCCCACTCTAACAGTGTTGGTAACAGATGTGTAAAACCTCTGTACGACGAAAAATGCAGTCAAGTAAATATGAAGTCTGACCTGTGCCTGAATCGTTTAACGTTGTTCTCCGTTCTCCTGAAGCGGGCCAAGTTGTGAAGCAGATGAACCAGCGGCTGAATGTGGGCTTCAGCGAGGCCGAGGTCCTCCATATTTTCTGTGATACCTGCGAGGCCGTGGCCCGCCTGCACCAATGCAAGACGCCCGTCATCCACCGAGATCTCAAGGTAAGGGATACGCCCCTCCCTCCTCTATTTAGCCCTCCAATAAGCTTTTAGTCATGCCATGGGTTTTACACAATATCTACAGTAGTATATTTTATTTGACTGTTATTTAACCAGCGTGGTCCCATTAAGATGGGGGGGGGTGTCTCTGTTTCAAGACAAAGCCAAGACGTCAGCAATACAGTCACCTTACATTAGGTATTGAAAATAAAAGCAGACTATTTGATTTAATGTCTTTTTTTTTTTTTTAACTTTTATTTTAATATTGCTTGTAATCTTTCTTTTTTATTTAATATTATACAAAGCTACATTTGTCCATACTGTTCTCTCTGGATATTTGCAGATTATTTGCTTTATTAAAAGTTTAATAAAAAAAAAAAAAAGAAAAATAGTTTGTGTTTTCAGCAAGTATTATAAGACAAAATTAGTGTAGCAGCGAACTTCCTCATAAAAAAATAATAATAAAAAATCTTAGTTCTACATTAAGGTTTGAAACGTACTAAGGCTGGTGCACAAACAATGCTGCAGTGGATTTGTTTAACAAAACCAATGGGAGGAACTTGTGAATTTCCCCCAGAACACTTCTTTAATAAATTTAACGTTAGGTGAAGTTTTGAAGACTTTGAGATAGAAATCTGCTCGGTCAGCAGAAGCAAACGCACTTTGGTTTCACTTCACTGCTCGTTCTAACTCCTCTGCTTCCTCTTATGGCTTCCTTTGCCAGCTTGCTGTTTTATTTCCTCTCCTTCCTCTTTTCCAATCCCCCCTCTGTTTGTTGCTCATCCACCTCCTTTTCCTCTTTGTCCTCCTCCTGAAGCACCAGACCCATGCTATGTACAGGCCACAGCAGTCCTCGAAATTCCTCAGTGACTTTCAAGCTAATTCAATTTTTAGAATAGATTTTTGATTCACTGGGAGGTTACAGACCAGATTTACTCTCATTCTGCTGATGCCTGGAGAGCCGTGGTAATTTCCCACCCTCAGTGGCCCATCAGTGGGCTGCTGTACAGCGTCCAGTTGGACAAGCCTCTAAACAGAGCGGTCCTTGAGCTGCACAGGCCCGGCCTCTGTTCGCTGTCTATCTGTTCTGCCTACATGGCTTACATAACATCGCAGGGACACAAAAGAGCATGGAGGCCCAGTCACGCATCGCTAGGAGAAGTGAGAGTGCAGAAAAAGCCCCTTAACCCTGAGCTGTCAACAGTATTGAGACACTCTGTCTCACTTTCATGAACTCATTTTTTTACCGTTACAGACGCTCTGCTCTTGATCTTTTTGTTTTGATTTCTCCATTTCTGTGTTGATAAACCTACAAATGTACCGTGTTTTCCGGACTACAAGTCTCAGTTTTTTTCATAGTTTGTCCGGGGGTGCGGCTTATACTCTGGAGCGACTTATGTGTGAAATTATTAACA
>JAPSES010000219.1:7416012-7434402 GCA_029822895.1 Maxillicosta whitleyi
GTGTAGTCTTTTTTTGGGATATTGTGTAATTTTCTTTGGTTGTGTAGTTTTTGGGGTTGTCTAGTTTTAGGGGGTTGTGAAGTTTTAAGGAGTTGTGTAGTTTTTCTTGGGTTGTATAGTTTTTGTTGTTGTGTAGTTTTATGGAGTTTTGTGTAGTTTTAGGTGGTGGTTGTGTAGTTTTAGAGGTTCTTGTGTAGTTCTAGAGGTTGTTGTGTAGTTCTATGGAGTTTTGTGTAGTTTTAGGTGGTGGTTGTGTAGTTTCTTTGTGTAGTTTTAGGGGTAGTGTAGTTTTAAGGATTGCGTACTTCTAGAGGTTGTTGTGTAGTTTTAGTTTCTTTTGTGTAGTTTTCAGGGTAGTGTAGTTCTAGAGGTTGCTGTTTTTTGGGGGGGGTTGTGTAGTTGTCGTTTTCTTTGTGTAGTTTCAGTTACATGAATCCTACAAACCTTTTATTGAAGTTAAATCCTACGGTGTCATAAGTCCCTTGTGCTCAGTGTATACAGTGACCTCCTCTTTCACTTAACATCTTGAACTCTATTGTTCACACAATATGGGATTTACTGCACTAATCCTCTGAATTACTGCAGGATTCATTCCAGACCCACCCAGGAGAATTCGAGCTGTACTAAGTGGAAGCAGAGGTCACACTGAATCTTATTTTAGCCGCTAGACGCCACAGAATCCAGAGGTTTCTGCATATTCATAGTTGTACACATACATCCTATATTTACTGTAATTTAAATTTAGTTCCCAATTAGTCACATTTACACCTTAATAAAACATTTCCACATATATTTCCACGTATACTTGTTACTTTTTTATAGTTATGTCTAAAAGAATTTTATTTTTATACAAATGTTACAGTATACAGAACAGTTAGACCATTCAACCTTTAGACAAAAAATACAGATAGATACAACACAAATTAGGCAAAAAAGTCAAAATAAGTATACTTCACCATAAGATTTTACAAGGTAAAAGATTTCTTGAATTTAACACAAATATCCCATTTTCCCCAATATATATTTTAACATGTGTCACCAGTGAGTCTTAATGAGAAGGTCAGTCTTTTCATGTCATAAATTTCTTTCACAACATGTGTCGAGTCTGAGCACATCCATTTTCATGTTTGGCTTTTTTTTTTTTTTTTTTTTTTTTTTTTTTTTTTTTTTTTTTTTAATGCTGCTAATAATATTAACAAAATATATTGGTCAGATTTCCTCATCTCCTGTGGTTGGTTACCCAAGTAATTCACAGTAAACAGTGAATATTAAAATGTTTAATGTTATACTGTTTCTTTAAGTAGTATGCTAGATGTTAAATGCTAACGCTAGGTGTGGGGTGCATTTTGGATAAAACGGACACAAAATTTCTGATGTGCTTAATAATGTGGGGTAGCCTAATTTTAAACATAAGCTGAACATAACTTTTTTTTTTTATGTCTTTTTTGGAACATAACCTTAATCCCACTGTGCGCCTCTGCATCTACAAACACTGATTCCTTCGACTGCTTTTAAAGAAAGCAGTAAAACTCTGGAATCAACCCTGTTGGTCTGTAAATATTGAAATTAATTCTCTAAGTTTTTTCTGTTTTCTTTTATTTTTTTAATGTAAAACTGTAATGACTGTTTCGCTGCCGTCTCGGCCAGGTCTCCCTTGGAAAAGTTAATTATGTTGAGGTTTTGCACAGTTTTTAAGATTCTTTTGCGTCATTTCATTTTACTTTATCAAACTATTCTTTTATATTTTAAGAGGGAAACATTCACTATGAACCCCACCGCTTTAATTTGACAGCCGTATTTGTTACATTTTGAACATTATTGTGAAGTTCCGAAATGTCTGAAGTAGGCTGGTGGTGGATCCAACTGATGCTGAGTCATGGAAACGCTAACCTCTTGTCATTTTCGTCCTGTTGTTGTAACTCACAGATACACAACCCTTTCATATCGGGCGCCGGAGATGATTAACTTGTACGCAGGGAAAGCCATCACCACTAAGGCTGATATATGGGTAAGTTCTCACTGTGTGTGTTGAATGTGTGTGTGTGTGTAACGTAGCCTGCAGGGCTGGTTTGTCTGGCAGCGTCTTGTCCGGGACGTCATTCTGCCCCGACTGGTTCCTCCTCCGCCCTGAGCTGTTTGCCTCCAGCAGCTCTCCACAAGCATTTTTCGCTCATAAAACATTAAGCAACATCATTCGCAACAAAGCCAGCGCTCCGTATTCCCGCCCTCCTCTCTTTTCCCTGCGTTCGTGACTGTGCCGTGTCAGACCTGGTTGAAAATCTCCATGTACATGTGTGTGTGAAATGGGCTTTGGCTGAACGGAAGGTGTGAAGCAGTCAGGCAGGAACAAGGGCTTGGACAGCAGCCATGTGGAGCCGCCGTGCAAATTGATGCACTAAAACAGCCAGAATGTTAACATGTGGCTCGTACACACGTCTGATCACAACAGTGGGGCTCTGCGTAATACAGCCGCCTCCTTTTTTGCTTGGTGTTGGACTTCAGAGCCGTGCAATATGACTGTATATACCATGTCAAGCTACAAAAAACGTCTGTTGTTTAACCCATGAAGACCCAAACAGCCACCGGCAACCTAAAGCATCTACTGAGCTAAGACGTTTAATAACATCTGAACCACCAATCCTACCAATACATGGAAATAACTGGTGTAAAATGCAGTTTGTCATCTTTTCATAGTCATCAGATATGACTCATTTGGATGCTCAGTAGTTACCATGGAAACGCTGTCAGCTTCTACAACATTTATTCACCAGTAAAACCCATGGAGTTGGATCAATGTCAGTGGATGTTCAGTTAATGATGGATTTTAATGAAAAAGTCACTTTTTCTTCAGTTTTCTCTGTTTCCAATATAATACCTCTCAACTTTAATCTGAATCTTTAATCTTTTATGAACCTCTACGGGATCAGTGAATTGAATACAGGGAAATACTTGGTTTACACTGGGGGGAAAAAAAGCAAAATACAGAGGTCAATATTATAATAAATAGTGATCAATTGCTTAAATAAAGTTAAATATGGAGAAGTAACACGGATCGCCAGTGATCCATTAGGCATTTTGTATTAAATACTGTTCTACAATAAACCTGTTGTCAACAGAAATGCTGTTCCTTGTTAAAACACTTAGATTCTCCACAATTGAGGTTCTTGAGATTTTTTTTTTTTTTTTTAAACAATTTTCTGCCACAAATCATAATTAGTAAAATAATGTATTGGATTGTGGTCAAAGCTAATAGAACTAGTGCATGCAGTTCAGGTTATACTTTATCCACATAATAATAAAAAAAAGGAAATGCTCTGAAACTAGAGGTTTTTACCTTCAATTGAGGTGTCATTGATTAGTTTGGGCCTTTTGGTTCTTCTGTTATAAACTTTGAAACTTGTTAAAATGTAGAAAATGAACACAAATTAGGTGGGAAGGAACAGGTTCAGTCAGTTGTAGGATGAGTCTGCAAACTATAATGACAAAAGGCTGCAGTTGAATGGTTTAGATCACCAGTTATCTAACGGCAGAAATGGGGGAAAATAAACAAAATGTGTCTAATGTTTTGGACTGAATGATACCAAGCAGAGACATTCTATACAAAATTAAATGAAATCAGTTATAACAGTATGATTTTTTTTTTCCCCCCTCTCCACCAAATCATGCAGCTTTAGTTGTTTATATCATAGTTTGGCTTCACTTTGTGTTCTTCCTCAAAGTATATTTGCATGAAAGCAGCGCAAAAAAACAAAAAAAAAAACACTGAAGTGACACAGAGCAGGTTGTATTTAAATACAGAACGTTATTTCCAGTCATAGCTTTCAATATTAAATAAATATTTGCTCTAATTTTCTCTCTTAATACTGTGTAACTCTGTTATCCTTTACCATATGGTGTTTGTATAACATGGTTCCAGTGTAGATTCTAAACTGGGTTAGTGGTGTTTGAGTTTGTTGTAGGGCCCGGTCATAATTTGTCCAGGTGACAGAAGTAGTCCCACTTTTTGGTACAAGCTCCTCGTTTCCCCCCCTCTGAATATCCCCTGTTCTGTGTCGCATTCATTGACTGTCCTCCATGTTTGCCTGTGTTGCCTTCAGGGACCTTTATATTTGATCAAATGTGCCTTTCGTTTAGACGGCAACAGTATTTTTGGGGGTTGAAAACGCAAAAAAGTGTAACCACCATCCAGCGTGGAAATCTTAAAAACACTCCACTCTGGTGTCACTGTCTAATGCAGGGTGGGTCAAAGGGGGGGTGATTTTAGTTCAGGGGCCAGACCAGTAAAATAATGTAAATAATAGGAGAACTTTGGAGTGAAAAAAAAAAAAAGTACAATTCCGTAATATATTTTAATAATTACATCTACAATTACAATTACATCTACAAATTGTACTCGAATATAACACAAACAAGTATGAAAAATCTAAACATTCTCAAGTGAAATAATTGTAATGTTAACAATATTATGCCTTAGTTACAAAACATTAAATAACATGCAGAATATTATTAAAATTCCACGTACTTCTCTTAAAAGATTTCAGGTTGTTCCCTTTTTTTTTGTAAAAGTCTAGTCTGGAAATTTAAACATGTTTGTGTAATTTTACTTTTTACATTAAAAAAACAAGACAAAAATGTGCAGTTTTCATTATTTGCAGGTTATTCTGATTTGTATTTTACTGGTCTGATCCACTTTGACCTAAAATGTTTTGTTGTTTTCTCGTTGCATAGTTTATGTCACAGGCACGCGCTCATACAGGAGAACGACACCACATGGGATTATGTCCCTGCGACGGACCTTCACGTTGCCCCCAGCCCCGCTAATTTACATGCAAGAGTCGCTTCAGCAATTGTCATAAATCTTTATAGAGAGTAGGAGAGAGCAGAGAAGGCACATTAACTACCTTCAGCAAATTATTGATGCATCAATTATAGGAAGAGAAGTAGAACGGTTCTGTGCAGGTCGCTTGGTGTTGGTGATGTCACCTGTCATGAATACTACACCAATAAATAGGACATTTCACACACTTTTGCAGATTTACCCCTAAAACACATGTGTAAACCAAAATTATCATAATTTCTATTATAGTTTTGTTTTTAGTTTTGACTTTTTTTTCTCTATAATTCAGTTTTTAGAGCAGGTTTGCTAGTTTTTATTATTTTTTTAAAATTTTTTTTCCTAAATGCTTAGTTTTAGTATTAGTTAATTTTTTTTTAAAGTGTTTTGTAACTTCCTCGCTCTCGTATTTAAATACATCCCATATGACCCTGCTGCTTTATACCAACCCGCCTCCGTTGTCACAGGTAGAGTGGGGACGAGAAGCCGACTCTAAACAGATGACGAACCATTAAACGACGCACGGCTAAAATCAATTTCAGACGATGAAAACAAAGTGAACTTTATCCATAATTTTTATATATTTTGTAAGCACACAATACAGCGTAAATTATTGTTTTTTTTCTTTTAATTCAAATTTTTACTTATTTCACTTTACGAAATTATTTTCAATTGTCGTTTTTATCATTTTGTTAGTTTTCCTTAACGATATAAACTTGGAATAAAAGTGAAAACCCAACATCACTTTTGCGTTTTTAGGTTCAGATCGTTGTTACCGTGGCTACTAATAATTCATCCAAGATGATTGAAATGATAATCAATTGTAATCCATCTCGTAAACTGAAGAATTTAAGTTCTTGTTATGTTTACCCGATTGTTTACTCAGGTATGGGGTTAATAGTTGCCTAAAATAACACGCATAAAATGTCAGCGCCCAGACCTCCAACGGTGCGTCACAAACTCGCATCTAAAATACAACATCCAGTTTTCTTTGGGAGGCGCTGGAACCGACAGATCCCATGACCATGTGACCCCCAACCCCCCCACCACCACAACCACACTATTTAAGCCCCACAAAACACCAAAGGGAAAACCAGATCCACATAAGACTCCTCCACCATTGTCTGCGCATTAACTTCCCAAAAATCAATTCATGTACAGTGTGTCCTTGGCAGCCGTATAGATCCTCCCTCCTGTAGCAGGTTCTAGTCGAGCACCTGAAGCTTTACAGCACGCGCAAGAAGCATTAATCTTACATTTAAGCCAGTATTCTGATCTGTAGTGGAGTTAATAACATGAGGACAAGTAAGTCATTTGCAACTACATTTTTCTCCACCAATAAACACAAAGGAAAAAAAAACAAAACTCTGTCCGTAGTTTGTTTCATTTCAGATCCTGTGTGTGTGTCTGTGCAGTTTGGAGATAATGATGAGTTTTCCTGCAGCCGCGTCCTGCCAGCTGTGTTTCATATTGCAGCTCGGCGCACGGAAAAGCTTTACATTAGAACAAGACAAGACATCTTCCCTGTCGGACACCAAGTCTTGACACCATTCTGAGTTTCCCAGAATCCTTTTTTTTTTTTTTACCCGCCGGAGCCTCTTTATATGTTTTTACTGTGAGGTGTTGGAACCGCACGGATTGACTTCATCTTTAAATAGGACTCTGGATGTAGAAAGACAATTACAGCTGGACTTCCTGTCAGCTACCCCCTGCGTTGTCACTTCCTGTTCTAAGTTTAACCACGTGTACGAAACTCTGCTGATTTTCATGCATGTGGACGTGGTTGATGGGTATGTGGTTCGACTCCCATTAGGACTTAAGTATCAGACTGGATTAGTGAGTTTAGTAGGAGAGTATCTGTCTTAAAGGAGAACACCGCCCCAAATTCCATAGTCTCTTTCATCTTAAACTTCACTGTCAGCTAAAAAGACGCAGACGCCAAATATAGCTTCAGCCAAATGTATTATTTGGGAGCAGAGCACTTTTGCATGTGGATGTGTTTGGGCAGCCGTATTACCAGGGGGGCAGACTTTATCCACTGACATAAGGAACTTTAGGTTTGTTAAAGCAGCTCCATTTACCTCAAAAATAACCCAGGTTAGAGCCTCATTTTAACCTTTTTGTTCAGAGTATCATGTACAGGAAGTTATAGTTCAGCGAAAACTGACACGAAAACCAGCTGTAATTTCAGGCAGAGTCAGCGTCACTTTAAGAGAATAAAGCAGGATCTTGAATAAATAATGGTTTTGTAAATCATATTTGATGTTATTCACTCTTCTGTGTGACATTTTTTAGGTGCTGTGCATCAAGGTTTTTCCTCATTAAAGCTGGAAACACTCAAGTAACACTAAAAAAAAAACAGAACCAAAAGTGGTCATTTCCTCTAAATAAAACAAAAACTACAGCTACTTGTGCACCAACAACTCATGATCATGTATACTAATCTACTGCCTTCATATTACATAAATTTTTTTCTCTTATATTCAGTATTTTCTTTAAACAAATATAATCTGGATCCTCCCTCCTTGTTGATTTAATTGAATATTTGCTTTTTAAACAATTGAAATTAAACTGATTCACGTTTTTGATACAATTTGTGAATGCAGGTGATTTAACCAAACTGTTTCTTCTTTTGTTTTCTCCACAGGCACTTGGATGCTTGTTGTACAAGCTGTGTTTCTTCGCGCTTCCATTTGGGGAGAGTCAAGTCGCCATATGTGATGGAACCTTTATCGTTCCTGATAACTCCAAATTCTCTGTCAAGTTGCACCGTTTAATCAGTAAGTAATTGTTGTCGTCGTTCTGCAAATACAGATGCACGTTTTACACAAAACACACAACCTTTGAACACACTGGAATCCTCGATGTGTGTTTTTGTTTTGTTTATAACTTCTGTAGACACGTACTCTGCTGCATGATGGGATGTGAACCCTGTGGAATCAGTCTTAAGAGTGTTTAAGGTTACAGTCCTATTTTAATTTGTCAAAGTGTCTATAGGTCCATAAGAAGTCCCAACTATGTTTTAGACACAATCCCAATTCAATCCTTGGCCCCTCCCTCTCAATTTTGCACATTCACATGAAGGGGTAGGGGTGTCTCTATTTGATCGACAGTTTAATGTCATTTCAATGTGTTTTGGGTCGCATTTCTGCTGTTGATAGTTTCATTTTCAGATTTTATTCCTTATACACGTGGGTTGTTTTTAAAATCTATTCTGTGTTTTTATTTTATGCTGTGCCTTTGGACATGTCGTCCCGTGACGGCACCTGCGATGTTTTTACTTAATGACAGTAAATCTGAGTCTGATCCCAGTAAAAAGCTCATGGAACAGACGGTTACAGCTACTGACGACACGGACAATACTTCGGCAAACGAAGTTGTCGCATCTGTTTACAGCAGCATCGACGTCTGCTGATGACGTAACACAGGTGTCAAACCCATCACAGTTCAGGGGCCAAATTCATCTTAATGTGGTTTGAAGTGGGACAGACCACTATTTAAATAATGTCAACTTCAAACTTTCCTTACATGATGAAAATGTTTACATCTATAAACCATTTTTAAACAATGTGAATGACACGAACAACCTGAAATTTATTAAAAAAAAAAAATAATAATAATAATAATTCAAATTTTAACAATATTAACACAGTGAGTCTACAGATACACAAAACATTTAATAACAGGCAGAATACTGGTAAAATGACACTTCCCTTAAGTCATTTCAGGTTGGTCATATTCAGGTTATTTAGGGTTTTTTTTTTTTGTGAAATTACAGTTTATTTGAGTGTAAATACAAGAATATTACGTTAAAATATTTACATTTACAAAGAGAAACATTTGGAGTTGTGAGTGTTTAAAGGTTATTAGGATCATATTTTACTGATCTGTACATGGAACCTGAACTAAAATGTGTAATTTTAACACTTGACAAATTCAGCCCACAGGCCAGACTGGAACCTTTGGCGGGCCGCATTTGGCCCCCGGGCCACATGTTTGACACCCCTGACGTAACAGGTCAGGAAGGGTTGGACCACTTCACAGGGGAATGTTTTATACCCCACCTCTTGCAGCTCTAAAGGGGAGGGGCCAAGGAGTGAATTGGGTTTGGGCCTTACATTTTGTGTGTTAACTGTTAGTATTGTTTCTTAATTAAATGGACCTAAATTTTACTTCGTGAGGTAAAACCATTTTTTAAAATCAGATTTAGACTTTTCGGCAGTGTGAGAAATGTGAAATTTATATCTCCGGTTTTATAAAGCTTGGAACTAGTCCACTGGACCAAATATGATCCATTGATATTACTTTATTCATGCACTTTTTACCTCTAGGTCAAATATATGTTAATTCACTCTTAATGCCATGTAAGTAAACAGGGTTTAAATTACTTGGAATTTGCTTCAGTGATTTGTTGCAAACAAAGAACATAGAGAATGTAAGAAAATAAAATGGACTGAAAATAAGATGAGCATTATAGCCGACTATTAAATGCTACATGGAAACTACCACAGATGGATGAACCGCACTTCTTACCTTTATTTCCCTTCAACGCTGGAATAAGAATGAGATATTTGTTTTAAAAAAAAGCCATTTCAGCTGACTTTATAACCACACTTACATGCCTGATGCCCGGTGTTTGTATATTCTCCATCATTAAGCATAAAGTCACGTAAGAGTTGGTGTTGATATTAATTTAACGCTGTTTCCTGCCTGCGTCCAACTGTCTTTCAGTTCTGTTGTACATTTACACAAACTTTGACCCAGTTGAACTGCCTGAGGACGGTTCGCCATTGCAGCCTTGTTTGCTTTTGCAGTACTGTCACTTCCCCACATGCATCCTGTAGCAGAGCTTCATTTTCTATAAACTGACCAACAGCTCCGCCAAGTGGCCAAAGGGATGAGATGCACGGATTCACACGCTTTGTTCTCCTTTTAGGATATATGCTCGAACCAGACCAGGAGAAGAGACCCGACATTTACCAAGTGTCCTATTTTGCCTTCAAGTTAGCTGGAAAAGACTGTCCAGTGCCAAATCTCTTTGTAAGTCATTAGAACGAAGTGTTTGCTGGTATTTATGTTTGTGTGTGTGTGTGCGTTCATGTTTGACCTCTGACTTTTCCCCAGAACTCTCCCATCCCTACGTCGCTACCAGAGCCTCTAACAGCCAGTGAGGTCGCTGCTAAGAAAAGTATGACGAAAGCAAGGTACTGTGTGTGTAAAATTACACCTCATTTATAAAATAAGACACTGCGTTCTCAGACGTGTAATAGAAAGTCAGTGCACAATTAAAAGCTCTTTAAGTATTAACATTTTACTTTTTTCACATGTGTTGAGTATTACAGGTATGTGTGACAATAAAGTATACCTGCATATGTATCATCATTTTATATAATTATATCAAATATAGCATCGGTAAAGACACTGCATTCTCTTATTTTTGTTCATATCCTACATATTCTTTTGTTAATGTTTTAGAGGAAATTCTGTAATTGATTATTACGTTGGTGGTTGACTTATTTTTCTGTGAAACCACAGCATGTACGTCTTTGTATGAAAAATAATAAGATAAAAATGAATAATTAATACTTTTGGCAGCGAGTTGAAAGCTTAAACTCCCACGATGGAAGAATGCATCGACTTAGTTCTATATATTTACATTCTGGAAAAGTTGAGGTTTTGCCTTAAGGGTCAAAAGGACTCTATGGACTGTAATACAGAATAATTAGTTGTGTTTTTTGATTTTTAATTGTAAAACTGCGAGTGCTAGAAGTTTGTAAATAGAATGTTTTTGTTTTGTTTTTCACTATTGGGTCAAAATGGGCGAACTATGTGAAACCTATAATTGATGTGAATTGAAAAGATTCTTTATTTGACGCAGTGTAAACCCTCTGCTCCTGCCCACTTTTATTTATTTTTTTTCTATTATCTGTTCTATATTCTCAAAAAAAAAAAAAAATCCTGGTTTAGCATCCTTGTTTATATTTGATAAATTGACATTGATGTACCCAAATGGGTGATTGTTGTAATGATGCTTATCCAAATAAACAAAAAATTGATTAAAAAAAAAAAGGATAATTAAACCAAAAGACTCTTAAATAAATACATATTTTTCATTTTAACACATTACCCCTCAGATCTGTTTTTGTCATCATGGACCATAGATGAATAAAGTTTGGAGTTTGGTGCTATATAAATAACATTTTATTGATCGAGTGGGAACCCTGCTGTTCCTCTTTCATTCAAATGGGATTCATCACACCTGAGTTAGAGCAGATCTGGTGCATCTGGACTTCATTCCTCTGTAGTTTGACTCTTAATGAGGAAATTGAAGAGAAATATGAGAGAACGTTGCAGCTCGAGGTTTTTACTTGACGTCTTTTCTCCAGGATAACGGATTCTGTGGGTCCAACGGAGACTTCGATAGCTCCCAGACAGAGGCCGAAGGCGGCGAACAGTAACGTCCTCCCCCTCGCAAACACCGTCACCCCCGTCAAGATGACTGTGCCTTCAGCAGCCGTCAGTAACGGACAGAAAGGTCAGTGTGATACAGCCGTTAATTGGACGTCAGTATTAAAATATGGTCTGGATGTGAAGCATGCTGTTAATGTACAAGACAGAGGTGGAATATGGTTTATACTCACCCTGTACCTTTATACGACAGGGTACATACATAGTTAAAAAAAAGAAAAGCTAGAGGAGGAGTCTGGGCATCCCGGCTTAGACTGTTGCCTCTGTGAACCGGTTCAGGAAAAAGCAGTAAAAGATGGATGGAAAGTAATTTTCCTAATTAAGACAAAGACAGAATTTATAAACCTCACTAAAGTCATGTGTAGTAGATAAAAACAAAACAAATGTTGATGTAAAATTATGGAATGGACAAAAATAGACATGCAAATATATACATATAAATTAAAAAAAAAAACACAAAAAACCAAAATGAAAATAACATAAAAACGCGGTAATCCAAAACGGATTGGAAATTATCAAAAAACTGATGAAAAACACACACAGGAGAAGAGTCATGTTTGTGTACGTTAACATTTAATCAGTTCCAGGTGTCCGTTATGGTACCATTGTGAATCAAATTGACAAAAAAAACCCTGTTAAAAAGCAAATTGGCTCCTACCCTTTTAGGATACTGTGTTGGTGGGATGGATAGGAGTCCATGTTAGAAGGGTTTCTGCTGCGCCACCACGTCACGCCCCCTTAAAATGAAAGTTTGCGAATCTTCAGGAGGTTGAGAAAAGATAAATAAGTGTTAAGTTTCACTTCTGCAGCGGCGCCGTCTGCACTGCCCCGTACCCCCATAGTATTATAAGTCAAATGGAAACCGGTCAATCACATGTACACATAAATCGCTCCAGAGTATAAGCCACACCCCCGGACAAACTATGAAAAAAGACTGCGACTTATAGTCTGGAAAATACGATATGTTTGTGTCTGGTTTTGGCTCATGCTTTGTACTCACACTCTTATTGTCAGTTTTAATACTAAACCCCCCCGTCTCCTGTGTGTCCTCTCAGCCCCCACCCCTGGCTCTGGGCAGCCCACCCTGCAGCCCCAGCCCAACAGCCAACAGCACCGAGTCCTGCAGCAGCTCCAGCCAGGAGACCTGCGACTACAGCAGCTGCAACAACACCACCACCATCAACAACAGCAACAAGCGGTTCAACAGCAGCACGCAAACGCTCAGCAACTCCAATACCTCCAGGTAGAACAACACACGGTCATGGGGACGCTATAAAAAAAATATATATATGTATAGACCACCTACAACCACAACCAGTGTAATGACAAAGCTTGTTCTATTCTATTCTGTTCTATTTATTTTACTCTGTTTTACTCTCTTCTTCTCTACTCTATTCTACTCTACTCTTTTCTACTTAATTCTACTCTACTCTTTTCTACTCCTCAGTATCAACAGGCTGTGCAGCAGTCACTTCAGATGCAGCAGCAGCAACAGGCTCTCCTCCAACAACAGCAGCAGCAGATGATGATGCAGCCCATGTACCAGCAGCAGGTCGCCCAGGCTCAGTACGCAGCCATGGTGAGTTCTACCGCCGCCCCAGAACCGGGCCCCAGCGCCCAAATCCCAAACATCCACCAGCTGAACCGAAGGAGGCGTCAGTCAAATAGTTGTTGTGTTTGTTGAGTCCTGTTTAGGCTTTCACGAGTGCTTGTAACTTTCAGTCTTGACAGGATTTAACAGCAGAAGATTTTATCCCAAACTGCAATAAATAACTTGAGCAAATGACAGCGAAACACATGGAGACGCAGCATGAAACACCAGAGTTGGATATTTGATTTAATGTCAGAATGGCCTAAAAGTGCTCTCTCTGTTCCAAACACTGGCAGTCATTCTCCTTCAGTCAAATTTCTTCACGTCGGTGCCAAACAGTGTTGGAAGCACACGCTCAAACTTCCTACCGACTCTGTCCAATTATGCAGAAAACTCGTATTTACGTATCTGCTGCACCAAAACACAGCAAAGACAGGTCCTCCAAACGCGCACTGTTAGGGCGGCGTAATTTTTAGCTCGTTCCCACTGAACGCGTACCATCTGTTTTATTTCAGAGGCAATCTGGTCTGAGCGAAGCCACGAGGGGATCGAACAGAGGGTGAAATCGAGCAGTTTCCTCTGTGTTACACACTGACATATGAAGCAGTGCACGTTCGGAGGAAGAGAGCACCTCTCAGAAACACTCGTCTTATTCCCACGACAGTTGCTAAATGTTCGAAAAGCAACCGTTCCTCTGTAAACTTAGACCTTCTGCTCGTCGCGATGAGAAAGCGTCGCAAAGTGACTGAAAATGTGTAATATGGTGTAATGACATCGGTTCGACTTTATTTATACTGTTGTTTAAAGGCACAACAGTGGTGTTTGCAGAAGTGTAGTCCAAATATGGGTTTAGGAAAAAATAGAAAAGAAGTGGAAGCACAAAAGATGGAATGGTTTAGCGAAGGCAGATCCGATACAAGCGACTAATTCAGGGACGTCAAAATCATTTTTTCCCCCCACATTCAGCCCAGTTTGATCTCAAGTGGGTCAGGAAAATAATAACATAACAGCATATAAATAATGACAAATCCGCATTTTAACTATATTTACGTTTACAAACTATATCTAAAAAAAAAAGATGTGAATAACTGAAAAAAAAAAAAAAGAAATTGGTGTAATTTTAACAATATTCTGCCTCAGCTTGTCATTTTATACATGTGCATTATGGATCAGATCCACAAATGGACAAAAAGGGAAGAATATTGTTACTTTATTTATTTTTAGACATTTCAGGTTGTTTACATTTTATTGTTAAAGGATAGTTTCTAAATGTAAATATTTTCATAATTCAATGGGTTTTTTTGCTAAAACAAAGAGGTAACATTTGGAGTTCTCATTATTTATATGTATGATCTAGTATTATTTTTTACATTAATCCAAAAAGAAAATTTGCAGTCATTATTTATAAGTTGTTAGTCTGTTACTTTATGTGAGATCATATTGTTCTATTAACTGTTAGTATCATTTATATAAAACTTTTCAGATTTTATCTTGCAGGTTAGATTGGACCCTTTAGTGAACCGGTTTTGGCCGATGAGCGGTACATTTGACACCCCTGGAGTAGATGATCAAAAAAAGCGAAACATTTACAAGACAAAAAAAGGAATATACGTGTGTAAAATCAATGTTTCCACCCCCCAAAAGTCTAATAATGTTGCCTAAATTAAAAACTGCTTCTCCATTTTCCAATCCATTGGAGTTGTGTAGTTCAGATGATGATTCTGATGCTGTTTTTCAGACGTTTGTACATAAAACAAAGGCATCAAATGTGTGTCAACGCTAGAGCTGTGTTGAACTTCAATGCTTTTATGTAAATATCTTGGATAAACTTGCATAATTGAAAAATGCTTGATGCCAAATTCCACGACCCAAGGAACAAATCTGAGCAGCATAAGTACATGCAATAACACAGGCGCTGTTTGTGTATATTTTTATTAATTACATTTTAACGTGTTGCGTAGCGGTGTCGCGTAGCATGGATAGCGTACTGGTAGCGTAGTTTGCTAATTGTGCCTCAAGGATGACAGACACGGCGTAGTAATATATCCAACCACTAGATTTCACAATTTAGTCTCATCAATACTGTCTTAGTGCCTGCACTTGGCATTACTACTTCTTTTTTTTTTTCCGCTCAGACCGATTTTTTTTTTTTTTTCCCTGGAACGTTGGCAAGGCAGTGGAGCGAGTTTGCTAAGGCGGCTGCCTTGGCTAGAAAGTGCAGCGGGAAACACTAGAAATAAAGACTATAATGTGTAATTTCATTTAATTTCTTTCAAACTCGTTCAGCAAAAAGTATTGTTTAGGAGCCAGTATTGACTCTGAGTTTTCAAAACTGGTATTAAATCATTTTATCAGCTTCAGTCTGAGCTCGTATAAACTTGGAGAGTGATAAAACCGCTTCGTTTCACAAAACAACATGGTAGTAGTGCATGTTGTGGTTTCTGCAGAGTGATCTTTTAAAGTAAAGCTCAAACCACCTGCAATATGCAGAAACATCTTTGCACACAACATGGGCTTAAATTCCATGAATGCCATGTACTTCACACGCCGAGCAGGAGTCTTATTGCCTCCCGACTGAGCAGCGCGTCTGTTACCGAAGGGAAATATCCTGTTACAGTACGAGCCACATGCCTTTTTCTTCTGTACGCCGTGTTCAGACTCAGATATGATGAAGCAGCTGCTGAAAACATGTGCCGTCCTACTCGGTTTCCACACAGAGAATTGACAAAGAACCTTTAAGGCCGTTGGCGCTGAATCAGTTGCTTATTGGTATAAATTAGATCTTATCACTTGTTAGTTTTTAAGAAAAGAATGATCTTTATTGTTATTGTTTGTGCCATGAGATTAGTGGAACTATATTAACCCCTAAAGACCCAAAGGTGCTTTTGTGGCAGTCACCAAATTCATTTTTCTTTACCCTTTAAGTGATTTTTTTTTTTTTACTGCTTACTCTAATATTATGCTCTATTTTTTTTTTTTTTGCATTAAGTGAAAAGAAGGTATTTTCCATTCCTTTAACATTTAACTTACTGATTATGTCGATGTTCATCAAAGCTCAGGTTAAAGTTGAGGTTATTTTATCAGAAACAGAAGAAAACGTAATCAAGAGATAATTTTTTCTGCAAAATATATTGACAATTAAACATAAAATAAGTGTCTCCATCCACTGTTATTGATCCAACTCCATGGGTTTTACTGGTGAATCAATGCTGTAGAAGATGACAGTGTTTCCATGATAATTACGGCGCCTCTGAATGTCCAAATATGGTCATATCCGATGACCATGAAAAGATGAAGAACTGTATTTTACACCAATTATTTCCCTGTATTGAGAGTATTAATGGATCAACAGATGTTAAAACATTTTGATGTATAACCAGTGTTAGGGTGCATCCTTGTTCCTAAAATAATGTACGCAAAAATGTAATAGTTGTCAAAATAATGACTTGGGTTATTATTATATCGCTTAAATTGAGTTTTGGGGGATATAATGGCTTTACCCTGAACGCTGCCGCCAGATCTCTTTAATGTTTAGTCAATAATTTGGACAGATTTGGTTGGATTTCTGCTCCTTTATAACCACCACAGTGGAAAAACCATATGGGTTTCAGCTTCTATCAGTATTATAAGTCATCCATGTTGGGGCGCTTTAGTTGAAAATCAGTTTATTGGACATAAATCAACCAATAAAAGGCCGATTGAGCTCAAATTTGGTTCCTATTGATGTTCTTCCACATGTTCGTCTTCCATCCAGAGTTCATATGGGCTCGTTTTCATTCACTTGGTGCAGTTCTATGTAGAAAAATTGGTTCTCTGACCAGTATTCTGCCACTGTCAGGTCCATGGAGCTCAAATGGAGTCCGTATCGATTGTCTAAAACAGTGTTTTTTTGACCTTGGGAATTCCTGAAATTTCTAGTAATTGAAAAAAAAAAAACCCAACTTTTTAATGATTCATAATTAAAACACCACATATTTTTCCTACTAATGGCGAATGGTAAAATTCAAGATATAATATCTGTGAGGACATGTCATGTGACTCGCCACAAATTTGTGATGTTAAAATGAGCCAAAAACAGGTTGGAACCACTGGTCTGGTGATTGTCGTGGATACATTTATGTACAGCAGAGGACTGGGGGGAGATTTCAGGAATATACCCCTGATGTCGACAGCGTATGCCTCGTTTTAGGAAGGTGATGACAGCAGTGCATTTATGTTCGGATGTTGAATAAATATTGCATTATTACAAGAACGCAGGGTTTTGTAGAAGCTAAGATGATCCACGCTGCATGTGGAACATGTTGGCTTTCGTGTCCTACATGCTGTTTGACTTTCACTCCCCCGTCCCTCCCCTCCACCGTGTCCCCAGCTTTCCAAATCCAGAACTGGTTTCTAACAACATTTCATCATCTTGTTGGCGTCACTGTGCATCATGAAATCAAAGGTCCGTCCCTCATTCCCTTCCCCCTTCTCTCCCTTTCTTCCTTCCCTAACAGCTGCACCAGTACCAACAGGCTTTTGTCCAACAACAACAGCAGCAGCAACATCAGCAGCAGCAACAACAACAACAACATCAGCAGCAGCAGCATCATCCACATCAACATCAGCATCCGCATCACCCCGCTCAGCAGCCTCTCCCCTATCTGTCCTCCCCTCTTGAGTTCCAGATTCCACTGGGTTCATACAATGCAACCACTCCTACAGCCGGACCTGGAGCTGGAACTGGGCAGATGGGGGGGCCGTCACCTGTGGACTCCTCATACACTAACCCCAGGTAAACACACACACACACACACACACGTGTCTCATTTTAGTTCTGAATGGAGTTCATTCTCAGTAGTTCTGGCATTTTTCTGTCATGTTTCCTTCCAAAAAAAAAAAAGTGTGGAGAGTTTTAAAATATCCTTTACTAGAGCTGGCATACACCATCAAATCGGGGGTAAACTGAACAATAACTCACCCTGGTGCCGTTCATTTATGTGCAATATTCAGCCAGTTTTATTATAATATAAGGTTTAATAATATGTTTATATTTTCTAGTCACTTTCTCCTTCCCGCCTTTGTCCATTTATTTATTTTTTTATTATCTGCACTGTGTTTTTGTTGTTTTTCAAATTTGAAAATGTGTTTTTAATTTTTTTAATTTAAATGTGTGTGGCTCTCCTCGGTCAAGGGGTATTGTAATCATTTTACCATAATCACATTATCTGAAGAATTGCATTGAGATATTGGCATCAAATTTATACAGTGGATGCATCCTGGCATGGAGCAGAAAAATCTACACTTTTTTTTAAGGTCAAATGTTCCTGTCGTCTTTTTAAGAGTATATTAATTATTAGATTACCATATTTTCTGGGTTATAAATCGCACTGGAGTATAAGTCTCATTTTTGGGTAAATGTATTTGATAAAATCCAACATAAGAACAGACATGTCATGTTGAAAGTCAATTATAAATAAAAATAGAATAGAGAACAACAGGCTGAATAAGTGTACGG
>JAPSES010000219.1:7507588-7527377 GCA_029822895.1 Maxillicosta whitleyi
CTGCTCTGAAACATTATATTTATATATTACATATATTTATTAATGTGGGATAGTCTATTTAGACATTCTAAATAAATTTGTAGTTCAACATTTGGTGTAGACACTTACTATGAGGAAATAGGTTAAATTTGACCTGAAACAAACTGTGAAGGTTTAACAAATGAACAGTTTGTAAAGGTTACTCATGTATGCTGGTCTGGTTAGAAAGAAATTGATGACTTTCTATCCAACGTTTGTTTAACAATTATTTTTGATTACCTAAATATGCATGGGAGATTTGCAAGAGCATTGCTATGCATTGTTTCCACCATCATTATCAAGACTTAAGACTTCAGAACTATAATACCTCACAATTTCCCATCCTGTTTTATAACTGGTACACTGGTATACAAAGAGGAAACAGTCTTAAATCTAAAATAGGGTGAGTAATTCTATGATTAAGTGCTTGATTATGCTGAATACTGGAGAAAATTCTGGACATCGCTGCTAAAAGCATTTAGTTTCTCTTCACCTGTGGTCGTGGGTAACCAGAGGCATGGCATGACACCCTCAGGCTTTCTCCCAGGCGTACAGCGAGTCTCCTGGGCTCCAGCTGCACCAGTGGAGGGATACACACCAGACTGTTAAGGGGGACCTGCACCAGACTGAGATGAGACAGGCGTGGCGGCTCAGTGCACACCAGTCGACGCTCTGCTGAGCTGAGCAGACGCTGGCCCTCCTCATCAATCCAGCTCCTCAGCCAGTGCAGAGCGCAGTCACAACGCCACGGGTTATCTAACATAAAAGAAAAGACATTCAACACAAATCAGAAGGATACATACATACATACAAGGATAATGTGCTGAATGAAACAAGATCTTTTCTGGAGTCAAAATGAGGCAGCAGGGGTACTATCCTGATCAGACCGTGTCCTCTTGAACCTCTGACATCAACATCTTTCAGTCCTACTAATATGTTTGAAGAATTTACTACTTTGTCAAACCCTGTTAAAGGGGCTCTTTGTTGTGTTGATATTCCTCACTCTCATCAGCAGGGGAAAGACACATACTGGAACACAACTATGACTCCAAAAACCACCAACAGACACCATTGTGTATCCACAGACTGTATCACTCACTGAATAAAGTATAAATATCATTGTACGATGGTATCATCACTGTTTGGAAGAGATAGCCCATTTAGATTTTACAACAAATTTTAAGCAATATTTATAACAAAACATGCTCCATTGTTGGGGAATGAGTATGGAGGACACACACTGTTTATTCTCAAAAAAAAAAAAAAAAAAGTATGCAGTAAGTGAGTTTCCTTTCTTTTTCATGACTATTGACATTGTAGATTCACACTGAAGGCATCAAAACTATGAATTAAAAGTATAAATCAACTGAAAATACACCTTATAGTCTAGTTTCTTCAAAGTAGCCACCTTTTGCTCTGATTTTTGCTTTGCACACACTCTGCATTCTCTTGAGCCTCCAGAGGTAGTCACCTGAAATGGTTTTCACTTCACAGGTGTGCCCTGTCAGCTTTAATAAGTGGGATTTCTTGCCTTATAAATGGGGTTGGGACTATCAGTTGTATTGTGCAGAAGTCAGGTGGATACACAGCTGATAGTCCTACTGAAGAGACTCTTAGAATTTGTATTATGGCAAAAAAAAAGCAGCTAAGTAAAGTGAGTGGCCATCATTACTTTAACAAATGAAGGTCAGTCAGTAGTAGTCTATATGTAGACCCTTTATGAAAATATATTGTTATCTCCTAAAGACAACATTAAACATAACATTTGTTAAACTTCTTGAGGAAAAAAAGAGATTTATATGGTAATCCATTGGTTTACAAGAAAATATAACAGGCATCCGTCTGCAAAAGTATTGTTTCTATTCTGTGACAGTTTTGTCAACAGATCTCCTGGTGATGGTGCTGATTACAACACGGAGCCACCACTTCAGCATACAAATGACAGAAATCCATCAAGCACAATCCATCAAGTTTAGTGGTAGAAAATTGTGTTTTCCGTGGAGACACCCATAATAGTTTTGTCAAGAGCTGGAGGTGGAGTGAAATTTGGTGACAGTGGGAGCCTTGTCATTTTTTTATGCAGGAAAAACTAACCTGAAACACATTGATAAGGTTTTCACAAGTAAATAAAATACAGATGATGATAATAATAATAATAATAATAATAATAATAAAAATGGATTAGATTTCTGAAGTGCTTTTCATCTCACCCAAAGGACTTTACATTATTGATCCATTATTCATTCACTCACACATTCACACTCGGGTGGTGGTAAATGTTTGTAGCCACAGCTGCCCTGGGGCAGACTAATGGAAGCATGGCAGTCAATTCTCACCAAACGGCCCCTCTGACCACCACCAAACATTCACACACATTCATGCTCCAGTGTGAGTGATGCTGGAGGCAAGGAGGGTGAAGTGTTTTGCCCAAGCCATGAGCCATGACCACCCCATAATTTTTTTCTGTCAAAAAATTGCAGTAGTGTAACCACCGCTCCTTTGTGACCGTGTGTAACATCACCTTGTTTATTATTACCTAATGAAAACCACAGATCCTCATCGGGGTCTTTTTAATGGATGGATTTAAAGGTTCATGAGGGGATGAAGGACAAAGAGGAGGCCTCCCACTGTCTCCTGAGACACTCCTCCACATACTGGTGCAGCTCTGCAGCCTCTTGCTGATTATGATTCCAGCTTATTTTGTTGGAACTGCTTGAAAAATGGTGAATCCATGGGGTGTGCTGCATTACAGTGCCTCAATGCATATGTTCTCATGCATCAAAAACAGCTCAAACAACCACAGAAGGTCTCTGCTCTGTTAATGTGAGACTGGTGAATGTAATCCCCATGTCAAGTAAGGCCACTGTCTGTTCCACAATCGGTTTTATCTTTTGCAACATTGTCGTGAGCTTTAATTGTATTAGAATGTTATTCGAGTGCTTGTTGTTACATTGTGTTTAATAAATCGGGTCTTTTTCTGCTTTTGTTAAGGTCACATAGCAACCATAGGCTATTCGTGCCTTAAAGGCAAAAAAGTAAAGGCAACCTCATCAAATGGTACAAAAATGCATTTTATTAAAATGCTTTAAAAATGATGGTGAAAACCATATCACACAGCCATTCATTATCCCATGTTAATGATGATCTTTTTATGCTTTTTAAGATGTTTAAGATGTTATGTTGTTCTAATTTTTTCACAGTCTGTATGTGAGGCATGTGTTCTGAAATTGCAAAAAAGTCAATTTGCAAAATTCATGGTCTTTTTTAATAATTAAATAATCAAGCTCATTGAATTGCACTGCACACACACACACACACACACACACATATATATATATATATATATATACACATGCAACACACACACACCTCCTCAACCAAACTGCTTGAGCCACTTGCCTGCCAGGGAGGCAAGATGGCCCTCCAGCCCTGCAGCCAATCAGACAGCTTGGCTCGCACAGGAGATCACAGGCCAGCTGATCCAGCCTCCCGACTTCTTTCTTCGTCTGCTCTTCTGGAAATTTTTTGGACGCCAGTGCAACGTTGCTGCTCGGGATTCGCGGGTTCTGCCGGGCCGGAGAAAGAGAGATAGTTCTCTATTCCACTTCTAGCTGAAGTGGAAGAACATGCCTCATATATTACAAGTATTTTGGTGATTAACATCTATCCGATCCGTTTTTATTTATATTTATAACCAGGGGTTTAGTGGCCGTGGTACGTGGGGGTACACCGTCCACCAACTTCTCCTGACGTGAGATACAAAAAAATAACAAATATAAAATATCCTACAACTTAAATGTCAAACCAGAGCCATTGGCAATGGTGAAAACAACCTGAATAGGCTTGTGAGATATGTGCATTACTGTTCTGTATGTGATTATGAATGGCCTTAATGTTAATATTAATAGCATAATTCCGCCTCATTTTTGAGTAAAAAAAAAAAACATCAAATATTACTACTATATTGTTACTGGGCTTGTGGCTTTATGTTTGTACACTCAGGTGTCATAGGCTAAAGACTGTTTATTAAAAACAAACAGTCTATAGCCTATGACACAAATCGCATATACCCACTTAAAAAATCCCCACTACACCACTGTTTATAACACAAAGGGTTGCAGAGCACTGTGCAGTAAAATAAATGCAATAAAATGATAAAATACTACAATAAAAACACAATGAAACATATTAAATAAACACTTTATCCTCATAATGTTCTCACTTTGAACATTTTCTCTCAAAATATGACAGCATTATTATTTTAATATCAGCGTTTTTACCCTAAATTTTACATCACAGGTTGGAATTTTTTTTTTTTTTTCAGTAGATGGGTTCTATGGGATGTAAACGAATGTTACAACGCAAGTTTGGAAACACTTTGGGTTTATTTTCAAAATAAATATTTACTGAGAATAAAGAAACTATTTTTCAGATGAAACCACATTTTTTAAAAATTATTTTTATGCAAAAATCCGCATGTAACACGGTAAAAAGGACACGAAAATTACACGCTAGTATTTTTTTTTCCTCAAATATCTCTATTTTGTCAGAGGTACATTTTGGGAATTGAACTAACTAATTTAACGCAGTTCACCTCGCTGTATCACTGATATTTTTTAGTGCAATTTTATACACTTTGATTTTTTTTTTTTTTACAACGTATGAATGTGCATTGTGTTCTGCATCCTGATTGGCTAAGGGACTGTAGACTATTGACCACCAGTCTCCTCTGTGCTGTGTCTCCTGTACAGTACAGAATGCATTCGATTTGCCAAATTTACATAAATGTTTTATTGCCATCAGTGTGACTCTGAAGTACTGTTTGTTTGCAAGTTTTATCCTCGATGAAACGTTCTGCATCGACAAACAAAGGCGGCTGCTGTCGGACCCAAAAGACAGAGAAAGATGCTAACGACGCACAAAAAGCTGGACTTCTGGACATGAAAGAAGGTAGAAGTTAAGCAGTTCTAATAAAGTGTGTTGTGAAGGGTCAGTTTTTTTCCCATTGTGGGTTATTTTTAGAACGTAACCCCCACGATAAATGAGGGCCCACTGTACTTTATTTTCTGTTATTTGTTGGACAAAGCAGACAAAGAGTGAATACACCAGTCCTGTTTCCTGTCAGAAAACCTGAAGTACAATATGTGGAAATGTTTTCTATTGGATGTGCTGGCTGTGTGTGTGTGTATATGCATGTATGTATATATGTGTGTATCTGTATGTTTGACCCCTCTGTTCCAGTACCTCTGCAGATTCACTGTAAGTCGTCCCCAGATCTAAAATGAGGCTGATCCTTTCTTCATCAGCAGTAAATGCTTGTTGTTTGCACACAGACCAGACTCAGCTCAACAGAAGCACTTTGGCGCTGTGGGCATTCAGCTGACGCTCGCCTCCGCAGCCGTTTACACCGCTTCAAACAGCACAATGAGCTTCAGCGTACACATCACCAACACTACAAGCCGCCCAATAAGTGACGAGTGCACGCCGACCCCTCGCCTCAGTGCATATTCGCCGTGACACACTCGTCCTGTTCGTCTTCCTGTCGGCAGCTGGCGGTGGAAAGGCTGATCCTGCTAAGTGGCGTGTAGCCGAGACGCACGTATACGGGCTGGACGTGTTCTACCTTGAAATCTGATTTGATTCTTTCGGAGAAGAATGAGACAGGAGGAAGGAGAGGGAGGTTTTCCAAATGAGAGGATTTACAGATGCTCGTGTTTACCAAGTGTTTCTATATCAACTGTCTCTATCTGTTCTTGCACCAAATATCATATTTACAGGTAAAATGTTTCCAGAATAAAAGTCCAAATGTTGTCATGAAAGAATGGGTTCAGATCATCCACTCATATAAAAAAAACAGCCCATCAGGCCTCGTAGTTATTAAACACAAACATACACAGAAAATACAAACGTGAATACACTCAAATAAGACATTCGTCTGACCTTTCGAGGTCACTCCAGGTCAAAGGTCACCAAATGAAACCCCATATGTGACTTCCTATCTATTGCCAATAGTAATTATATCTATACTTTCAGCTGTTTTAATGTTAACACTTTGAAATGTGTCCCATTAAAAACCAATGGGGATTTTTTTAAATAAAAAAAATTCGTGAAAAATTCCAAAAACATATTTCAAAATTCTTTGAGCAAACTTAGTAGACCCTACCCCAAAGATGTTCCACAACAAATATTAAGCCATTCTGATTGATGGTTTCAGAGAAGAAGGTCCTGAAAGAAACAGTTTACAGATGGATGGACAACTGATACCAATAGTCCATCAAAATACTTTGGGACGTTGGACTAAAAACAGACTAAAATTAATGTAAAATACACAATATGTATGCATAAATACACTAAAATTATTAGTTAAAACACTCACAACATATGTTCAACCATAATGAGGATAACTGGGCTGTAGTTTCACATACAGTCTACAGTCAAAATATGAAACAGAATTAGTGATAGAGTGGTTTTACTAGTTTTACTCCAAAGGAAAGAGAAGTACAAGAACAAAATGTCTTATAGTAAATGTTCTGCACTTCTGTAGATCTTTTCTACATGTCGGTACTCAAAGCACTCACACACACACCAGTAGGCGGCTACTATGCTAATGTACCATGCCAGACCTACTGGGTACAATTTAGGGTTCAATGTCTTGCTCAAGGACACTTCGACATGTGGACAGAGGGAGCCAGGATTTGAACTGCCAACACTTTGGTCATTGGACAACCCACTCTACCAACTGAGCCACAGCTGCCCCTGTGGAAATGTCATGTGGGTTTGTTTTTTACATGATCATAAATACATTCAGATATGCACTAAAATACACTTGAATTATTACAATTATACTAAAACACAAAATATATGTTAACACTAGTGCTGTCAAAATACTCAAATGTTTAATCAGATTAATCACAGGCTGCTGTGGATTAATTTCAATTAATCATGATTAACTATCTATATTAATATATATGAATATTTGCATCCAGGGGACTAAGTGTACCGTTTAGTGTCTTCTGTGTTTATGGGTTGGTTCTGCTGCCTGTCACCACCGGATCTACTGAAAATGTGTTCGTGTGCGTTAACGCTAACTCTACTGGAAATGTGTTGGACACGTTCAGTTATTCTGCTGTAGACGGACTAATGGAGTTCAAATTTATAACCAGATTAATTATGATGATGGATTAATCCACATTAATGCCTTAATTTTGACAGCCCGAGTTAATACATAATCAGGATATTTATAGGTGCATGAAAAATTCACTAAAATATACAAATGTACGATACAGTTTCAGGACAGACTAAATAGAGACATTTACAGTTTGATAAAAAAAAAAACCAAAAACACATATTTTCTATTTTTCCGGTATGTCAATGTAAGTGTGTGTTTAAAGATGATAAATGAGCTGAACTGATCTAAGGGACTTTATTTTTCATATATTCTGCTGATATGAAGTCAAACGATGGACTGTTTTATGGAAAAGGGGTGGGATTTAAAACGTTCTACTTCCTCCCACCCCTTTACGATTATGCAAATGAAGCCAAACTTTGTTTTCACGTATAGGTTTTGTTCTTGTTTGTGTGTTTTCTCGTAGCCTGTTTCATTTGTAAACACTAAGTGGGATTGCTTTGTTTTGTTGCATATTCGACAAACTCAACTTTTGTACAGTACTGTTGTACATTTTGGAAATCGTGGCCGTTTTCTCCTGGAAACAAACAGCTGATCGACGTTTCTTCCTTCACCTTTCAGCAGTACCGTTCTGTAATAGAACGTGCAGTGTCTGGTAGAGAACATAAACTGTATTCCTGCCGGTCGTCTGTGTTGTGGACAGCTACTTATCAAAGTGTTCAGAACAGAAACCACAACTAAATTGAGGAGTAACCATAACCACTGAGATTAAATAGTGTGTAAGCCTGTAAAACACACACACACACACACTTGATATGTCTACAAACAGCCATCTGTAGTCAAACACACTCCATGGCACACACTCTGAAGTGAAAATCACATCCCCGTTCTACAGGGAGGGGGAACTGTTGTGTGATTATGATGAACTGGTTAAACTGTAATTGCGCCGGCGAGCGATGGGAGAGGAGACGACAGCAGTTTAGACGACAATTTGGGAGGCGGCGGCCATGGCTGCTGCAGCTGGGGCCTGTTTTAATGCAGTAATTGATAGACTCTGCCAGTCACTAGTGGGTTCAGAATTAAAACTCAAATTATCATCATTAGAAACCCCTCTAATTGCTGCATCAAATGCACATCAGTGTTTTTGTTTTTCATTATAAAATTACACTTGTGTTATCTAATTTCATCAGCTGCATTGACGCCATCCACCAAGGCCTCATCTGTGATTTTAAGGAGGATGTTTTTTTTCCTCACATCAACCTCCTCCAACCATTACTTATCGCAGTGCAGATAATTAAGCAACATGTGACTGATTTCTGCCAAACGGACACTCAAAAAATATATATAAATAGGACCAGTGGCCACTCCATATATATAAAAAAGAATCATCTATACATGACTTCCATCCATGATCAATAGTAACTATATATCTGTAACCATTTACATGTCAGTGTTTCCCACAGAAACTCGTCATTGGGGCCGGAGGGGTGGGTTGTTATGGTGCGATGTTGCACAGATAGCGGACCGATAGCGTAGGACACACTTTTTAAAATATATATATATATATATATATATTACATATATGTTTATTGATTTGGCATATTAAAAGTACAATTGACACTGAGAACTTAATTTACCATTTTTTCCTTCTTTTCAACCGAACCCCATCATTCCCAACCTCCCCAACCCTCCTCACTACAAACAATACAATGTGCAAATAAGTTAAGTAGCTAAACAAAAATGCTACCTTCAAAGATACATACAAGTATGTCCTTTACTCAATTGTGACTTTTTTTTTTTCTGGAACATTGGCAAAGCAGTGGGGCGACTTTGCTAAGGCGGCCACCTTGGCTAGAAAGTGTTGCAGGAAACACTACATGTTATAAACCATTAAAATATGAACCGTTAGAAGGAAACACACTTGACTATATATATATATATATATATATATATATGTCAAAAATGTGAAAAAACTAAACTACAACCAACAGACACTGTCCCATGGAAGATACATGAACATGTTTTTAATCTGACCACCACTGTAGGAGAACACTGTAGAACTCTAGACATAGATGACATTGAGTTTGACCCTTCATGGTCACTCAAGGTCAAAGGTCATGGACCCAAATGAACGTCCATATATGATGTTCTATCAGTGCTCAGTAGGAACTATATTAACATGTGGAACCATTTACAGGTTATAAACCATCAATATATGGACCATGAATGGGCAAATTTCTGAAATTTTCATAAAAACTATTTTGAAAAAAATAAATCAAAATTTATCATAACTGTGACAAACAGACATTGTCCAAAGAAAGACGCATTAAAAAAAATCCTACCAGAAATCTTAAGAATTTACGGTAAATGCAGCAGTGACCAAACAGCCGCAGAAACACTCAAGGTTAAACGTCACCCTCTGAACGTAAACGCTTGTGACGTCGGCGTCTTTTCGCCTCCAGCTGATCGAGCATCTGTGTTTTATACAATAAACAGTGTCATCCTACATCCATACTATAGGCAGTGAGAATGCTGAATAAACCCATTTTACTCAGTGTGTTTGTGTGTGTTCCTCTACAACCTTGACTTCAGTCCCCGTTTGACCTGCTGTTATCCAAACGTAACACACTCTGAATGATGAGATCATGTGACCAGATAACAGCAGGCGGTTTCCAATACAGTGGAGTTAAACTGGTTTTAACTAAGTGTCACACATTAGAAATGAAAATAACTCTTCAATATAAGCTCAGTTCTACATTTCATCTTCACTAGCTATAATATTTACTGATTTATTGACTATTAAATGAATCAACAACTACTGTGACAGAAAGATAGAGTAAAAGCTTCTTAAATGTGAACGTTTTGTGCTTTTTTTTCTTCCTTCTCTGTTGCAGTAAAATTAATTTCTTGAGGTTGTTGGATCAAAAAAGTGAATTTATGCGTGATATCTTTGACTTTGCAAGACACTTTTACGGAACAAATATCAGTTTCCAAGTATACATTTCTATTTTGTATCATATTTAATACACTGGGTCTCAGTGCTTAAATATTATCAACAAAAAAAATATAACACAAATTTGTCTAATAAATTGATAATTCCTTTACAAAATTGTCACAGTTCTGCCTCCTTCCTTATTAATTTAATCTTGTAGTGTCACTGAAAAGTGCAAATACATGAATTTCTCCCCCCTGGTGGATCATCTGTGTATTGTATGCATCTAATTATATACATCAGGTTGTCAAGAAATAAAATATCACACTGATCCTGTAGATGGCTTCAAAACTCATGTATCAAATATGATACTTTTAGTGTTAAAGGTTTTAAGGAGAAAAATGCAGCTTCAGTTGTGTGAAAGCAGGTTTAGTAGCAGATGGGGGAAAAAAAACGCTATTATTGTTTTCTAAATGACTACATTAGATGAAAATGCAGTGTTTTCCTGCACCGCTGAAAACTTTTGCTTCTTAAAGAATATTTCCACCACCAAAATCTGGCCCAATTAGAGAATATTAATGATTGTTAAATGTGCATATGTTGGAGCTGGAAAATGGGAAGGTTAATAGACAGGCAGCGTCATGCGATCGCATTTATCAGTTTCTATTTATCTCTCCTTGGGAGGTGGCAGGTTTACAGTAAATACCTTCTGTCCCCCTAATTTCCTAATGATGGTGATAATGATGGAGAATGGCGCAGTCATTAGCAAGGACAGGCTCTGTGCATCACTCTGTCAGCTCCGTCTCTCCCAGGCCCACAATGAGAAGTGATGGGGCCCAGCTGTTCCCCACATCCTCTCCCCAAAACCAGCCTCTCCGAGACCAGGAAACAAAATGAGAGGGATGGAGGGAAGAAAAGAGGAGGACAGACGCACAGAGACACAGAAAATACAACCAGAATATCAGCAAAACACAAGAGGACACAGAGTATAACAGGATGTAAAGCAGGGTTTTAAGAAACGGTCACATTAGCTGATGACGTTAACATACAGAGTGACAAATTAAAGGAAAAACAGGACCAGTGGCCCTGCATGACATTGACATGTTCTATTAAGAAACAGAATCAGGTGTGAGGTTCTCAGGTTCTGTGTTCAAGTCCTATGGTCCAGATACAGATCGATCCGACTATAGAAGTGGGCGGGGCTTTCACTGGAGGAGAACTCAACTCATCCAATCAAAGTCGAGATATGACTTCTATCAATGATCAATAATAACTATATTAATGTGCGTAACCATTTACATGTTATAAACCATCCAAATATGGAGCATTAGAAGGAAAGGAAACATTTTAGTACTTCAGAAATTCTTCAAAAATCTAATTTCTGAAAATGGTGAACAAACTTCAAAATCGTAACCATCAAAATATGGACCATTCGTAAAGGCAGATTTTTAATATTTCAAAAATGGTCTCAAAATTGTGAACAGACTTTGTAGATGTTGTCTCAAAAACAAATCAAATACAATTTTTAATTAATCCAACCTGTAATTTCAGATAAGATTGATGAAGTCTAGACAGTGGTGACCTTGAGTTTGACCCTTCAAGGTCATTAAAGGGTCAAAGGTAATGGACCCAAATGAAAGTCCATATATGACTTCCTATCAATGCTCAGTTAGAACTATATTGGTATCTGTAACTATTTACATGTTATAAACCATCAAAATATGGAGCATTAGAAGTAAAAGCACATTTTTAATATTTAAAAAAAATTGTCAAAAATGTAAAAAAAAAATAATAATAATAATAATCTAAATTTCTCAACATTCAACAAACTTTCTAGACATTGTCCCAAAGAAGGAACACACAAAAAAATGCTAATGAAGACAATAACAACAGTAACAGCTTGATGAAATGGTCACATTAGCTGATGAAGCTAACATACAAGATGACAAATTAAAGGAAAAACCAACATAACATTGTTCGTGGTTCAAACAGGCATCAAACTGTAGCAGAAGGACGGACGGGATCAGATGAATGTACAGGCCAAAACATCACCCACTTCATTTTCATACACATCAAACCCATCAGTGAGCCCTTCTTGACCTTTTGGCTTATTAAACCTGACACCAAAATACCAACAGTCGACAACAGCAGAGTCTGTACGCCGGGTTATGAGAACATCTGTCTTTACTGAGGCAACACAGAAGGAGTTAAATTCATTTATTTACACAATGTATTTAGTGCAATTAGTAGTAGGACACATTTAGAGGTCGGACACAGCAGGAAATAGCCTTGCACTATGGTCAGTGGGTCTAACATGTATAAATGTATCATGTGTTTAATTTGTATAAATGGATAATGTATTTTATTTGTATAAATGTATAATGTGTTTTATTTGTATAAATGTGTCAAGTATGTTATTTGTATAAATGTATCATGTATGTTATTTGTATACATGTATAATGTGTTTTATTTGTATAAATATATCATGCGTTTTATTTGTATAAAATGTAACATGCTTTTAATTTGTATAAATGTATCATGTGTTTTATTTGTATAAATGTATCATGTATGTTATTTGTATAAATCTGTGTTTTATTTGTATAAATGTGTCAAGAATGTTATTTGTATAATGTATCATGTGTTTTATTTGTAGAAATGTATCATGTTTTATTTGTATAAATGTATCATGTGTTTTATTTGTATAAATGTATCATGTATGTTATTTGTATAAATCTGTTTTATTTGTATAAATGTGTCAAGTATCTTATTTGTATAAATGTATTGTGCGTTTTATTTGTAGAAATGTATAATGTGTTATTTATCAGTTGAATGAGTAAACACTGAATTGTACTATTTTTATGTGAACTGTTGTTTTACGTACAGACTGAAGATAAAAATTAGCCTCAGCCTTAATCTTTTGGCACATATTGTGTTTAATAATATTCACTTTGAAAAATAACCTTCCACATACACAGTCATAACAGTGGTATGAAGGTGGTGCGTTTACTTATAATTCAGAACGTAACTGCTGTGAAACAAAGAGAAAATAAAGTTTGGTTTGTCTATTTCACAGCTTTACTCTATTGAAGTTGGATGTAGTATATTTTAACCCCGCTCCCCCAGACCCAAATATAGACATCGCTTTAGTCGCTGTTCCTGAAAACAGCAGCCAGTTTTAGTGACTGAAGCTTCCACCATCTGTGCCTGGATGAACCCTCTTTCAAAGTCAAAGTCTCCAAAATCAGACTCACTCAGGTCTCTTTTCATACTCGCCTGGAAGAGAACTGAAGCGTGCACCTGTGGAAATGATACTCATGACCTTCTGTACTCTGTTTTACTTTTTTTTTAAATTTAAAAATAAATGAATAATTATATATAAATTTCAACTTCAGCCTAATTTTCAGTAATAAAAATCTAAAAAAAACCCATGAATTTTTCCCCCTTAATTCATGCATAAAAAAGGTTGATGATAAATTAAACTGACCAGCAGGTGGCGATGCTAAAGAGGGAACTACTCCATTTAACACTAATTAGATACATTTGAACTAAAACTAAAAAGTTAAACATTAAAACAGGCTCCAACAGCTTTGTACGAGAAAATTTAAGACCGTTTTTATAACTCCTCAGAAAAAAATTTAATGACCATTTCACCACCATACTGGCAAAAATGTGTGACTCGCACACTTTAGGAAAATGTATCAATTTAGTCCAACACCTTGGTTCCCAACATTGCGAGTTATTGTAACTGCAAAGTTCTCGATAATTAGTTCTTAATTTCAATATGAATTGACGGGCTAGAACAGGTGGAACTGAGTAGAATTGTTACTTTCTTCGCAGCTTTGACATTAAACGGACACATTTAAACATGTTTATGGCAACATAACTTATGACCTACCATATTAAATTTTATATATTTTACGAGTTTATTCAATCAAAGTGAGGTTTTTGTCCAGTGCAGGTAAAACCTAGCCTGGCCAGCCATCCGCTTCCCTCAGTGTATTCAATACTGACAAAACTGATCACTGAAATATGCCTGATCTATTATACATTGGACCAATCACAAGTCTGGGGGGGTGGGTGTTTCGCCACGTGTCATAAGCACCTGCTTTTTTATGTCGCAAGTCCAAGTCAGTTTCAGTTTGCAAATGTCTTTACTGTTGTCGGTTGTTTACTTAGTTCAAAAATAAGGATCAAATTACGAATTAAATCCTCTGTTCTCGTTTCTCGGACAAAAACGTCAAATCCATCTTATTTGTGATTGGTTTACTCTGCGCTCATTAGTCCCGCCTCTATATTTGGATTCTATACGGGTTTCTGACTGAGAAAGATGGTCTGCTGTCGTTGTCATACCCGAGTTTTACAGAACATGTTTGGGTTTTCTTTTATTCTGTGAAATATCTGGTGTTAATTATCATTACGGCGCTTTACCGCCACCTACTGTTGGGGGGTGTGAAAGGACAAGGAATATATTTGTAGAAGGATGCAGAGTCTGAAACCGCCAGGCAGGAGGCCAAGAGGAAGACCTAAGAGGAGGTTCATGGATGTAGAAAAAGAGGACATGAAGGGAGTCAGTGTGAGAGAAGAGGATGTAGACGACAGGATTAGATGGAGGCAATTGATTCGCTGTGGACACCCCTAAAGGGAAAATATGAAAGGAGAAGAAAATTGGTTTATTAATGTTATTCTTTATCCAAACAAAGACCCATGACCCACTGAAAAGGGGTTTGTGAACCACTTAAGGGTTGTGTCTCACTATTTAAGAACCACTACTGTAGAGAAAAACCAAGGGAAACCAAGAAAAGTACTGATTTATCCACTGAAATTCCTGCAATTTTCACAAAAGTTGACATGTGAGACTTTTATCACACAGCCTGTATTTTCCACTCCTTTCGTATTTGTCTCCAGAGTTCACTCTTCTTTTCACCGTCAACATTCCTTTCTGTCTTTTTATTGTGCATGTTCCCTTTGTCTCCGTCATCTTAATTAGCAGTCTAACCACATGTACTATCAGCCTTGCAGAACATGTTACAATTAGAGCTGATAGTCAAATGTTCCTCGTTTCCAACAGATTAATTTAACAGTGGTTCTTATCTTGCGGGCCTTGCTTGTCCTGTGCAGCGATAGCTTTGAGTAAAAAGAATGTAGCTGTAAAGTAATCTAAAAAAAAAAAAAAAACACCACCGGCTTTATCGCACTGAGAGCTGAACATTCAGATGAGAATAAAACCGAACATTTTCATTTGTGTCCAATTCATTTTTCTATTGTTAATCGCCGTGAGCGGAGAATTCAATCCTTCTGAGGTGCATATTAGCAATTAGACAAGCAAGACATGGCTGATAATGCACTGCGTAAACCTCCACTTGAATAAATTATGCCCCCCCACCCTAAAAAAAAAAAAAAAAATCAGTCTGTCTGACTTAAAACCGACGACGTTCCAAATTTCAAAGTCACCTCTGATGAATAGAACGGGGTGATTAATTCATGATGGGATACGCCACCTTGTCAGGCCCAGCTCTTCACTGGGTAACGGCAACACATGCATAATAGAAAGGTGCTTGTCTGCCTCCCATCATCGACTGACAAACTTCAAAAGAATTACAAATGGAGCCCTCAGTTTACATCTGTTGGGTTACTTCTTTCAGATAGTTGTTCCCAAAATCGTTGATAATACAGTAAAATTCTGAAATGAGTGAATCAATAAGTTTATGAAAAAACTTAATAAAAGGTTCAAAACACAGTCACGCTATGAATTTAATTATTGGATTTGACCTGAGGACGAAATGACATCCTTACTTTTAACCCCTTAAGACCCAAAGAGCCACCGGTGACACAAACCATCTACTGATCTAAACTGTGTAATACCTGTCCATCAATTAATCCTATAAATACATGTGTAAAATAGAGTTTATCATCTTTTCGTGGTCATTAGATATGAATCATTTGGACGTTCAGAGGCTCCGTAGTTACCATGGAAACACAGTCATCTTCTACAGCATTGATTCACCAGTTGGATCAATGCCAGTGGGTGGACACACTTGTGTTTATGTTCAGTTAATGACAGATTTTATTGGGGGGAAAAAAAGTCATGTTTTCTTCAGTTTTCTTTGTTTTTGACATAATAAGCCTCAACTTTAATCTGAGCTTTAATGAACATCTACATGATCTGTCATTTCAATATAGGAAAATACATGATTATCACAAAAAATGCACAAAATATTGAGCATAATATTTTAACAAAAGTTGATAAATCACTTAATAAAGGTTAAATAAACAGAAAAATTTATTTGGGAACTTACAGAAGTAGGTCTTTATGGGTTAAGTACAAGTCGAATTAGGTTTCTAAAATTTTTCAGAACAAGTTATATTTATATGTTCTGTGTTCTTGTGTTCTTTCTTCACTATCAAAAACAAGTAAACAGGTTAATTCTTCCATCAGTGTCTTTAACCATAGATCTGATGAGAATCTGGAGTTGGTCCCTGAGCATCTTCAATAGCAGCTCACTGCTCATAATGTGCTAAGCGCTAATGCTAATTGCAGTGCGTGTATTAAGATCAGTTAAATGCATGGACAGACTTTCCCTTTGGGGATAATAAAAGGAGTTAACCTTTCAACCATTATTTTTTGGTTGTATTAACATGATGAATCCCATTTTTCCATCAGGTTTTAGATGAAATTCAACTGAGACAGAAGATTAATGAGTGTGTATGTATAAGCTAAAGCTAACACAAGCAAAATTAGTGAGCTAACATTTAGACTAGGTTCAGACTCTTGACAAATGTGGCCTAAATCTGATTTTTTTCACCCATATGTGACCTATATTCGATCTGTTAAAGCACAAGTCATTATTGTTTTGTATCCCAGGCCCCTGTTAGAAAACACCTGAATTTAACATGTTCACAGACTTTCATCCACTTGTGCAGTTACACTATGAGACTAATGACACAGAAAACATATGGTTGATTTATTTAATATTTAAATACTAATAAATATAACATTTAGCTCATTACAGTAAAGCTGTTCTAATTCATTGCTTCTCTACCTGCTTCAGTTAAACTAATTCTTCCTGTTTATTTGGTCGTAATTAGCTGAGCTTTGGCGTGGTTACGTTCGCAGCAGCAGAACCTGTTCTTTTCCTCTGGGGAAATGAGTGAAGTCTGCAGCGGCAGTGTCTCAGTAACAACTGGAGCTTCCCTCTGTTTAACCGAGGGCATGAACAGTCAGTTCAGCAGCAGAGTGACCTTTTCTCTAAACCCTCCAATAACTCTGCGGCTGACAGGTCGAATGAGCAGATGATCGCGGACTCCTTCATGGTGTGTTGCGACTGCACTCGGTGCAAAATGACAAGTGAATCAAGCTTCTATTTTTACCTCCGGGTGGGGGAACTTGTGTCAGTCTCAACCACTGCACCCAAGAAAATCAGCCATGAAGTTTGGTTTTGGGCAATCTGACCGCTGACACCGCCGAGCTGTCACAGCGATGCCCTTCCCCTCCATCAACCGATCCCCCGCCTCGACCTCGCACCACTCCTCACACCTGACTGGCACCAGGGGTAGCGTGCCGGGCCAAAAGCGTGATTGACACCTCACCCGATCTTCTGTAAACACCTTGAGATCTCAGCACCTCCAGCGGGGAAGATCAGTGACTTGTGTGAAAGAGGCCTCTCCTCCTGGCCTCGGCTCAAGTCTGCTGGCGCTCGCTATGATGCGGCCCGACTTGTCAGAGGGAGTAACAAGATGCTGAGTGACTTAGCACCTCTGGAAATGTCAGCCCCGGAGCCAGCGGACGCCAGGCTGAGTGGAGTGGAGTGGAGTGGGAGTGCGCAGACCCCACTGCGACTGGCTCAGCTGCTGCCTGTACGAAGCAGCGAGGACGCCGCGTATGCTCGACCAGACAAGACAAGCAGCAGAGATGAAGCGGGGCCCCGGCGACACGTTCTCGCCCCATTCCCCCAGATTTCTGCCACACGTCTTAGGTTTGCGTCTCTTTTCACAGAAGTGCATCTGCTACAGTCCAGCTGCTGCCATGGCTCAAACGGACCTTTGCTGCCCCGATGCCCGATGTGCACTGGGTAAGTCCGACGATGGCGTGATGATGATGTGGGCAAAAGCAGAAGCCCGGGCATGCCTAAGTGCCCTCTTATTGCTCTGGTGAATCATGTTAAAGGAGATGAGGCGCCGAGGAGACACCCAACACAGAGGGGAACTCAGTCACGGCACAGTCTGTCAGACCCAACTTATTTACCATAAAGACAAACACATTTTTTCTCTCCCCCAGGAAACCCGAGGACGCAACATATTTAGTGCTACTTATTTATAGAAGTCAAGCAGAAAGTCAGTTTGCTGAAGCATTAACGAATCACGAGGCACAGAGAAGAAAGCTTTTACAAAAAAACAGAGGAGTGAGACTTTGGAGCGTGATGATGATGATGATGATGATGCTGGGTAAAATCTAATGGGCTGTTTACTCACCGCCTGCCGACATCCACACTGCTACATTGACTCTTGATTTATATTTTCTGATTCATAGAGGCGCATGCATCTTACTTTAATCAAGGTTCTCTGTATCGCCCCCCCTTCACCCCCTCCATCTTACTGGATGCCATCCTTTTTTTGCCCTCACAATGCACATTAACAGCAAAAAATATAATCAGTTTTATGACAGACTATGTTTTTAGCACATGATGGGTGAATATAGCATTTTGAAAATGGCCCGTTCCTATCCTCCATCTCCAAATAGATCCACTGGGATGGAAGGCAATATCAGCTGAGAGGACACAGTCTCAAGGGTGTGTGCATGTGTGCGTGTGTTTGTGTGCATGTGTGTGTTTGTGTGTGGACAAATGGCTGCAGTCTGATGCCTGCTATTTGTCATGTGTGTTAACAAAACACACTCTGAGCGAGGAGCCGAACAGATAAAGACGTCAGCGTGAACTGGGACTCGGTGCAACTGATTAATAAAGTTTGGAGTCTGCAGTTCGGACTGGTTTTCTGAAGAACTGTGGACTATACTGGTTTCACTGGGTAGGCTGTATGTGTCATTTACAATCGTTTTGGGGGAGGTTCACCTGTAAAAAAAAAAACCTTATAAAATGTTTACTTTCAGCTTCATTTGTCATTATTTTGTCTCATTAAAACAATAACAGGTGAGTAGTAGCTACAATTATTTAAAGCTGCAACTACCAACAGCATTTATAGGCAATTAATTGGAATATTTTATCAATTAATTGTTTAGTTTATATGTATCTTTTGTCAGGATTCCAAAGATCTTCAGTTTACAGGCACGAATAACAGAAAAAACAGAAAATAAAGAAAATTTAAGATGGAACATTAACCCATGTTCTTTATCTGTTTTTTTGATTCTGTTGTTATGGTGATACAAGACTCTAAATAAAACTGAATTGATGACTTTGCCATGTTTACAACCCCCCCCCCCCCACACACACACACACACACACACTCAAAATAATAAGAATTAACAATAAAAGAATCAAGTACATTTATTATACTCACTCATGCCTTGAACACTTTACATGTGGAATGCTGCCAAATAGGGATGCATCAGGTATCGGTCTGATACTGAGCGTGAGTACTTATACTCATAAAAGTATTCGGATACACTCCCACTGATCCCAGTCCCAGTTTGTTCCATTCCCAGTTCAGTGCAGCAGGTACAGAGCAGTAATGTCAGCAGTGTGGAGATGGAACTAAATAAA
>JAPSES010000219.1:7599360-7611252 GCA_029822895.1 Maxillicosta whitleyi
ATGATCCAAACATGACAAAAGTAGGGGGCCTTCATCATTTTAGTCACTGTGAGGAAACTAATGCAGATACAGACCTGGGGAGTTGGCACAAATATGTCAGTAGTTTGACACTAACTCACACAGTGGCTCTGTGAACACATCCTCTACGGTTCTGCTGTAAAGCAGACAGAACCGTGGACGCAGAGGACGGACGGAACGGCGTGTCTGTACCAGCATTTGGTATTGGACCGATACCCAGTGCTGGTATCTGCATCAGTGATGTCATCATCCTGCACCAACAGAACAAAGCTGATGTTTTTACCTTTAAGGACATTTTTCTGCCGTCGGTTCCTTCGTAGATCTAAGTCCAAAAGTGTCCAAAAATGTCCTTTTTCTGATCCAATTCCCTCTTAAATAGATGAGTCTAAATAAAGCAGAAAACAGTGGATCAGTGACATATTGACTCACAAAACTTTAATAGAAAACTGACAAATACAGTTAAAAGGACAATAATCAAAGGTGAAGCAGCACTGATGTGAAACAGGCTTCATTTCCTTTTAAAGGTCAATACGGTTTCATCCAAAACTAAAACTTTTTGTTTCCGATCGAACGCTTCATTAAGTTTTATTTCACTGTATGACTTAGATTCATTGAATTCACGACAAATGTTGCTTCTATGTATCAGTTTGTTCTGATCAAATATGACCAGGTTTCACTTGGTGCTTTTATGACAATATGAGCAAATGTTCACAAAACACAAAAAGAGAGAAAATCAGATGTTAATGCAACTTTATAGATTTTACTTGATAGATTTATCTTTAAAGATTCACAGCCTTTTCCTGTACAGTAAAAATCTTAATTTGCCGTCTACACTGAATACCAAGAGGATTAAAGATATATAAAAAGATATAAAGAAAATACCTTAACATGGAAATTAAAATAAAACAAAGTTGCATTTAAAAATGGCATGAAAAAGAGAATAAAAATACCATAAAAATATTAAAAATATAAACCACTAACGATGCGCATGCCTTCTTCGTATTTCTTTATTATCTCCAGTTTCGTTTCCATAGTTACCATTTTTTTTACATCTCCCTTTGTCATTACTTGTAATTGTGGGACCCATGGATACAAGTCTTTACGTACGTACGTCTTGAACTGAGCGAGCGATAAATAAAGAGAGAGAGAGGCAGCATCTCTCTGGGGCATTGTGGGAGGGGTTTCGGCCAATAGGATATCGGCATCTTAGTGATGCCGACAGTCGTACGCACGCACACCGACCGCCAAGTTTGAATTTTTGGCCGTAAGGCGGGGACAAAAAAACTGCGTATCCGAAAAAAAACATAAAACGACATCGTAACCGGGGGGGTCTGGTGTAAATTGTCAGACCAGTCGACATGGAACGTTCAGGCCTTAAATTCAGATTGAGCCTGAACACGTGCACACACACACACACACACACACACTGTACGTGGAGCCGTTTGTTCCATTTGTGCGGCTCAGAGGCCATTTTGGATCAACTGGAAGACTCAAATTACTAAAATGAAGAGCCGGCCCAGGATGGCCACTTCAGCCAATCAAGGTTCAAGAGGCCTTCTATGAAGAGCTGCTCGACCGCTGTGAGGAAGTTAGAGCGCCGCTGGTATCGTTTCCTCTTTCTCTGTTGTGTACCGACAGGTTCATCTGTGGCGAGCCGCTCTGCAAATCACATTTATTTACTTGCTTGTTTAAGCTGATCACTTTAATGTTTACTGGTGCGTGGAGTCACCTTTTGTGTATTAATGAGGTGATTAAAGCTGCAGGGCTTCCCCGCCACCCACCGCAGCAGCGCCCTCCGCTATGAGACCAAACTTTAAAGCATATTGTAAGATTATCAGCTCACATCCTCATGAAGCCTGGTCTGTGTGAGTGTGCATACAGATACAGTCATTTCAGTCTGCCCATGCTGCAGCCGCCAGCCAAAGCTCTAATTAACAAAGCTCTGCAGCAACGTCCAAGTGTCAAACATAAGGCCCACGGGCCACAACCGGCACCGCCAACAGGGTCCAATCAGGCCCCTGGGACGAATATGAGACGTTAAGAATTTACACAGATTATTATTAATAAACAAAGGTGTCAAAATCATTTTAGTTCAGGTTCCACAAAATAAAATGTACTGTTATAATGTACATGTGTAAATGAGAAACTGAGGCATTTTTCTGAAGAAATTAAATTTATTAAAGGATAATTTGTAGATATAAACACTTTCACAATGTCATTTGACTGTTTTCACTATTATTTTCCTGTTTACGATCTTAAACCTGAGCTAAAGTGGGTTTAACAGTCAAAAACAGTCACTTTACCAAGAATACAGACATAAACAGAGGGTAAGACACTGTTTATAAACAACAACAACAGGTTACATGGAAAATAATAACAAATCTGAATTATACATAGAGGGTTTTTTTTATTTGTTTGACATACATATAATGTGTAACATATTTATTTAGTGTTTTCAGGACTGGAGGGGGGTGGGACTGTTTTATGTTTATATTGTGGGGGGTAAAAATGAAAAAATTAATAAATATATATCCGTATATATACTGTGTGTAAACAAACGCCTTCAAACATTTGCCCTATAGCTGTTCGTTCACTCCTTCTGTTAAAAACATAGGCATCGTGCCGTGAGTCTGAGCTGATTAAAATGTGTAAAAAACCACAAAGAACCACAAGGTTGTTTTAGACTTTTCAAGAATCACTGACCTTTTACACGATGTAATGAATGAAAAACAGTTAAAGTTGTTTTTTTTAAAAACCACAAAGTAGCTGAACAAGGCTGTGATTAAAAAAAAATTAAAAAATAAATAAAAGTGCTGCGGGACTCGTATAATAGAGATGCTTTTCTCTTATTAATTCGCCTTTAACGATACATTTAACTCAAGGCTTTTTTTCCAATCTTGTTTCAATTATATGTGACACGATGAGACAAGATGCTGAGGTGCAACAGCAGCGAAAGAAACAGGGAAGGAAAAAGGGGGGGAAAAAAAAACAGCCTAAAAATGGCTGCTCCTGTATCCCTCGCAGGGAAACATTATTCCTAATAAAAGTCTTTAATAAATACTTGAGGTCCTTGGAGAGTTCCTTGAACCTGAGAGGAAACGCCGTCTATACCCAGGAGCAAAGAAGCCCATTACAGCTTGTACTGGAAGATTTAATAGGTGTCATAATTTATCATGTAAACCGAAAAGTGTTTCTTAATTAAGTGCGTGCGTTAATGAATTTTTTAATTTGATCCCTGTAAGTACTTTGCCATGCTAATTGCAATATTCCACACATTAGTTATCGGCTATTGCCCTTGGCTATTTGCTGTCGCTGGTAAGAAAGCGCTTCGTTCATGGGCTGAGTTTGAGCCTCCAGCACAAATACTTTGGATTCACGGCGTCACGTCCTGCTCTGCAAAAACAAAAGCCACGCGCTGTTGGTAGACCTATTCCACTTTTCGGTTAGCGCCGCTAAAACCGAACCGAACTCAATTCTTTGTGTTTGGGCGAGTTGTGTTTGTGAGCATCTGTTTGTCCATAACGGAACATCCCTCAACATACATGTGAGTAAGCAGTAGTGGCTTTTCCATCAGGTTTACGTGCAAAACATTAGCGATATTTACTAAATGTCAAAAAACGACAAGTGCGTAATGACGGTTTTTCCATTAAATCTCAAATGCAACGATTACTTTATTTATTCTGGTAAATGACAGTAGAAGTCATTCCATAAACATGAACATAAATATGGTGGGGGTTTTTTTTACAGATATAGTCATTATTATTCTATAGTACCCTCGATCTGGTACTAAATTATTCCATTATTCAGGTTCCTGGTGTGTCCACACATACCACACCATGTTTCTGTTCAAACGCTTCTTCTTTTCTTGTAATGTCCATCAACATCCATTTTTTTATTCACATGACTCTAGTTGCAGAAAAAGTTCTTTTCATTGCAGTTTTGTATCATATACTTATCGTGCTACACCTGAAAAAACACCACTCGGCAGCGTAAAAACTTAAAATCGAAAAACGCGCATTAGCGTTTTTCCATTAGGTAAATTTTTATTCCTTTGTGTTTTTTAACGTTCACCTCCTTCTGTTATTCTTGTGTATATTTGTTTTATTCTCATAGCTTCACCACGGACAGTGCAAGATTCCAAACACACCAAACACGGAGGATTCTAAGAGACTTCATGTAAAAATAGGTTACAAATCTGAAAAAAGCATCGTTTTTTTAATCACGTGAATCTTGTCGCAGTTTTGTGTAATAAACCATTTGTGCTATGCAAAAAAAAAGGAAAACACCTCTTGGCAGCGCAAAAACTTTAAACTGAAAAACGCAAATTTTGACAACATTAGAGTTTTTCCACTAGGTAAATTTTTATTCGTTTGGGTTTTTTAACGTTCACCACCTGTAATTTCTAACATTACTGGCAGTGATGTGTGATTTCAGCACCAAACGCGCAGCATTCTAAGAGATTTTTTTATAAAAATAGGTTAACGTCTGAAAAGAGGATCGTTTGTTTTTGTTTTTTTTAAATCACATGACTCTAGTCGCAGTAAAAGGTCTTTCCGTTGCAGTTTTGTGCAATAAACCATTTGCGTTATGCCAAAAAAAAAAAAAAAAAACACCTCTTACCAGCGAAAAAGTCATTTTTCCATTAGGCATATTTATAAACATAAATTATATTCACGCAATTTGAGGGTCAATGGAAAAGTGACGAGTGAGTTGAGTGCGTGAGCATCTGCCCGCCCATAACGGAACATCCCTGTACTGTAGACTGGAATCGTACTTGAGAGTAATCACTGAGTGAGCTATTTAAAATGACTAATGCGATCCGGGCCGGGTCTTGATGACGGCCTTTGTATCCACAGTCCCACTATCACTGGTGGCAGGCTCATATTGTTCAGTGCAATTAATCTGTTTGAGAAACATAATAATGAAGTTGCCAACTGCTGCCCGCGCTAGTATTTTATTAATCAACGGCAATTAGGCAGCGGCGCTATGTCCTTAGGATGACTTTTGGTCGACTTGCAGGGGAAAAGCACGACGCCAACGCAACGGCGCACTGGGTGAGAAATAGTGTTGTGTGCAAACCCAGATCACAGATGGGCTCAGACAGACATAAAGAAGCAACAATGTGGGGAAATGATCATCAGCCACTAACCAAATGCCGGAGCGATTTGGCTGGGGATGTTTTCGTTTGTCTACTTTATCAGTGACTTCAGGAACTAACAAACACAAATTTTGAGGTTGACTTTATACTTTAAAAACACCAGCTGGCTGCTAAAGTTTAGGAAGTACCGTGGGTGTTTGCAGAGGCTGCCTGAAAGAGGGACGATTCAACCGGCGGCAACGACGGAGAGAAAGGGGGGGGGGGTCCCGGTTTAACCCTTTAGTGCAGGAAGTAGGAGGAACTTTGTCAAGATCAGGGTTTTATTGGTCTGTTCTCTGCTCCGCTTTAGTGGAAATACAGGAAAATGACATACTTATATCGAAAAAAAATGAGGTTTTTTTGTCAAAAAGATTTTTTAATGGACCTATTTTCATTTACATCTGCAAAGTTCCCTTAAATAGAATATTGTTAAAATTACACTAACTTCTATTTGTTCGTATTTGTTCAGGATATTTACATTTTGTAAAATGATAGTTTGTTTTAGTGTAAATACAGGAAAATTACATGAAAATGTCAATAAAAACCTTGAATTATGAGAACTTTAGTCCAGATCTGTTTTTTCCTGAGTGTTTTTATTGGTCTTTCCTCACCTCTGGTTTAGTAAAAATACAGGAAAATTACATCAAAACACTCATATTGAAAAAGAGGAAAAAAATTGAGTTTTTTCCTGAGTGTTTTTATTCCTTTTTAGGCACAAAAAAAAAAAACATTTAAGATTTTTTTTAATGGACCTATTTTTTTTTTTTACTTTACATGTGCATAGTTCCCGTAAGAAGTACAATATTGTTAAAATTACACTGACTTCTATTAGTTCGTATTTGATCAGGATATTTATGTTTTGTGAAATGATAGTTTTAGTGTAAATACAGGAAAATTACATGGAAATTATACGTTTTTTGTTTTTGTTTTTTAATTTTTCCTCTTTTTTTCTTTAGGCATAAAGAAAATTAAGATTTATTTTAATGAACTTATTTTCCTTTACATCTGCAAAGTTCCCTTAAATGTGTAAAAGGTAGAATATTGTTAAAATTAAACTGACTTCTGTTAAAACACTGTACATATGTAAGGTCCAGAAGTGACCGTTATTGGTGTTGAAGAAATGTAAGGTTTAATAGTGAAGTAAATTCATATTACAGGGAATACATTAATTCATGTATTTATTTAAAATATACAGTGTTTAATAAATATATCCTTCCACCTCCACCCAGTATCAGGTGTTTTCCATCATTTAACAGTATTTCTATTTGACCTAAATATGTTTTTATGTTTCTATAATGTTTAATCCACCAGTATATATAAGATCTGTTTATCTAAACCATATATTTACTGATAAAATAGAACTATTTTTTATATCCATACATTTTCCAGTTTAATATTTTCCATAAATCCAAAGGAAAATGCAGCAGAAAATTTTTATGGTTATTATTTGTCAACAAGGACTATTTTGTTTTTTCAATTGGTCATTTTATTAATGAATAACAACGAAACTGTTCATTTGAAACAAGTTTTTGATAAAATATGAAGTTATTTATGTTTTCTTCTTTTAATGACAGGTGGTTTAATACATTTGTTAAACACCGTATTGACACAATTAACTATTTACATTCATGTTTGCAGAATTGTTATTTACACATTCAATTATTCTCCTTTGTAGAATCCAGGCAGCTAAAATTATCTGTTGAATCTCTTATATTTACCCGTCCAAGTACCGCTAGCTCCTGATTGGCTAGCTTAGTCATGTGATGATGTGTCAAAAGAAATAGAAAATAAAACACTATTCAAGAACAAAACTGTCTCATTTTACAAAGAACGAACCCTGAACCACCAACGAACCCTCGCATTACACATAATACAGTCGTGGAAAAATAATTAGACCGTCCAACGTCATCAAAAACAATGGTTATGTGATCCAATCCTAACTCCTGTGTGTGTCATGTGACCAAAACAGACAGAAAAGAAAACACGGAATGTCTAAAAGCACCGTTTTTGTCAGTACAACGTCTTTTCGTCCACGTGTAAAAGTTCCGTGAACTGAACTAAAGCATGAGTTGACTTTGTGGTGGTCGTTCACGTCACTGCGGAGCTTTGACTGACATCATCTGTAACGTACGCTGAGCTCTGCTGCGTGAGTTCTCCTCATTTTACCTCCTCACGGTGCAGTCATGGTTAAGATGGATTGGCTAAGCCCTTTAATTTCAGCCGAGCCAAAGCAACACAAGGCCATTAACACAAATTTTATCCTCAAGCCCCGCCTCCTCTGTGTCATGACATTCAAGCTTAATGGAGAACTCGGCAAAGGCGAACGCTTCTCCCATAAATGTTTCATGAAGTAATTCCACCCATATGAAGAAACTCAGAAAAAAATCTGTTGACATTATCCCGCCGTTGTTGTCGGAGCATCTGCACAGGATATGTATTTAATATTCACGGGCCGTCTTACACTGTGACATTAGCCGAGGAAGATAATCCCTCAAAGATTAAATTAAATGTAGGCTGGAGTGTTTAGTGCTGCTATTGTTTTCATTAGTGCAAAAAGGAATTGTACTCATTCCGTATGACATTAAATCGCGCTGCCGGGCCGGTACTTGACGTCCACACTCCCCCCGCCCATCTGATAACACATAATGTCATTCGGAGGCCTTAATCTCCAAGCAGCAGGTTAGCATTATAGTTTTTAACTACACTTAGTGGTTGCTAAATATGCATTTGTGGCATTAAAATAAATCTTCTGTTGAGATAAAAGCAGAAGGTGCAGTACACTCTGAGGCTGGTTCAGAGAGGTGAAGGGGGAGGGGCTTCAGATGGCAAGGATGATAGTAGAGCACTGGGGTTTTGTTTTATTTATTTATTTAAGTCATCATCCTCTCAGCTGCAAAGGTTTTTCGGAAAAGTCAACAGGTTGCGGGAAAGCAACATCTGCGAATGGTGATTAATTATAGTTTGACAGATGTTACTGTATGTCTGCACAGTCTGGGATTTGAGGAAACGGGAGGAAGCTTCGGACAATCCTTTCATCCACTGAACAAGTGGAGTTACGCAGAAACGGCGACCGGGCCAGCAGATATTTATGGTACCCAACGGACATCCTGGTCTTAAACTATGTTAAATGTACGCAGCAGGAACTGTTTTCAAACAAACTTTTCCTAAAGATGTAAAGTTGGCTAGTTTAGGTGTGATCCCGGAAGGTTACTATATAATACAACGCTTTAATGTATTAAACCATCTGTGATGAAATCATAAATACAGTGGACCCCCTTGGTTACGGTGTGCCTAGCTTACATTTTTTTCCACAATACAAAGTGGAATACGAAGTTTTTTCATCCCCTCGTTACGGTATTTTCCCCTCGTTACGGCATCAACAACAATTTCTCTCACACGGCCAAAAAATTCCAAAATTCAAACTTGGGGGTCGGTGTGCGTGTGTATGACTGTGTGAGTCACTCGTCTCACACCATACTCATACTAAGATACTGGTCTGCTATTGGTCAGCGTCATGGCGTCACTAACAAATGGCCAAAATCCCTCCCTGAGAGAGACGCTGCCTCCCTCTCTCTTTGTTTATCACTCGCTCAGTTTAGAATCTTGCGTTTGTTTAGTAAAGACTTGATCTCGTGTGATCTCGTTGCCATGGATCCCAAGATTGCTAGTGATGTTAAAGGGAGAAGTAAGAAGATGGTTACTATGGAAACGAAGCTACGAGATGATGAAGAAATACGAAGAAGGCATGCGCATTGTTACCCTCGCTAAGGAATATGGCCGTAACCAGTCGACGATTGGTACAATTATCAATTACCATAGGTTTCTATTGTACGCTATACGACGATTTCACCTTACGATGTCATATGGCGGGGGTCCACTGTAACTTCATAGTTTATCAAAAACTTGTTTCAAATTAACAATTTCAGTGTTATTCATTAATAAAACGACCAAATGGAAAAACAAAATAGTCCTTGTTGACAAATAATAACCATAAATGTCCATATTTAGTGCGTCCACCTTTGGTGCAAATAACAGTTTACATTCTTGTTCCCATTGTTTTTATGTAGTTTTACACAGAAATGAAAGAAGAACTGGAATTGTTGTTGCATTGGCAGAATTTTTTTTCTGCTAATGGAACAAGTGAAAAAGATCTTGGTCAGATTTCATCTATTGTCTAAAAATCAGTTCTTATATCCAACTGAAACGTTAGTCTTTGGGTGATTATGTTTTATTTTAAGTGCGATAAGACATTTGGACTAGAAATAAGAAAAAAAAACACTTGGTAAGATTTAGATTTTTACAGTGTGCTTTACTCCAGAGGGATTTGAACCCTCAGCTGTGACGAAGGCCATAAACAATATAACGCTTCATATATTAAGTTTGAAGTTAAGTTTCGTTCATTTCCTGCTCGTCTCTGAGCTCATGAAGGACAAGGTGAGTTTTTTTTTTTTAGTTCTTACACTCGTCCTATGCATTCAGTTCCCTTAGGATCCTCTTTATGAGTGACAAAAACAATGACTATCACACATTTGCACTATAAAAACCTTCCTAAAGGGTCCTCTGGGTGCTCTGAAGCTCAACTTGTGGGGACGCTGAGCATCTTGATTGACGTCTGAAATCTAAAGGAGTCTCACCGTCGCCCACTTCCAAGGTGAAACCGCCTGGAACTCACTGTGTTCATGAACTTCAGCTCCTCCAGTTTCACGTCATGTTATTCGGAGTCATTTCCTTCAGCACCCAAGTCCATTTAGGCACCGTCTAAACCACAGGGGTCAAACATAGCCTGGGACTCCCTGCTTGGGCAGCTGCCCCCATGACCCGGCATAAGTGGCAGAAGATGGATGGATGGATGGATGAATGTATTTGTTAGTGATGCTAATTAGAAATGAACTAAGATGATGAATGAGACAAAAATTAACAAAAATACTGAAAAAAAAAACATGTTTCTGTAGGTTTCATTCAACGGTCGGTTTAAGTCAGTGAATAGAGATGATTCTAACAATGACTTAAAATAATCTTGTATAGTAATAGAGTAAAAATACTTCACTACTAAGTACATTTTAGGAGACTTTGTTATTTACTTGAGTTTAAAATTTATTGACAACTTTTACTTTTACTCCACTACTTTCAATGTTCTGTTTCATTAAAAGAAACAAAGATGGCAGATAAGCAGTTCTATACAGTTCTCTCCCAATTTTTTTTTTTAATTTTGTCTATCTTGAATCTTAAATGCTTTTTATTTTCTCTTTTAATTTTCACTTTTTATGCCTCTCTTGTGACGCTTTTGTGTCTCATGTAAAGCACTTTGAATTGTCCTGTACATGAAATGTGCTACAAATAAACCTGCCTTGTCTATAATGATGTGCACAGCCATAGTTAATAATAATAATAATAATAATAAATGTTATTTATAATGCACTTTCTATTGTTAAAATCTCAAAGTGCTACAAGAGGTAGATAAAAACGAGAAGTTAAAAAAAGGGGTTACAATAAAAGAGTGTTGCAATAAAAAGAGCAAAGGCAATAAAATAAAAATGAAAAGAAGGAATAAGATTAACAGAAAGCCAATTTAAAAAGATGTGTGTTTACGTAGTTTTTTTTTTTTTCTGAATGTATACTGAATTTTCAGGATTGACTTTAATGAAAGAGACAAAAGAACAGGTTTACAAAGTTTCAAACTGCTCTATATTTTGCCTGTAGTTGGTTGTGCGTGCATCTTCATTTTCAGTAGTGTACTTTGCAATCAGTTTATCAAAAAATGTAAACAAAACAAAAAAACCATGACATTCTGACTGCCTTTACTTGTTATTTATTTTCTACTTGTACTTTTATTTACATTACTTGAGTACATTTATTTTTACAGTGCTTGTTGTACTTGAGTAGAAAAAGTTTCAGATACTTTAAGACTTTAAAGTCAAAGTCATTGAAATGTTACTGGAGTTAGAGTTGTTTTTTGGAGGGGTACCAATACTTTTACTAGAGTGGGATTTTTCACTACTTTATATAACACCGTCCTTCCCTCTCTCTCCTCCTCCCTCCTGTTTATTCATGTTCGGTCCGGTCATAATAAAAACAGTAGAATATGAAAGGGAGCCTCATATACTTTATGAAGTTTCCTTTAGTAAAATATATTTGTTTAACGCCAAAAGGATCCAGACAAACATTCTGCTGTTATGATGCTAGACAAGACGAGTCTAAATAATAATAATAATATTATATCCATTTGTTTACTTCATTCTGCATATTTCCGTGGGGTGCGGGGGTTTGCTACTCATCAGTGCATCTGTATCTGTATTCCCATGTTTGTCTGTGTTTAACGTTTATCTTGATCAGTTGTAACTGGAATGAGTTTTCATTGCCTTGAAATATGTTTATGTCTATGTTCAACGACAATAAAGCAATTCAATTCACTTCAATAATAGCTGTGACGGGGCTGTTGAGGCTCACCTTGACCCGGTGGACCACAGGTAGTCCATGGTAGGTCTTCCATAGTCGCCCCCTCAGATCGGCCTCTGTAACCCTGACAGTGCGCTGCCCCCTCCGTCAGCCTGGCGTGGCTGATCAAGCTGTTCCAACAACTGGAAGACATCACAAGTTAAACACTCATTATTTTAATTTGATGCTAATCATGTGTTAATGAGACTAATCCTTGCAATGATTCAGGTAATTTGCTTAATGGCTGCCTAGAGTCCAGATTACAGCAATCAGTCACGTTTGATAAGACGTCTGTTGTGAGG
>JAPSES010000219.1:7751098-7765324 GCA_029822895.1 Maxillicosta whitleyi
TTACAGAGTTGTGAGTATTTATTAGATATTATGGTAGTGTTTTACAGATTTGACCCACTTTAATTGAATTGTTCTGTCTATGGAACTGAACTAAAATGATTGTTAATATTTTAGTGTAATTTTAACATTTCACAAAGTCATAACAAGGGCCGGACTGGACCTTTGTCGGGCCGGATTTGGCCCCCGGGCCTCATGTTTGACCCCCCTGCTCTAAACGAACCAGGTCCTCGAGTCAGTCCAACATGTTGTTTATATCTGAATGTGTCCCGACGATAACGACGCGGCTCTGCTGTAACTTGGCTTTTTCCCATAAGGCCTGCAGCGTAAACAACAAAAGGCCGTGTGAGTTACACCAGGAGATACAATGACCTGACACAGACCCACTGGGCCGGGCTGTTTTCTGTGAGTTTTGTCACGCCGGTCACAGCGGCAGCGAGGATCCTGCAGCAAAAGGCAGCACAGATGATCTCAAATCCTCCAAATCCACCAGAGGAGCGAGGAGGCCAAGGCGTCAGGAATCCGGTGTTAGTAACGACAGAAGAATGCACTTTGGCATTTCACATGGATACTGGAGCGTCAGCACGCACAGAGAGCACGCAAGGGATGAACTGCACTGTAGGAGGAGTGGTTCTTCTTCTTCTTCTTCTTCTTCTTCACAGTCACATGACACCAGCATGTCTGACAGGAAGTTACTGATGACCAAAACCATCTATTGATCTAAACTATTTAACACCTGTTGATCCATTAATTCTATCAATACATGGAAATTAATTGGTGTAAAATACAGTTCTTTATTTTTTCATGGTCATCAGATATGACCATATTTGGATGTTCAGAGACTGTAGTTACCACGGAAACACCGTCATCTTCTACAGCATTGAATCACCAGTAAAACCCATGGAGTGTGTTGCAGACATTCTTGTTTTTAATCTATATTTTCTTTTTTTTTTTAATTACATTTTTCTTCAGTTTTCTCCGTTTTGACAGAATAACCCGTGAATTTACACTGAACTTTTATGAACATCTGCACGATCAGTGAATTAAATTTAAGAAAATACATGATTTTAACTGAAAAATAGAAAAAAATGGAAGATAAAATTACAATAACTGGTAAAACATCACTTAGTAACGGTGTAAATATAAAGTAATTGTACAGACATATGAAAGCACCAAAATTTAACTCATGAAGACCCAAATATCCACCGCCAACTTAAACCATCTATTGATCTAAACTGTTTAATACCTGTTGATCCACTAATCTTATCAATACATGGAAATAACTGGTGTAAAATACAGTTTTTCATCTTTTCATGGTCATCAGATATGACCCATATGGACAATCAGAGGCTCTGTAGTTACCATGGAAACACCTTTATCTTCTACAAAATTGATTCACCAGTAAAAACATGTTTTTACATGGTATTGTATGATAATCTGAGGTTTTCATGCAGCACCAAAGTCAAATTCATGTTAAAATAATGTGGAAGAGACATGTTTTGATATTTTTTTTGTTTCCTTGATGGTTTTTCCACTACATTATCACATCAATGATAATAAACTTGACCAAATTGATGCTAAATGACATATTTTTATCAGTTAATGTAAAATATTCTTGTAGAAGGACCTTCACCAGTATAATTCAATGACAGTGAATGGACACACTGGGTTTATGTTCAATTAATGACAGATTTTTAATAAAAGTGGATCTTTCTTTAATTTAATTTATTAACATCATAATTTAATGAAATCAATGGATTACCGGTAAAACCCATGGAGTTGGATCAATGACTGGTTTTTGATGCTTGTTTTTACGCTCAGTTATTGACATATTTTGCTTTAAAAGTTGTCTTTTCTTCGTTCTGATGTAATAACTTGAATTTACGCTGAGCTTTTATGAACATCTGCCAGATCGGTGAATTAAATCTAAGAAAATACCTGCTTTTCACAGAAAATATGTTAATTAATGGTGATAAATCACAGACAGGAAATAAAGCTAGGATTTAAAGGGTTAAAAGAAAGAAGGCCTGTGTGAACTAATCTCCTGTGGCTTCGTCTAATTAAAACATGTACAAACAGAGCTGCAGCACACTTCTACTAATTATCAATAATCAAACCCTTTTCAGACACTGGGACTCATTTTAATCCTAATTATTCAAAACTGGCTCGATTTGCTCTTCAGAAATCCTCATAGTCCGGGTCGAGACTTTATGCATTCAGATCCTTAATTAATTAGTCATAATATCAGTGTGAAAAAACTCCACTACAACTAACACAAAGTCTAAACTTACGTAAAAGTATGTTAGGATTATCTGCATAATGTACATGAAGTATGAAAACTAAAAGCAGAATCACATTTTTAGACTGTTATTTACAGTTGTATTGGGTTGAAATACAGCCGTGAAACTGCAACTAATGATTATTTTCTGTCGAATTCACCTTCTGATTATTTCATCCATTAATCTCATTGATTGTAGTTTGTACAAGTAAATGTAAATAATGTAAGTAATGTAAATATATTTTTTTAAAAAAAAGAAAATATTTAATTCTACAAACTATCCAAATGAAAAAAAAAAATAGAAAAAAATGTAAATTTCATGAGAAAAATAAGTGAAATTTTAACAATATTATGTCTCACTTTTATCATTTGTACATGTTTTTTTTTAACACACAATGTTACACAAATATTTAGTAACAGGAAAAATATTATTAAAATTACACTTATTTTTCTTTCATTTCAGGTTGTTCATGTTTGTTCAGGTTATTCACATTTTATTGTTAAAGGATAGTTTGTAAATGTCGGTATTTTCATAATGTAATATTTTATTTCACATTTTCATCATTAAATAAATCTACATTTTGACTCCGCCTCCTTGAAGGGGAGGGAAGGGGGATTGTTTCTAGTCTGCTTTGTTAATTTAGCAGCAAAACTATTGGATGAATTCATACCAAACTGTGTTTATAGATCGCCAGTGGCATAAAAATAGATATTCCATTTTAGGAAAGGTAGGTCAAAGTTTGTGTTTTTGATGGATTTTTTTTCTCCATTTCCTTATAATGGATGAAATGTGTGCGAGGGGCGGGGTCTGTTATTGGTTATTATGTGATTATTTTGCTTGTGATCATTGTGTTCTGTGTGCTAAACCTGAACTAAACCCAGTTCAACATCCTTGACTGTTAATATCGTCAGTGTTGTTTTTGCAGATTATTATGGGCTGGACTGGAACCTTTGGCGGGCCAGTTTTAACCCACAGACCACGTGTTTGACACCCCACATTTCGACTGATGTAAACTAGATAAAAATCAAGTGGAATCTAAAAGCCATCAGAGCATAATCTGCACATTACTGTTTGCATCCAAGCATCGTTTGTTTCACAACTTGTTGAAACCACAGTTTCAGACCCGCCTTAAGTTTACAGTTAATATAAAAGCCACAGTCAGTGGTGGTTGTTCTGAGTCTGAGCCCCGCCCTTTGGCTGCAGGCGCTTCCAGCTGCATGTCAAACAGACCACGCCTGCTCTTTTCTAAACACGGTTTGTTGGACTTGTCCACCAACACAGATGCGAGACCAGAGCTCAGGTCAAAGTGGCTCCACGGGGCTCCGGGCTCACGCTCATGTAAAAAAAAAAAAAAAAAAGAATGTTGCCACACAAACCCCCGCCTTGGCTGACGGCATTCAGCAAATGGAAAGTATCACTAATTGGCTGGCGGCAGATGAGGAGGCTGTATGGGAAACTTCATAAACACTGTTTAAGAGGCTGCTACTGATTAGAGCTGGAGACGAGGCCCATGCAGGACACGGACTGGACAGGAGAAGGTTTCAACTCCATTCAAAATAAAAGCCTTTAATATATAATGTTGGACTGGACTGACGTGTCCGGTGGGCAATGTTTGTTTGTTGTTATTATTTTTATAAATGCCTATTATTAGTATTATACTTATTTTTACCTTGTACATATCCTATACTGTCTGTATATATCATTATATGTTGTGTATATTAATTTTATCTACAGTAGAGTTTGCTTTTGTATATTTTAGTAGTATTTGTATATTTACTGCTGTTGTAACCAAATTATTTCCTGCTATCTATCTATCTATCTATCTATCTATCTATCTATCTATCTATCTATCTATCTATCTATATCTATCTATCTATCTATATCTATCTATATCTTGTTGTTTTTGTAAGTATTTTGTGTGATATCTTTAGTCTTTTTTCACTTTATGCGTTTGTTGATAAATATATTTTCATTGTTTCTGTAACAGTTACAATAAAGATCAATTCCATTCTATTGTACTTATGACTACAATTACTGTTATCACTTTACTATAACTTTTACTCTGTGTATCACATACACACACAACATAATTTCTTATTTATTATTACTACTTTACTATTTGTTGTTTCTGGTAGTACTTTCTAATGTATGATTGTTTTTTTTTTTTTGTTTTTTTTACAATATTTCTTACATGTGTACATTTGTTGTTGTGCTGTTTTTGGACCCTCACTTTCCTGAGGAATCAATAAAGTTCAATCTGATTTAATCTAATTAAAGGGAGTTATGACTAGACTGAAAACCATCCTAAATCCCATCCTAAAGACAGTGACTGCATGTCAGACTGCTCTTATTCCACTCTTCATGCTCTGCAGACCTTTCCCTCCGTCTACAAACTGACGGTGCAACATGCAGTTATTTCCACAAACATTTTCCAGCAGCTCAGCAGGAAGTTCACTGAGGCTTTTACTTTAATTTGTGACAAACGACTATTAATTCAAGACAGGAAAGTAACAATTTCCACCTGAATCCCAAACAATCTGCACCGAGCAAGCAAACGCAGTTAGTTCCAACAGAACTAAAACCTTAGAATTTGCACTTGTTCGCGTTCTGTAACCTCCCACACAGACTAACTTACCGAATTGACGATGCCTTTGAGTGCGTGGAAGCCATCTTTGACAGGAAACACTTGGTCCTTGGTGTCCGCAATTTCGGCAAGCTGTCGAAACCACGAAAAAGAAGAATAAACAACAAGTACTGCTGATTTAACTGAGCTTTCTTCTTCTTTTTCAGCCGGTTTTCCTCTTTATGACTGAGCACTGTGTTTCCTTTCATATCATGGGCAGGAGGAGACATAGCAGATGGCATGACTGTGGCAAACACTTTGCTCAACCATAAAAAAAAATCATTGCAGCACAAACTGGGAGCAATATTGCCTTTGTTTTTGACTTAATAGATGCTTATCACAGGATGGTTACCAATGGTTACAAGGGACAGGCCACCATGCTGGAAGAGAGACAGGAAAAACTGCAGACCTCCCTGACATGAGACTGAAAAATCAGCGGATTCTTTGCAGCTCAGACGTCATTTTGTGAACAGACACTGGTCTGGAGACAGAGGTCTAATTAATGAAAGACACATTTTAAAACAAAGTGACCCTTTAAGTCGATTTATGAGGAAAACATGCCAAATGCATTCATCCAAAGTGTGATATGCGTCGAGTACTTCTGCTGCTTCAAAACATCGACACAGACACAAATATTTTAAGAGTTAAACAGATAATGGACTAAAATTCTTGGTATAATATGGAAGTAAATTCTATTTTAAGACATAAATGTACATGTCTGAGGGGGTTTCCCATCTCTGTTTCATTTTCATTTCTGCTTCTTTTTTAGAGTTCCTGTACATTGTTTTGTCTAATATATGCTATAATATAATGAAAAACACAAGGGATCAACACTGGACTCCTACAGCTGGCATTTGGATGATTTGGTCACACTAATTTCACCATTTTAGTTGGACTTTGTTTAATTAACATGATGTCAAGAGTATAATTAAACCATGAGTCATAAGCAAATCACTGCAGCAAAAACCAAAACACAGTTAAAGACAAAACACAAGTATGAGTGAGTGAATAAATGCTTCGTATCATATAAATGCAATTATTACTATTATTATTATTGAATTGTGGATGGATATATTATATTGTAGTGCAGTGTTGTAGAAGAACCCAACCATGGACTGGAGCTGAGGATTAGCATTAGGTATAAACTCTAAAAGCATCACATCAGCTGCATCTGTTTGACTGCACTGTCCCTGTCAAATGAATAAATAAATAAATAAAATAAAATAAAGGGAACAAAGATAAAACTGAGCTAGGAATTCCAACCATAATGTCCTTAAAAAAAACATTTCGTATGTACGTCAGAGTCTTGTTCTATGTGGATCAGAACCAGTTGAATGTGTGAGGTTCTCAGGTTCTGTTCTACGTTCCAGTCCTGGGGTCTGGACGCAGGTCGATCTAACTATAGAAGTGGGCGGGACTTTCACTGGAGGAGAACTCAACTCATCCAATCACAGTCCAGATATGACTTCTATCAGTGATCAATGGGAACTATACTGATATCTGGAACTATGTACATGTTAAAATATGGACCATTAGAAGTAAAAAGTACATTTCTAATATTCAGAAAATGTGTCAAAAATTCCAAAATATTAATTTTTCAAAACTGTGAACAAAGGTTGTAGACACTGTCCCAAAGGAAGACACACATACCATTTGAAACCAATCTGACCAGTAGTTTCGGAGAAGACTGTTGAAATGTAGATACTGGTGACCTTCAGTTTGACCCTTAAAGGTCGCCCAAGGTCAAAGGTCATGGTAACAAATGAAAGTCCATATGTGACTGCCTATCAGTGATCAATAGCATCTATATTCATATTTTTAACCATTTTCATGTCATAAACCATCAAAATATTAGAAGTAAAGGCCACTGCACTAATAAATCTGTACTGGGAGGCGTGTCCAGACAGCATTAAAACCACACCCAAATCATGTCTCTTGAGGGTTAAACACCTCCTGCTCCAACTTTCATGTTTATTGGACTTGTACAACCAAAGTAAAACACTGGCCAACTAAAGCTGCCTCTTATTTATGAAGTTAATAATCAATATAACTGAGGAACAGGGACAAATATAGTCAGAATATCAATAAATAACAGTGAAAACATACTTCATACATTTGTCTGTACAGTCACAGATCAGCCTTACAGCCATTATTCACACTTACTCATTCATTTTTAGAATTTATTTAATGTCAGAGACTTTATTTCTGGTCTGATAAAAATAAATAAATAAATAATTCGATAAAGCCCAATTTTCCCAGAGTTAATCTAACCCGTGACTCTCTGGTGATTTGGACGTGAACACCACATGTCAGAGTTTCACATGATGCATTCACACAGAAAGTAAAGTCTGCTTTTTACTCCAATTTACTAACATTATTCCACAGTTCTGTCACCAGACGAGGGTTCAATACTGGTACAAAAGTGTGGAAAGACACAAAAAATGGTCCTGACTATAGCTGTCATCATGTCACTATATACAGAACCTCCTATAATGACAATAAAGGCTATTCTGTTCTATTCTATTCTATTCTATTCTATCTTACTCTATCCTTTTCTATTCTTTCCTATTCTATCCTTTTCTATTCAGTTTTGTACTTTTGTTTTTTATTCTATTCAGTTCTATTCTATTCCATTATATCCTTTTCTATTCCATTCTATTCTGTCTTACTCTATCTGCTTCTATTCTATCCTTTTCTATCATGTTCTATTCTATTGTATTTCCTTCTGTTCTATTCAATTCTATTCTATTATGTCTTACTCTATCCTTTTCTATTCTATTTTATCCTTTTCTATTCTGTTCTATTCTATTGTATTTCCTTCTGTTCTATTGTATTCCACTCTATCCTCTTCTACTCTATTCTATTCTATCCTTTTCTATTCTATTCTGTTCATTTCTATTCTACTCTGTTCTGTTCTATTCTTTTATATTCTATCCTTTTATAGTCTATTCTTTTCTCTTCTCTTCTATTCTATTCTATTCTATTCCACTTGTCAGAAGGTGCTCTGTGAATAAACTTTGATTGATCGATGGAGGTGACTGAACAGCTTCGTTGTCACTCTTCCAACACGGTGACTTGTGTGTTGCTACAAATACTAATCTCAGAGCAAACGTTCGGGGACAGACTCCACTTGTGTTCGACTGCCGCAGATTAAGACTAAAGCTCTCTTACCTGCTGCTCGTCGAAGTCCTTGATACCCACGCAGTAAACACGGGCGCCGAATTTCCTCGCTTCGTCGGCCTGAACAACAAACAAACGGAGATATGAAGTGCAACAAGTCCAACGTCCACACGGGAGAACACGACGTAAACGTAGAGAAAGCTGGTGGAGGCTCCAGGTGAACGGATCAGTATTAAAACGTACAGGTCACACGCACGTCCATGTTTTTACAGAATAAAACAGCTTCGTTTTTAGTTTCCCTCCAGTTTGTTCTCATTCGCAGCATTAGATAATCAAACACTCAACATTTACTCAATAAAAAAGAGATCAGAAATCTATGAAATAAAGTGGAAATATTAATTTTTAAAAAAAAATAGCAGCCATTGTTTATTTCTTTTCAGCCTCTTCTATAATTTTTTTAAAAAGAGTCATTACCTTCAGCTTTTCCTCCAGTGTTTTTATTTTAATTTAACTGAATTATTGTTTATTTATTTTTATTTCATCTTTATTTTACCAGGTAAAATCAATTGAGAACAGCTTCTCATTTACAATGACGACCTGGCAGGAGGTTCCAGTGGACAAAAGACAAGATCAAAACAAAACAAACAAGACAGAGCAAGACATAAGATTTCACTCTGTTTAACCCATAAAGACCTAGTACTACCTTAATGGCATTTCCAAAATTAATGTTTCTCTCTATTTAAAGTGTCTTAAGTGATTTATCACCATTTATTCTAATATTATCCTCTGTATTTTGCATCTTTTCAGTGAAATTCATCTATTTTTCCTGTATTTAATTCACTGATCATGTAGACATACATAAAAGCTCAGATGACAGTTGAGGGTTATTATATCAAAAAATAGAAAAAACTGAAGAAAACGTGACTTTTTCAGTAAAATATATCATTAACTGAACTTAAACTCAGTGGGTTTTACTGGTGAATCAATGCTGTAGAAGATAACGGTGTTTCCATGGTAACTACAGAGCCTCATACTGTCCAAATGGGTCATATCTGATGACCTTTTTTTTTTAAATTTTCTTTCGTTCATTTTTCCAATTTTTTTTCTTTTGTTTTTTTCTCTTCAATTTAGTTCTACTTGTGGCTCATTTTTACTTAATATTTTGTTGATTTATTAATAATTTTTGTTTATTTCACCTTCCTTACTTTGGCTGCGTTTCCTCATTTTCTGCTTATTTTATTCTTTTTTGCTTGTTTTTTTCATATTATTTATTATTTTGTAGATATTTTTTTACTAAGTTTTGTTCATTTTTTCAACTGTCATTGATCCAACTCCATGGGTTTTACTGGTGAGTCAATGTAGAAGATGACAGTGTTTCCATGGTAACTACGGACCCTCTGAACGTCCAAATATGGTCATATCTGATGACCATGAAAAGATAAAAGAACTGTATTTTACACCAATTATTTCTACGTATTGACAGAATTAAGGGATCAGCAGGTATTAAACAGTTCAGATCAGTAGATGGTTTTGGTTTTTGAGAGTTAACAGAATAAACACAGGGTTCTAGATGGGGTGAAATGATGAATTCTCCTTATTTTTCAAGTAGTTTGCTCATTTTCTTCTCACTTTAGAAGGATTTGTTCACTTTTATGCCATATTTAAAGGTTTTTTGGTTCATTTTTGCCTTATTTTTCAAGTACTTTGCACATTTTATTGTCATTTCACATGTTTTTGTGCATTTTATCCATGAATATTTGAAATAAAACTGTATTTTACACTAATTATTTACATGTAATGATAAGATTAGTGAATCAACAGGTATTAAACGGTTTAGAACAGTCGACGGTTTGGGATGTTTGGGTCTTTAAACCTCTGCAGAGCCGTGTTGGAGTCTACAGTAACAGCAGTGATAACAGGGCAGGGCTGCTGCTGCTGAACGGAACCCTGATGGTCGACTGTGTTCAGGTTCTCACCTCCTTCACCGTGAGCTCGTGGATGTAAACTTCCAGCTTCCCGTCAGTCAAAGCCAGGATGATGCTGGAGGACTTGACCGTCTGTTTTTTGATCTGAGTCGAGGCCTTGAGGGACGCACACACACACACACATACACACACAAACACTTCTATCAGGAACTGATTTAGCGAATGAGGAAAACAAAAAAAGACCAGATTTCATGAACTTACTTCTTTCACTCCTTCGTGCATGAACGTCTCTCCTGCCGGTTTCACGGCCCGTAAACGCTTCAGACCCTCTTCGATCTGGTATCTTAAAAACACACAGAACATTTGGATCTACGTGTTCTGACAATGAGTCATTTTCACACCGTGGTTAAAGAGCTGTGGATAAATCTGACCAAAATAAAATGAAAAACCTCCTTTTAAAACAGGAACAAGTAAACAAGTAAAATAACAACATACTGATATATAAATAACTAAACTTCAAACTTTTCTCTTTGTTAAAGAGTGAAAAAAAAGTAAAATTACATGAGGAAAATGTTTACATCTATAAACTATCCTTTAAAAACTGTCAATAATATGAACAACCTGAAACTTCTTAGAAAAATATGTGCAATATTTAACCATATTCTGCCTCAGTTTATCATTTACACATATACATTACAACTTACAGATACCAATGGATCTACAAACACACAAAATAGTTCATAATTTTGACAAATTTGAGAAACATGAACACAACTAATAGGAAAAAACAACAAATATGATCAAATTAAGAAAGAACAAGAACAAAACATGCACAAAAATGAACAAAATGGTGTTAAATTGAATATTGGTAAAACTCCACTTATTTTTCCAAAGACATTTTAGGATGTTCATGTTATCCACTTAGATAGTTTCTAAATGTAAATATTTTTATGCGTGTTTTTACAATAAAACAAAGAGAAAATTTAGAAGAAAAATGTCATTATTTATCAATTGTTGGTCCCATTGGTCTGTATGTGGAACCAGAATATCTTCAGTGTTATGTCTGTATTACATGAATTCCTCCCATGGATCGGACCCTTTGACGGCCCGGTTTTGGCCCACAGACCGTATGTTTGACATCCTTAATTCAGCTTTAATCAGGCTGATAATAACAAACTGAGGCTGTTATTGGTGGTTCATACCTGTCTCCGGTCAGAGGGAGCAGGACTTCAGCTCTGGCCGAGAAAACGATGAAGGAGACCCTCATGTTGGGGCTGAAAAGAGAACGCACAAAAGTTAAGCCAACGCCAAGTCCATTACATGGACAAAAGTATGTGGTCACGTTGAATCCAGGTGTTTGTTTTCTAACAGGGGTCCGGGATAAAAACAATAATGACTAATGTTAGAATAGTAGAACAATAGAACAATTGTAGCGTAGCGGCGTTGCATGGATAGCGTACCGATAGCGTAGTTTGAAAATTGTACCTTGAGGATGACAGACATGGCATAGTAATATATCCAACCAGTAGGTGTCACAATTTAGTCTCATCAATACTGTCTTAGTGCCTGCGCCTGACAATGCATTACTACTTTTTTTGTTTGTTTTTTTCGCTCAGAAGTTTTTGTTTTTTTTCCTGGAACAGTGGCAAGGTGGTGGGGCGAGTTTGGTAAGGCGGCCACCTTGGCTAGAAAGTACTGCGGGAAACACTGATATAGTTTTATATTATGGGATAAATATCATTGTATTGATTAGTTTGGGTTAAATTGTTATCTTTGTTTTCAAAATGCCTCAGAATGCCTAATGCCTCAGAGGTGTTTTTTTACTGAATTTCTCTCAAAAAAAATAAATAAATAAATTTTTAAATCCATGACAACGATTTTAAATGTTCAACTTGTAAATTAATAAAATATTGTTTGTGCTTCTTCACATCTGACTAAATAAGAACAATCTCCCATTAAACTTGAAGAAAATATTGATGTTTCTAAACTATATGGACATAAATATTAGGACACATGTCCTGTTCATGAAGATTTGACATAAAAACATCAATATTTCCACTTGTTTATTCATTTTTATCCATGATTATTAAGTTGTTTTTGTGGGTTTTTTTCTCCTGTTGTTTTTATTTGGTACTTCATGTTGTTTTTTTTATTTCTAATTGTACAGCTTTTCATGTTTTTAATGTATTTTTGTTTTGTATTTTATTCTGTCAGTTTGTTTTTTTATTTATTTCTCTGTACAGCAGTTTGGTCCACTGTGATCATTTTAAAGTGCTTTACAAATAAAGTCAGAAGTTCAAAGTCACAGATAAAACAAATAAATAAATATTGATGTTGAGAGAAATTAGGTAAAAACCATCTCTGAGTCATTTTAGAAGCAAAGATAACAATTTAAACCAAACTAACCAATGTAATGATATTTATTCCATACTATAAAACTATATTCTGACATTATTATTTTGGATCCCACACCCGTTAGAAAAAAAAAACCCTCTGAATTCAACGTGTCCACATACTTTCGTCCATATCGCGTATCACAGATGAACTCATCTAAAGTAAGAAACTCAAATATTATGATGTTTTCCGTTTCCTTACACTATAAAATCCACTTCCGTCTTTAATTTTTCTATCAAACAAGCGCCCACGCAGCCTGACCCGTTAAATACTCCTAATGGTTCCTATCAGTCTGACAGATTTATAAATACCTTGTGCATGTGTTCAAGTTCAGGAGACGTAAAGAACATATAATAAATAATTAAGTAAACAGAAGGGGCTCTTCTTAATGTCACCTAATATTAGTATATGACTTAAAGCAGCTTCTGCGGGACAGAAGGAAGTGATTAATCAATTCGCAGACAGGAAACATGTTGTTGTGCTGATGAGTCACTGCGTAAACACCACATTCGTCCTGTTGCACAAATATATACTTTGTACCTGTGACTTTAAGAGTGTGACCAGACTCGGACCGCAGACGGACCGTCCGTTCTGTACAGTCACTCCTGTTTACATTCACCGACCCTCACGTCACTTCAGATCCACGACTCGGCGCCTTATTAATACGCACGCAGCTGCTTTATGGGTAAATATCCGACTGAAGAGCGCGTCTACGAGCAAGTACCGACTAGGAACGCTACAAACATTAGCCCTCAGGTGTCATGGGTTTCAAACAAAAGTACAGAATGGAAACAGCAGACAGGAAGATGAACCCATAAAGACCAAAAAAGACCAAAACCGTCCACTGATCTAAACCGTTTAATACCTGTTGATCCACTAATCCTATCATTACATGTAAATAATTGGTGTAAAATACAGTTTTATTTCAAATATTCATGGATAGAATGCACGAAAACTTGTGAAATGACAATGAAATGTGCAAAATACTTGAAAAATAAGGAAAAAATTCACCAAAAAAACTTGAAATATGGCATAAAAATTAACAAATCCTTCTAAAGTGAGAAGAAAATGAGCCAAATACTTAAAAAGTAAGGAGAATTCATTATTTCATACCATCTAGAACCCTATATTTATTCTGTTAACTCTCAAAAACAAAAACCATCTACTGATCTAAACTGTTTAATACCTGTTGATCCATTAAAACTATCAATATATGGAAATACTTGTGTAAAATATAGTTTTATTTCAAATATTCATGGACAAAATGCACAAAAACTTGTGAAATGACAATAAAATGTGCAAAGTACTTGAAAAATAAGGAAAGAATTTACCAAAAAACCTTGAAATACGAGCAAAATACTTGAAAAATAAGGAGAATTCATCATTTCATACCATCTAGAACCCTTTATTTATTCTGTTAAATCTCAAAAACCAAAATCATCTACTGATATAAACTGTTTAATACCTGCTGATCCATTAATTCTATCAATACATGGAAATAATTGGTGTAAAATACAGTTCTTCATCTTTTCAGTCATCAGATATGATCATATATGGATATTCAGAGGCTCTGTAGTTACTGTGAAAACACTACTTAGTACTACTTAGTACTTTTACTTAAGTAAGATTCTTGATGTAGTACTTGTACTTTTACTTGGCTAAATATTTTGTAGGGTATTGGTACTTTTACTTAAGTACTAAAGGCATATCTTATCTTAAAAACAAAAACAAAAACAAAAAAAAAGTACACTTTGGGCCACAAACGCAACACTGGGTCTTTATGGGTTAAAACCAAAACCAGCGCTAGTGTTTACTTTTCCTTCAACAAACATTTATACGATGCTGTTTTTCTGATCATGTGGTTTTGCCTGGGGGAGGGGGGGGGGGA
>JAPSES010000219.1:7791066-7805070 GCA_029822895.1 Maxillicosta whitleyi
GATCGTCTTCTCGGCGCTCCGCCAGGGCCGTGACCGACCCCGGCGGGGCCGATCCGAGGACCTCACTAAACCATCCCCCCAGTAAAATGTCATTAAATAAGAACATCATTATTGAAACAGGGCATTAACATTGATCTATGAACATCAGGGGTCATAGGTCACCAGCTCTTATATCATTAGCCTCATAGTATAATTCACTAAGTCATTCCCTATTTGGACAAATGAGTGTGGACGCATCATGTGTGTATCTGTCAGACATCTTGTTGATGATCAGAGAAAAAATATCAATATTTGTTTAAATTTTGATGTTACATTTTTCTTCCTCAGTGAAATGTGAATAAAGTAGATGGTTAGTTGTAGTAGAAAATTATTATTTACACTGTAAACTCAGAAAAAAGATGAAATTTAGAAAGGTAGAATATTTAAAATCAATCATGGATAAAAGATAATAATCAGTGTTGAGGGAAATTAAAGTAAAAACAATGTCTGAGCCATTTTAGAAGCAAATGTAATCTAAAACTATATTCCGACATTTGTTATTATTGTTTTGTATCCACGATGCGTCCACATACACATACATCCAGCTGATGAATGTAGCGTCTGCCTTATTGAAACTGAAATCATATCCACGTTAAAACAACTGGTAAAAATATGGATCTGATTCATCCATGCAGGCTTTAAGTGTAATAAAAACAAAACAAACAAAAAAAACATAATTTTCTCCTTAAAGTTGAATTGAACTCAATATAAAACTATTATATCATGAGTCATTATTGTTTTGTGTCCCTAATGCGTCCACATACTTTTGTCCACATCATGTACTGAGGATACAGTCACACAGACAGTTGAACAGAACCTCAGATTATTGAGCCGAATGCTCGACAGTCGTCTCCAGGGGTTGGATTGACTTCACATATTCCAGAGCGTTGGACCGAGGAAGTGCAGAAGAGACGAAACGACAGACACACAGAACGAACGGAGCGAGTGCAGGCGCTCAAGTGAAACCAAAGTGGACCAGGCTTCTGATTGGCTGCTGCTTCCGGTGTCAGGCCCCGTCGGCACTCGACGCTGACGGGTTCTGATCGGCGAAGGCCTTAATGATGGTCCCGCAGCGCCCTGTCCCCCCGGGGGGAAAACACTTTTTAAAGAAGAAGGAAGTCCGCGGTCCTTGCTGTCGCTTAAGTTGGCAGCAAGTAATCCTCCCAACCCCGTCACCTCCAGTACAACCCCGCCCCCCTCCAGTTCCACCAGCCCTGGATCAAACTGCCCCTGGCACTCGGAGCAAGATAGCACGGAACGATTGCCGTGTTCACAGTTCATCTTGCCGATGTTTTTTCCAGCCTGTCATGGGAGTCTTTGCACTTTTCCAGTGTTGGGAGGAAACTTGGTGGCACATTGTTGTTCTGTGGCTCAGGAGAGAGTTTGACCTGCCGTGACCTCACAGGAGAGGGGGGGGGGCAGCTCCATGAGTCGTCACATTCAGCTTTTACATTATTTACATGCATGTACAGTAAAAACCAGTGGGTGTACAGTTACCGGAGCCTCCCAGGTCATGTTTAAGCCTCCAGTGAGTGGACGCATCTGTTTGGACGATGGTGGCGTTTGTGTGAAACGTGTTTAAGCATCCCACGTATTTTTAGCTCGACAGACGGCAGCACGTGACCTGCTGTGGGGATGTCGTCTTCGTCATCGTCATCACTTTCATCATTGTCTTCGTCATTGTCTTCAACGTCATCAAGATAATTATTTCTTCATCGTTTCTTCTTATCTGAACTTACCTCAGACATCCTCGTACCTGAATGACAGTGTAGGTCAAATGACACTGAATGACTATTATCAGATATGAGGTCTGGGATGATGGATTAGCAACCTACGCAGGAAACATGCACTGTCAAGGTGACGGTTTCATCAGGTTTAATGAATGATGTTTATACAAACATGATGGTGAGAGTTTGGAAAAGAATGGAGTTGGGGCTGACGATGGTTACAATAAGAAACACATGGACACAGTTTAAGATGAACAACATTTACAGACAATTTAAAGCGTTTATCCCTGAATAATGATGAAGGAAAAACAGAAAAGGTTCTACTGCTTTTTTGTAGGAGGGGGTTGCCAACAACTTCGCGATACGATACATATCACGATATATGTGCATTCCGGTACATGGTATTCAACACGATATGCATCCTGCTATTTTAAGCATATATATATATAAACCTGCTCAATACACAATACTCCAAATTCATCGGATTCTTAAAATGAAACAAACGCAAATGCTTCAAAGTCCTTCAACTATTGCTAACGTGTTGATGGTGGGCGGGGCTAATAGGTTTAGTATAATGAAAAGTAATGAAATGAAAAATAAAACCTCACAAAATGTTCCACCTTCTCCGTTAATTAATTTATTTTCATAAATTATGATATTTGTCCCAACTGTTTTTAAATTACACCATTATTCTTGTAATATCATAGTTTTATCATTGAAATATAATGACTTTATTCTCCTAAAATCACAGGTTTTATCCCGATATTTTCCGAATTGATCCTCATAATGTCAAGTGTTTTTATTTTCTTATGTGGCTCTAATACGCCGCTGTATCGCTGAAAAAACGTGACCCTCCCTGGTCCAGATGTGACTGTTTGAGGAAGTCATCACTCGCCATCACTCGTCCTGAGTCTGAAACGTAATATTTCTGTTCCATATTCATTTCAACTGCCGACATGTTTTCATTGCCGCTCTCGCCAAAATCTGGGACGCATTGTGATGTAAAATGTGATGAGATAAACATATCACCAACCTCCAGCCTGACTCAAATCGATGAAGCCCCCCCCTCACACACACCCCCACCCCCGCTCTCAGTGCTTTAATGGATTTACCTAACCAGTCACACTTGAGTTCCCACACCGACATACCTCCTCACTCAACTTGACAAGCTTGCCGGTCTGCATTTACTCTGACGACCAGGAGTATCTAACGCATGTGACAAAGTCCTCAGACAGAGCAGGGCCATGGCGGCAGTGGGTGGGTGGGTGAAGGGGGGGGTCGGGCCTTGCCAGCTCCTCCTCAGTGTCACATCTTTTGACAGCTGCCATTTTCAGTCCTGTGTTTCAGCCTCGTCGCCATCCGACCGCCAAGTCCCCATCAACTTTGCTTCCTCGCTGCCTTTTCCCGCTCAGGTTTCCAGAGCGCAGACTGGAGACATCGCAGGGAATCGGTGCGTTGCCGCCCAACATTAGCAAAAAAAAAAAAATGCTTGAGGGGCCAACGGACTTTCACCGGCGTCTGAGATACAGTAGAAGACGGAAAGATTTGGAAGTTTAGTTTGAGAAGATGTTCTGATGTTGAAGACGCGTCGATGTGACAAACGACTCAAAGAAGTGAAATTTGACCGACATCAAAGTGAAGTTTGGTCACATGTAGATGTTTTATTAGAGTAAAACTGATCCACGAAGGGACACTTGGCTGAAAGACATGATAATCCATGGGATAAAAGAAATATTTGATATTTTAAACTAAACATTTTACACTAATACCAAGTACTTCTTCCATATCTGCTTCTACTGTCTGATACTATGAATAAATTAACGAAATATTAATTCCAAACAACACGACAAATTAATTCATAAAAAGTACCTAAATACCTATTCATTCCTACTCCAAGTTCAACTATTACAATACAACCACAAACTATATCGATCTATGTTAATACAACATGTATATGTGTTTATATCAATCAGTATAATTATCAAATTTTTCATTCTACATAATAATCTACTACATAAAAACCTATATAAATACAATACACAATCTGCTGTAAATATCCTCCATTAATCTATAAAATATTCACCCGTTTGGATGTTTTTCAAACCAACAAAATAATATCAGTTAATGACACGTTTAATTAGTTGCATAAATATTCACCCCTGTCAGGCCAGTGTTTAGTAGATGAACGTGTTTATTCAATGGATACTGAGTCTGTGTGGGTCAATAAGTTTTACTCCATGTAGAAAAAACGTGTTTTCAAGGTGGAACAACACATCATTTATCTTGTCACCTCTGGCCTTTGCAGCATTACACCCTTTTTACTGACATTTAACACCATTTATTGTAATATTTTCCTCTGAATTTTACATTTTTGCACTGAAAGTCTGGTATTTTCACACTTCATTTCCTGAATAGGCAGATGTTCTTAGAGTAAATTCAAAGGTTATGTCAAAGCTTAGCAAAAAGGTGTCTTTTTCAGAAAAATATATAATTCACTGAACATAGAAACACACACAAGAAGATTAGGGCTAGTGGAAAAAATGAATTAAGGTTCAATTTTTTAAATTATTTATTTATTATTTTATTGTTATTATTATGAGGAAAAAGTCAGAATTCTGAGAAAAAAGACAAAAATCTGACAAAAAAAGTCTCAATTCTGAGGAAAAAAAGTCAGACTTCTGAGTTTAAAGTCATAATTCTGGGTTTAAAGTCAAACTTCTGAGAAAAAAGTCAAACTTTTTCCTCAGAATAATAATTAGAGAATGTATAGGAGCTTATTTTCATTCCGTCCAAACAAGTATCTACAACCACTGTCATTTATCAGACTACAGGGGTTTTATTTGGCCAACATTGCGAACAGATCACACAGATAATATATTTTATCTACATGAAGTTTCATGGTGCATTGATCAATGTGTCATTTCACGCTGAATTCTTATCAGTTTATTATTGATCTTGTCTTTTGTCTGCTGGAACCTCCTGCCAGGTTATCATTGTAAATGAGAAGCTGTTCTCCATTGATTTTACCTGGTAAAATAAATAAAAATAAATAAATTAGAAGTAGAAACAGCTCTCATGTTGTGATTGGACCAAATATTTGTATGGGTGTGGATGAATCCGAAGTGTCCCATGATGTACCTGTAAACAACGCACATGATAAACCAATTAGATCAGCCAAATCAGCAGCTGTAGGCGCAGCTTCGTTTGTCATTCCACCCTTAAATGTTTCAGTAAATAAATGGAGCGGCTCTCAAAGGGCTGTAAATGGATCAGGAAATGATACAACAGCCATCTCCCATTACAGTAATAAATCTGCTGGAAACACATAAATAAACATTTGAGGGGAATTTTCTATTGGGAAGCTGTTCCCTGAAGCGAAAAGCCAAAAACTGAGCCTAATATTGGACGAATCTGACATGAAAGTTCCCCCACTGTGACAAACTGTGAGTGGATTAGGACGGTCACTCCTCATATGAGCTAAGATACACTGGTGAATGTCCGCCGCCTGGACTTCTGAGAAATGTAATCAATAACTTCAGCACATCCCCTCTTGGCCGGGCTTTAGCCAGGGAAACCACATGTTCAGGATTGTACAAGTATCAGAGTGTTCAGGCCTTGAAATGCAGCTTATTGACTTCAGACGTTGTTTAGGAAACCTATTGTTTGGAGGAGACGGAGTCTGTCTGGTAACCTAGAAGTGAACAAAACAAACACAACAAACACAATAACACTTTAGGTCGACGTTAGGAAGAGGAGGCAACGTGATGGGAATGAGCTTGTGTTTGGGATACTTTGTGTTTTACTTCAGTTCCATGAAATGAAACCATGTTTATCCACCTCTGGGTCATTTTAGCCTCATGGAAACCCACAAAGGTTTCAAAATCCAGTTGGTTTCTTTAGTTAGGGTTTATTTATCCCTTAAAAGTTCATATTTTCTTGTTGTTTGTAGTAAAGAAGCCCGGTTAGCTCAGTAGGTAGAGCATGAGACTCTTAATCTCAGGGTCGTGGGTTTGATCCCCACATTAGGTGAAATGTTTTGTTTCAGGTGAAACTTCTAATAATTTACTTAAGTAATCAGATACCTTCAATAGCAACTGGATAAATACAGAGGGTTGTGTCAGGAAGGGCATCTGACACAAAAAACTTGGCAACCAATGAAGGGAAATGCCAAACAAAACTTAATTTTAATCAGACAGTTTCACCTGTCAAAGACCATAAATACATCCAGACTGAACTGAGACAGTTCTGACCTTATTTGTTGACTTCCAAATAGATATTAGACAAACCAAAAACCACAGTTGGTAAGTCTTTTTAAAGCTGAAAATGTCGGTTAGCTCAGCAGGTAGAGCATGAGACTCTTATTCTCAGGGTCATCGGTTCAAGCCCCACATTTGGTGAAATGTTCTCTTCCAGGTGAAACTCCTAATAATGTGATTAATCATATGTAGATCTAGACAGAACTGTCACTGTCACCTAATAATGTAATTAAATAGCACCTAGATAAATATGGAGGGATGTGTCAGGAAGGGCATTTGACATAAAAACTTGTGCCAAACAAACATACCAATCTGATTTGCTGTGGTGACCAGTAAAGGGAAACGCCAAATGAAACCTATTTATACCTATATAATCACAGCTTTACCTGTTGGAGACCATAAATAGATCCAGACTGAACTGTGACTGTTCTGACCTTTTTTGTTGACTTCCAAACAGATCATAGACAAACCAAAAACCACAGTTGGTAAGTCTTTTTAAAGCTGGAAATGTCAGTTATTATTATTATTTTTTATCAACCATATAAGCCTGGTTAGCTCAGTCAGTACAGCATGAGACTCTTAATCTCAGGGTCGTGGGTTCGAGCCCCACATTGGGTGGAAAGAACATATATAGATCCAGACTGAACTGTCACTGTTCTGACCTTTTTTGTTGACTTCCAAACAGATGTTGGACAAACTGAAGTGAAAACAAAGGTGTTTAGTGGTTTTACTGTTGCTGTTTTCAGTTTAAAAACAGAGCTAAGCTAACAGAGCTATAACGTAAACTATCAGCTGATGCAGCAGGTGAAGATTATAAGACAGTGTTATTTTGAGCGATTGTTAAAATAAGCATCTTGAGTTTCTGTGGCGCCGATAAAAGGGGTTAAACATGACAAATTAATGGGGCCCAGCATTTGTGGGGGGCCCATAGAGCAGTGGAGGGGGGGTCCAGTGGATTTGGTTTAGAAGTTGCAGGTGATTTACTAATCATACAAGCCCGGTTAGCTCAGTCGGTAGAGCATGAGACTCTTAATCTCAGGGTCGTGGGTTCGAGCCCCACATTGGGCGGAATAGTCTCTTTAAGCACTTACATATGTATCTATAGGGATGTGTCAGGAAGGGCATCTCTTGCTCCAGATCTGATTCACCCTGGCAACCCATGAAGGGAAAAGCCAAAAGAAACATAATTCTTAATCAGATCCTTCATCTGTTAAAGAACATATATAGATCCAGACTGAACTGTCACTGTTCTGACCTTTTTTGTTGACTTCCAAACAGATGTTGGACAAACTGAAGTGAAAACAAAGGTGTTTAGTGGTTTTACTGTTGCTGTTTTCAGTTTAAAAACAGAGCTAAGCTAACAGAGCTATAATGTAAACTATCGACTGATGCAGCAGCAGACAGTGTTATTTTGAGCGATTGTTAAAATAAATATCTTGAGTTTCTGTGGCGGCAATAAAAGGGGTGAAACATGACAAATTCATGGGGCCCAGCATTTGTGGGGGGGCCATAGAGCAGTGAAGGAGGGGTCCAGTGGATTTGGTTTAAAAGTTGTGAAAATTTCATGTGAGATCCACTGAGAGGCACAGAAGTGGGGAGTCGGACGTTAAAAGTGTGTTTCAGTTAAGTTTTCATGCACCCCCCACCCCACCCACAGCAACAGATGACATAATGCTGAATTTTATGAAAGGATCCACATTTGTATTTCATGGGGTCACAGTAAGTCTTTTTAGAGATGGAAATGTCAGTTAATCTCGTCGTAAACTAGTCTGGTTAGCTCAGTCGGTAGGGCATGAGACTCTTAATCTCAGGGTTGTGGGTTTGAGCCCCACATTGGGTGAGGTGAAATGTTCTCTTTAAGGTGAAACTCCTAATAATGTAATTAAACAGCACCTAGACAAATATGGAGGGATGTGTCAGGAAGGACATTTGACATAAAAACTTGTGCCAAACAAACATACCAATCTGATTTGCTGTGGTGACCAGTAAAGGGAAACGCCAAATGAAACCTATTTTTAATCACTGCTTTACCTGTTGGGGACCATAAATAGATCCGGACTGAACTGTGACTGTTCTGACCTTTTTTGTTGACTTCCAAATAGATCTTAGACGAACCAAAAACCACAGTCTTTTTAAAGCTGGAAATGTCAGTTATTATTATTATTTTTTATCACCCATATAAGCCCAGTTAGCTCAGTCAGTAGAGCATGAGACTCTTAATCTCAGGGTCATGGGTTTGAGCCCCACATTGGGCGAAATCTTCTCTTTAAGGTGAAACTCCAAACAACGCAATTAAATAGCACCTAGATAAATGTCAAGGAATGTGTCAGGAACGGCGTCTGACATAAAAACTTGTGCCAGACAAACATGCCAATCTGATTTGCTGTGGTGACCAGTAAAGGGAAACGCCAAATGAAACCTATTTATACCTATATAATCACAGCTTTACCTGTTGGAGACCATAAATAGATCCAGACTGAACTGTGACTGTTCTGACCTTTTTTGTTGACTTCCAAATAGATCATAGACAAACCAAAAACCACAGTTGCTAAGTCTTTTTAAAGCTGGAAATGTCAATTATTATTATTATTTTTTTTGTTAGTTATATATGCCCGGTTAGCTCAGTCGGTAGAGCATGAGACTCTTAATCTCAGGGTCGTGGGTTCGAGCCCCACATTGGGCGAAATCTTTTCTTCCAGTTGAACTCTCAATAATGTACTTATATAATCATCTACACATAGATCCAGACAGGTGGGTTTTAGTTTATAAAAATACTTTATTCAGTGACTGTAGATACGTGGGGTCGATTCGAAGGTGGTTTTGGTCGTAAGTGTGTTCGGGTACCAGACCGACTTCTACTGGTGGGAGTTCAGGATATCACATTTGGTGTAAAACATCAATATAAATGTATTTGTTTCCAAAGACTGAGACAAAACTGTGCAGGAGTTTAAAACAAAGGTTATTGGTTCAGCTTTTTTTGTGTTGCATTCACTGTCATCCGGCTCGGGTTGAAGTTGCGACGCACTTCCACAGCGAAACCTATTTTCAAAGTTTGTTGCAGTTGGTCACACCACACGTCTGCGCGGTATCTTCTGTATCTGTACTCGTGCTTCTATAGGACCATCAGCTGAACAAGCTCCACGCATCCATGAACCCTGTAGTGACATCATCTCCCTTCACATGGGACCCTTTTGAGGACAGCAACAGCACAGCGCAGTTTTTTTTTTTTTTCCCCTCCATCTCGGACTGCTGTGTGAACTTTTAATGCGATTACCGGACGTGTAGAATGACACGAGTCCAGGCCACGGCGTCCGTTTTCCCAGAGCAAACATAAGAGGTTTGGATGGATGGTGGGCAAATAACCCCTGCACATCCCTCCTGGCAATCACTCCAGCCTTCTTCACTGGTCATCCTCTAATTTCCGAAGGGTCACTAATGTAATATTAAAGGGCTGTGACAGTAATGAGCGCTGCGGATGTGTGGTCTGAAGGATTAAATGGGCGCACTTACAATACCAGTAAACTCAGGCCAATCTCAGCAATATTTAGCCGGACATTGAGCTGCAGTGCCTGAGCCTCAAGTCATGTTAGCTTAACACCAAACGGCACTCAAGTACAAAAGGGGGGGGGGGGGTGGAGATGTGTGCGACGCTCTGTTAGAAGCCGAGAGGAGCTCAAACCGAGGCCAAACATCTCAATGGGTCACATACTTGGCTTAGCGCTGAAACATTTGCTGCTTCCACTACTCTTTTGTTCCAAGTCCCTCGGGCGGTTTGAGCCGGAAACACCTGAGCGCCGCTTCAGTTTCCTAAACTCTGGAGTTAAATAACCAGGGACTCATTCACCCCTCCTGCAATTACAACAGATTGCTTAATTTGCACATGGAATTAGGAAGCATGGTGTGGCCTGGAAACACGATTTGTATTGGACGTGCCCGCTCAAATAATGGGTTCACACTAGTATTTTCTGCTGATTTCAGGATTAAAAACAACCAGATAGTCGCGCATCGGTGGTTATTTGAACTAGAAATAAGGCTAATATTCGTAATTATAGCTATTATCTAGCTTTAATATTTGATTTCTTACAGGTGTATAAAACATTGTGCTGAAATATAGAAATAGTAACGTTTTTTTTGTTGTTATGTGATAAAACATGTTTCAGCAAAAGAGAAATGACTTAGAAAAGGTTTTATAGGATCAACATTATGGGGTTAATGCACTGAAATAGACTCTGTTCACCTCTAAATGTACACATATTTAACTCTAAATATGTATTTATACTAAATATACACATTAAAACACTTTAATCACAATTAGAACAACTAGAGGTTTCTACTTTTCGTTGTTTAATATTACTACTCTTCTTAAACTTGCTAATAAAGCTTTTTTTTTGTGGATAGAATTGAATTTAATTAGTATAAGGATTCTAAGAAGAAATAAGCCAAATATTCTCAATTATAGCTATTATCTTGCATTAATATTTGATTTCTTACAACTGTGTAAAATATTGTCCTTGTATATAGAAATAGAAATGCTTTTTTTGTGTTGTATTAAAGCATATTTCAGTGATTTGGCTTAAAGTGAAATGATTTAGAAAAGGTTTTGTAGCATCAGCATCATGAGCTTAAAGCACTGAAAAAGACACTGTTCACCTCTAAATACATAGCTCTAAATATTTACATCCCAAAATGTACATATTAAAGCACAATTAGAACAACTAGAGCTTTTTACTTTGTGCTTCTTCAGTTTTCACTGTCGTAAATAGGCTGGAAACATTTTTTTTCTACCTTGAAGGGATCATTTGTTTCTGATCTGTCCACTGAAGCACAAATAATGGGTTCATATCAATATTTATTGCCCAAAAATGTTTGATTTCAGGATTAAAAACAATCTCATAGTTGTCCAGCGGTGGATATTTGTGGATCCCAAATAGAAATAAGGCAAATAATATTAATTAGAGCCATTATCTTGTATTAATATTTGATTTTGTATAACTAGTTGAGCCTCTGGAAGATGATAAAGAGCGATAAAACTAGTAAAAAAAAAATCAGTTATTGCGAGTGATTATAGTTTTAGCTTAATATTCTACATTTTGTGAGTTGTATAAACTGTAAAATAAGAACATAACCCTGTTCAGTGGCTGGTTTAACCCAGCTCATTATTTGCTGGAAAAAATAAATAAGGTAAATGTATTTTCTTTGTGTTTGAAAATGTCCTTAAAACAAGTTTTGGTTTTGTTTGTTTAATCCTTAAAATCTGAAAAGTACTGGTGTAGTGACTAACAGATGCATTTTTCTCCACATTTAACATTGCCTGAGTTATTTATTCCAATATTTTCCTGTGAAATTTTCATTTTTAAGTGAAAATAATGGATTTTCCTATATTTCATTCCTATATTTCATTTCACTGGTGATCTAGATGTTCAATAAACCTCAGAATGAATCCAAAGGTTATTGTATAAAAAAAATTTAAAAAATAAACTTTTTCAGTCCATTCTCTCATTATCTGAACATAAACCCGGTGTGTCCATCTACTTTCATTGATCCAGCTGTTGTAGAAGATGACAGTGTTTCCATGGTAACTACAGGGCCTCTGAACATTCAAATATGGTCATATCTGATGACCATGAAAAGATGAACAACTGTATTTTTCCACTGTATATTTCCATGTATTGATAGAATTAATGGATCAACAGGTATTAAACAGTTTAGATCAGTCGATGATTTTGTTTGTTTAACTGTTTTAAGAGTTACATTTTTTAAATTTATTTTATTATATAAAATTTTATTTTGTAACCTAATGGAGCAAAATGTCCATTCTATGATATGTTCTTTAATTATGATTTATTGGCTGATTGAGCATCCTTAAATTAGTAGTTTATTAAAAATTTTAATGGTTCCACACTTTATTTTTGTGTTTATTTGTAAAAGAACATGTATGTAACATAAGTTATTACCACAGGTCAAACTATTAACATCACAATAATATATATACACAATAATATATACAATATACAACACAAACTTTTTTTTAAATCAAGGTTTATTTATTGGTATTTTAATGAGAAATAAACAACATAACAACAAACTATTCCCTACCCCAGTACAGCTCCAACAGAGGATAAATATACATATATATAAAAAAGAAAATTAACTGGACATTTTCACATTCAGCTGTTAAACATTAAAAAAAAAAATGAATAAAAATCCAGATAAGATAAACCTTTATTGTCATACTTTGCATAATAGTACAATTGAATATGAACACAGTCCAAAGTCAGAGCAAAAACAAATAGAACTAGACAATAATCACAATAAATACAGAATAGTGAATGTAGGATAATATATACAATAACTTAATATATGATAATATATACAACTACTAATAATAATAACATAAGAATAGTTTATATAATAAATTAGAATATATTCCAATTAAAATATCTATAGAATAAAACATACAATATGTGCTTAGATCCCGTACATAAACCATGTTGTGTGTGTGCGTTGTGTAACTGTTTCCTCTGATTCTCTTTTCTTGTCGTTCCATTCGTGTTGTGTCACTTCTCGCTCGACTCTTGATGCTTTTCTTCCTTTTCTCTCTCACTCTCTGGACGCTCCAGGCCAAGAATATGAGACCAATTAACAGTGGGACGAGGGTCCGATGTCCATCATCCATCGTCCGTCCTCCCTCCTGGCGTGCGTCCTCATAACACGTTGCACATTCTTTGCTCCAGAAAGCCTGGCGCTCTCACCCCCCACTTCCACCAAACCACAGCGGACAAATGGAGGCTGGTGGCTGGGGGGTGCGTGCCAGGCTCCACAACAAAGACAAAGGAGATCACAGTGGAATTAGATGACTCCCCAGAGAGCAGAGCGCAGGGTGATACTGGTTATGAGGTAAATCTGCTCTGAACACCCCCCCCACACACACACACACACACACCCATGTAGGAAGTGTGCAGGACGACGCCGTCTGCTTTGCCCTGACGTGACAAGAATGAGGTCGATGAACCCCCCGGTGCATGACCCCTCGGTAAGTCCGGAGGATTGGGTTGCCGGGGGCGACGGCAGGGCTTCTTCGTTAAAACCAGAGGTCACTCATTAAGACCGAGATGCTTCCCCTGCCTTAAATGTCTCAGAGGAGTGGGGGGCTTCAAAGCGATTATGGTCAAACATGGTTATCCATGTCAACCAGGGTCAGAAGTTAAAGGACCCCTGGTGTCTGCAGGCATGTCCCAGGATGACTCCGCCCCCTCGGACCCCTCCCAGGCATCACTGGAAGTCCTCGTGGGATTCACCCTGTCTTCGTTAACGCCACCAGTGAAATCCTACGAGCCCATATGGTATTAAAAAAATATGCAAGAAAAGGGGAATTCTGGATCTCAGCGTCGAATCTGGGACACCACAAAGTTAGAAAAGGAAATAAAAGACATGAAATATACAATGTGTAATGTAAAACAATGTGTTTGAATATAGAAATAGAAACATTTTTGGTTTTTTTTTTGGGATAGAACATATTTGAGAAATGACTTAGAAAAGGCTTCATGGGGTTAATGCACTGAAATAGACACTGTTCACCTCTGAATATACACATATTTAGCTCTAAATATGTATTTATACTAAATATACACATTAAACACTGTACAGTGAACCCTCGTTTATGGCGGGGGTTATGTTCTAAAAATAACCTGCGATAGGTGAAATCTGTGAAGTATTCATCTTTATTTTTGACAGTTATTATAGAATAAAATACTGTTCTATAGAATGAAACCAAAGATTAACAGGCCCAAGTACTTAAAAAAAAAATACAAATATAAACGTTTTCTTACAAAAAACTCTAATGGTTTTTATAAATCCTGTAAAATAATAATGTTAATATTCAATGGGAGGTTGGACACATTGTGCCTCAGGCGTATTTGACAGTTGTTCCTCCTGACTCCGCCCACTGTAGCGTCTTTTTCTCCTGAAGGCTGTGGTGCAGG